>CAOLHI010003224.1:0-193961 GCA_948474755.1 Ctenosaura bakeri | reverse complement strand
GCAGTGCACCATCTTGGGAAATGGTTTGACCCAGACTTTTATGGCTGAGACATATAGTTATTTTCCCATACCAATACACCTGATTTTCTCTTCACCTACCGCTGCATTTTTCCTCACTCCAGAAAAATACTTGCCAAGTGAAAGGCTTGCTTGTGATTAGCACAATGGGAAAAAGATACTTTTTTATTCATTGTTTTCACATTCATGATTTGAATCAGCAAGCAATTAAGAAATCAGATAAAGAAATGAGCTTTCACTGCCCAAGCTACTTCTATTGTAGCCCCAGTCTGGTTCCCTTTCCTCTCCCAAGTTCCATTGGGCTCCAAAAAAGTAGAGAGAAAACTAGCAAAGGGAAATAGTGCACAAATATAACACTACTGTAGTTTTCATTTGGCACTGAGGTTTGGGATATATAATTTCAGTGGAGAAAAATGCAATCAGTTACAGCATTACAGGGAAAAAGTAGCCTCAGTTAAATAGACAGCTATGTGACTGAGAATTATATTTTATGATATTTAAAATATTTAAGAAATGACAGGTTTCCATATACTTTAGTATGCAGGTTTTTCTTCTGACTGCCTCCTGGGCTTTACATGAAAGAAGTGTGTAAGAAACACAGTTCCTTCTTTAAAACTCTGATGAAGAGGTAATGTATCCTGCAATTGAAAATCATGTCTTTCCTAGTAAAAATCAGGCTGTTAGAAGTAGAGTCTTATGGGAAAAACAGGCAGAGGAAACTTTCCTCTTTGTTGCTCTATCTGTTTCTAAATTTCTCAGTATTAATAAAAAACAACAATCAGATGATGTCCCCCTTTTCATACAACATCTTCAGTAATTCCCAGCAAAAACAAAACTATTTTATTCCAACTTTTTAAATCTTTTAATTTCAGAATAGATTGCAGTAAAAAGCTTCACTTGTTCAGGACATGTGGTTTGCTGGTTTTGATTACAAGTATTATCTTTTTCTACTGTATGCATCTTTTCCCCACTAGATGAGAGGGGGAGAACAGAGTGTTTATGCTAGGAAAATAAGATTTTTGGAACCCTATACCTTAAAAAAAAAGAAGAAGAAGAAGGGATGCCCTTCCAGTTCTTGGCAACCAAAAATGGGCAAAGATACAGAAGAGATTTCTCATTGACCAGTGCCCATAGCGTTACGAAATCTAAATGTTTATTGGCCAAATTGCCAAGCCAGTTTCCTTCATTCTGGCTCCTCTCCCTGCTAGCTGGATAGGTTCATGTGGATTGAAAATGCTTTTCCCGGAAATCACTAAAGGTGAGAAAAGAGGCCTTTGTAGCAAGACATCTTATTTTCCAAAAAAATAGTTTGGACAGGCCCTCAGACTGTATTTACAGAGAACAGAAGCAACTGAGTATACTTGTGACATTATTGTGATCCAAGAAAGGCAATCAAAGAAAGGTATTCTAAAGCACTGTGAGCTGAACTACACATGTTCTTAACTGTATAAGTCTCTCCTTGAGGGCAATTCTGTTTTTTTTCACAAATTCCAATGTGTCCTACACAAACCTAGATAAAAAGCCTTATGTAAGGGGTGGGTTTTTTTAACTCCTCTTTCTCTTTTCTATAGCCACAGTCCACAATTATAGCACTTCTAGCATATTTACCGAGCGTTGCCAGGATTTTATTTCCCTCTTAAGAACTCAACCGTCTTCTCCAGTACCTGCTACTTTTGCCCATATTCCCCAGTGCAGTCGGTATTCAGAGTTATTTACATACACAGTTTGGGTTCCTGAGGGAATACACTGTTCTCTTCCTTGCTGCTAGGCCTCATCTTCATAGCAACTGGCCTATTCCAGTACATGTAATTTTCCCCCATATTCCCCAATCCAATCTGTATTCAGAGGTGTTAACATAGAGAGACTGGGTCCCTGTGGGAATACACTGTCCTCCTCCTTGCTGCTAGGAATTTCCATAGCAACCAGCCTATTCCAGTACCTGTAACTTTTCCTCACAGTCCTCAATCCAATCTGTGTTGTCTGGTGATGTTGATGTACTGGCTTTTGATTTTATTTTTTTTTTAATTTCTGTTGAATTTGTGCAATGGCTTTATGTTTTTCTGGAAGCATTTTTTTGTTTGAATTTCAACTTTAAGATTCCTCACATATGGAACCCATACAATCTACTGTGTGAGGCGATAAGTCCTTGGCCCTTTTCACACCGTACCATGTCATGGCAGTAAGGAGCAGTGCTCATGCGAGCAGCCACTCACACGAGCAGCTCAAGACAGCCCTTCTTCCTCCCACATATCGGCTTCCTGTTAGTGCGACCGTCGCGCTAGCGTCCCGCCCCTTCCTTCTGCAGCGCAGTCTGGGAGTTGTAGGCTGCGCTGGGGGAAGGAAGCGCGACCGGGCCGGCTTGCCGACACACCGCACACAGGTAAGTGTGCGAGGGCGCCGTGAGCATTGTGCAAGCGTGGAGTATTTTCGGCTTAAAGCCGAAAATAAAAAAAAAATAAAAAATTAAAAAATGCATGCGCTTTAGCCTCGTGAGCATCGCGCGAGTGGGAGTGTGTCATACGGAGCGCCACTCCCATTCGCGCGACACTCAAGGGACGCTTGCGCAAGAAAAAAAGCATGCGAAAAGGGCCCTTGTAACTATATTGTGTACGTCACTTTATTTTTTCTCACATATGCCTCCCAAATGTTTTCTGGCATCCTTATTGATAGTAGGCCTCATCTCCATAGCAACTGGCCTGAGGCCCAAGAGCTCTCTGGCTGAGAATTTTCAAGGCCCTTCTCTAAACTGCCAACCCCAGGATTCCATGGAATCTTCACAGCCAACCAATCATATGAGGTCTTCTCGCCTCACACAGCCAATTGTATGAGGTCTTTGCCTGCCTGACACAGACAAACAAACTCACAAACAGACAAACAAACTTTGACTTTTATATCGTAGATGATTCCCCTTCAACTGCCATGACTGCATCCTGTGGAAGCCTAGGATTTGTAGTTTAGTAAGGCACTAGGACTTTCTGGCTGAGAATTGTAAATACCTTTCTCTAAACTTCCAAATCTGAATTCTGTAAGATGTTGCCATGGCAGTTAAAGTAGAATCATAATGCTATAATTGTGCAGTGTGAAAGAGCCTGAATCCAAACTGTTGTATGTACCTATAATTTGCATTGCAAAAAAGATCTCATTGGAAAAACATTTTCTGCTGTATAATATGTAGGCAAAACAGGGTCCAGGTTCAGATCAGGACTTCAGTTTGGGGCAAAAGGCTGTACTGTACCACCGAGGATTCAATCCAGATTAGGTCCAGTAAAACTGGCAATCCTAGAGGAAAGGCTGTATGCAAGGGCAGAACTATATAATGAGCATCACATGCAGTTTGATGTGTAGTTTGACACTTTCTTTGGAAAGTCCCCATAACTTTATAGAGTGGATCTAAAGAAATCTTTCAACTGCAGGACATTTTGAAATTGGAATATTGGCAAGGACTTCTGTCTCCCAATTGTTTAATAATAACAGTAACAAAATGAGCCTCCCTGATGCTCTAAATGGTATGAAATGAAATGAAGAAAGGTTGAGGAACCAGAAAGGAGTCTGTGTATGTGTGTACACATGCACACACGTAAAAACTATGAGCATTATTCATTTTTTGTACTCAGATTCCATCCTAGGCCTAGAGTTTTGCAATTCAAAACATATGCCTTTTGCAACAGCCTCCAATTGGGTTCCAGGGGGGAAAAAGTGTGAATCCTGCAAGCTTAAAGGTTTTTTTATCAAATATTTTTAATCCATTCTAGGATCCTCTTCCACTAAAGAATACAGTAAAAATCCTGTAAGTAAGTAAGTAAGTAAGTAAGTAAATAAGTACATAAATAAATAGGCAAGCTAGATTCACTATCTGGAAAGACTTTTTGTACATGCTTTTAAATCAAGAGGCTCTCAAACATGAGTGAATAGATGCAGAGCAAAAGGGTCTATCAATGACTATTACCCTTGATGATAGCTACAAATGAACTTCCATATTAAGTGGCAACGTACCTTCTGATTACCAGAGTCTAAGAACAGAAGATGGCTTTCATCTTCTTTATTAGGCCCCCAGAGGCATTAGCTAGCTACAGTATGGGAGAGACTGCTGGACTAAAAAGACCTTTTATCTGATTTATCAGCAATGCTTTTCTTTTATTCCTATGAAGTGTGTCAAGGCAAATGACACTAATCTGTGGCTATACAATCCTGTTATAATAAATGCCCCAACAACTTTAATTGGGGTCTATTTTAATAATGCTATTAACAATAAAACCTCTAATTAAAGCAAGTGCAAAAAGGGAGAGAATGAAACAAAACAGAACAAGACAAGGAAGTTGATTCCATATGGATTGAAAGTCCTAGGGTGGTGGGTGGAAGCCTGGACATAGGTATTACTGATAAATAATCTCATTGTAAGCAAAGAATACAGTGGACCCTCTTTACTCACACTCTAGATGTGCAAGCTTGAGCATCTACGACCATGTCACATCCTATACCTAAGATGGTGTTGACATGTACACGCATGCTTTGCACATATTGCTGTCACTGAATATAATGGGATCCTAGCATTCATGAATTTCATCATACGTAGGGGTTCCTGGAATAAGACCCCCAAATATTTGGATGATTCACTGTTTTACATTTTATAATTGCTTAGCATTAATGAAATATTTAGGTTGGTATCATAATAACACATTACTGAAACATAGAACTGATCACACATTCTTGGTTCTGGATTGCTGCTCAAGTGTGAGCAGTTTTGTATACCTGGGATGGGATCTTGTATTGCAGAGCATAGTGTAAAAATTCCACAGGCACAACTATGCCATGTCTCTCCTCAGAACCTCCAAATCATGATTTAGCTCCTGGTTATTCATGAGATGGACTTGAGAGGATGGGGAAAGCATCTAAGATCCTTTAGGGCCTTTTGGAGGTCTCAGCAGATGATGTCATTAGTTTGCATCTGTCTGTGGAGCACAGTCACATGTTTCTCTGCCCCCCCCACCAGCAATTGAAGGGCCATCGGGGTGCAGGGGCTGTATGGTGAGTCAGAGGATGGAATTGTTGTGAAGGGATGAAGACAGTACCAATCTCTGCAGTTACCAAAGGGAAAAAATGCAGTCACACTTTGGACTTTTGCTCGTGAATCTCAGTAACAGGACATCAACCTTTTGCATAGAAAGATGGTTTATAAATGAAAAGGCTGGTAATGATAATGAAGAAGAAGAAAACTGGGAAATTCCAGGGGGAAAAACATCTTTCCTTAGGTAGAGGAAGAGAAAAGAGTAAAAGGAGGACAATTGTGTGAGGATCTTTGGTAGTGATGGATAAGTCTTTCAGTTTCATTGTTTGCTTAAACCTGATGTTCTTTCCACTGCATTCTTGAAGAAATGTGTACATTTTTGCTTAAGTTCTTATTAAAAATGAATGAATAAAAATTCTTAGCCACCTACACTTAGCAAGTCAGTAAGTACAGCTAGTCTCAGCATAGAGAAGACTGCCATGCCTGTCTGGCATGTAGCTGCTCAAGATAAGAAATATACCATTACCAAAGAGGAAGGCACCCAATTTCAGTGCCATAATATGAATTCATTTAAACACAGGGAGCAAAGCCAGACTCTGACAGGCTAAGCACTCAAAGCCCTTACAATGGATGGGAGAAGTCTGCCAGTTTTGCTTTTTTCCCCACTTTTTTTTAAATTCCATGTTTTTTTCCCACTGTGTTGATGGTAACCTTTGGAAAATCTGAGACTTTTATTTTAAAAAGATGCTTTATTTTAATGAACCAAATTATATTTTAATTTATCCCTGTTCCTTTGAGTTCTTCAGAAGAACAACTGGGGTAAGGCCATTTGGAGCAGAAGAAGAGTGAGAAGTCTCTTTCTCTTTCTTTCTCTCTCTCTCTCTCTCTCTGGCCATTTCCGCACTAGCCTGTTATAGCACTATGATTCCACTTTCAACATGCTATGGAATCCTGGGGTTTGCTGTTTCAGGAGGGGCCAAGAGGAAATGGCATCTCTCTCTCTCCCTTCCTCCCTCTCCCTCTGGCTCTCTCACACACACACTGAGAGAGAGAGAGAGAGAGCACTCTGGACTTTTAATTCTACACCTATTGGGGGACAAGATAGTTCCTTTAAAGTTCAGACAAAACCTCAGACTGGATTCACCATCCCACTGATATTTTTATTTAGCTCCTCAGAATAAGAATGCAGTTAGCCTTCTTTCTGTGATATATTTCTGGACAGTCACAAGAAGAAATAATAACGGTAGAGAGGAAAAATTGCTCCATTTCAAGACAAAGAACAGGTTTTTAATTTTTTAGTTTTTCAACATAATATTTATTTTAGAAGCAGCAATGTAAAATAAATTATATTCTTTGAGAGAATTATCTCCTTTGAGATGTTAAATTGCTTTGACAATAAGTCATGGAAAAGGCTCACTCTGTTGAAACAAATTTCATAAAGCCTTGGCACTTAAACCTGACTCCTCTTTTTTTGCTATAAGAAAACCACAATTTTCTCTTTTATTCTTTGCCACAGAGTCCTTGAAAGCCTCTACAACAATACCTTTGAAAGCCTCTACAACAATACCTTAGAACATGGTCCTAAATTTCCTTTGGGTCAAAGAGTCTGATTTGCTCTTTTAATTAGCATTCAGGCCACTGAGATTTGCATACGTCTTACTGAAAGCTAAGCAAAGGAATCTACTACAATCTATTATCTACTTTGTTCTGCTTGATTAAACACAACAAAAGTGCCACTGGAACTTCTTGAAACTATATACCTTTACACTCCCCTGAGCTCAACTCTACCTTCATCTGGATTTACTAAGACTGTTAATGAGTGTCTAATATCAGGCTCATCATGATAATAGTGCTATTTGGTGGTTAATTAACTTGGCAAGGTCAAATGCCAACAGATGCACACTGGAAGGTAGTTTGAAGAGCAGCTAGGTGGATGAAAGGATGGTGAATGAAACATATTGATTTTAAAGTGGACAGATATGAATTTATTCAGGTCCATGACCATAGTTCAGCACAAGCTTTGCAAAACTTATTAGGCAGCAAGCAAATGGGGTAGTGGTTTGAGTGCTGGACTAAAACCCTGGAGACCAAGGTTCAATCCACCACTCAGCTGTCAGGTGACCTTGAGTGCATCACATACTCTCATCCCCAGAAAACTCCATGATAGGTTTGCCTTAGGGTCACCGTAAGTTGGAAATGACCTGATGGCACACATCAACCACTATGGATGCAGAAGAACCATTCTTAAATGTAAGTGTCAGGTCTTACATCTCAGGCAGCACAGATGAGTTAGGAGAACTGAGCTTCACATCTTCCCTCCTCTCATTAGCTCCAGTTTCATGTGTATGTTGAAATTGTACATGAAGAACACATAAAGTAGCATGAATTATCCCTACCTTCTACAGCTGAGTGGCCACATCTCAATAGTAGCACTGTTTGACCCATGTGTAATGAGCTCTGTATACAATTGGGACCCTATTCTTAGGGAGTAGGTGCATGCATGTTACATCAATATGTGTATAGCTCCCTTTCACACACTGGCTAAACATATGAACAATCAGAGTTGGATGGTTTTGTAATTTTTTATTAAAAAGATTTCCTAAATATATTAAAAAGTATAATTATTTTAAAGAAAAAGGAGATACAGTAAGAAAGAAAAAGAAGATTGCTAAAGCATATGAAATAAAAATAATAACGAAAATTAGAAAAATGACTTCTGGACATAAACATTATAATCTTACTTCCTACTTTCAAAAAATACCTGTTATACTTCTTCTGATAAGCTCATCCTGCTAATTACCAAAACCAGGTGTGATTGCCTTCTTTTTAGTTTTCTTTTTTCCCAAAAAGTCAAGCATGGGTTTCCAGTCCTTTAAAAAAGTAACTAATGACTTTTCTCTAATCAAAGCAGATTGAGTGTTAAGTCACTCAATTATAACAAGCAGTCCTATATTGTCGGTAATACTGAGTTCTTCCATCTTTTGTTGCTCTAAGATGTGCGGGGCATTGGAGTCCACCTGCAACGCCAGCATTTCCTTAGAATCGGGGGGAATAAGGAGGCCTGCAAGATCAGCAGGATCTTTTCACATATGTATACAAGTGTTAGCTGTAGAGAGGACTTTAGTTAAAGTCAACAAAATATTTTATTTGAATTGACAAACACATGAGAAATCAGACTCTTAAGAACCATTCACGGCTATCAGGAAGTGAGGCAAGAAAGGTTGGATAGGGAGAGATTGCATGGAAATGGTGATAGTTACCAGTCTTGAAAAAGGAGTCACAGTAGAGGGACTCAGACAGCATCTGAAGATAGCACAGAGGAACAGCAGCCTGAGGCACTACATTCTATGTACTACAATTGGCTGGGGTCAAAGCAAGGGTTTTTATACCCCATTTCCCACCTTGAAGGGGTGCATTGACAAAGCTCTAATGGCTTTCCCACAGGACTGACAAAGGGATCTGGAATGTGTTGATTGCTTAACTCAGGAGTGACAAAACATTGATGGGACTCATGACAATCTTTTAATGTTTGGACAGGTAGGGTGTATAGGGAAGATCTCTTCTAAATCTAATAACCTTTTTATTACTCAGTTCAATCCATTCTTTCAACCAAACCAAACAACTTGCAGCTAAGTATAATTTTGAGTCTGGTAAACCCAAGCCTCCTTTTTGTTTTGCATCTTGTAAAACTTTATATTTAACTCTTGGATTCTTGCCATTGTTTGAATGGCACATCATTAGTCAAACCTGGTACTTTGGAATAAAAACAACAGCCAAGGCAAAACATGTATCTTTATCTGAAATTCTCCCGAACAATGACACCTTTCAAAATCCTCCTTACTTTCATTCCACGTTTTGACATAGTTATTCTGAAATAACATACAATTCATATTTGGCATGGTAATACCTAGATATTTAACCTTCTTCTCAGTTTTAAAACCAGGCTTTTTCCATCATTTTTAGTTGATTTTCTTTTTAAATATTTTTTTCAACACTGTTGTCTTTTGTTTATTGATTTTAAAACCTGCTGAGCCACCAGATTCTTGTAATCTCTCCATTATTGGATCTATGAATTCCAAACAGTCTTCAAATAAAATTACCAAATCATCAGCAAATGCCCTTAGTTTATATATTTATTCCCTAATTTAGCATAACTGAATTTACTTTAGTATAACTGAACAGAACTTACTTTTTTCCTACTATGTGTTTCCTGTAAATAAATTACATCCTGTTTAAGCGTAGTCATATAGTGAAGTATAGTAGCCCCTCCACATTTGCGAGGGTTAGGGTCACAGAGCCCTCGGAAAAAGTGAGAAAAGTGAGAAAAAAGTGAGAAAAACTCTCATTCCCCTCCAGAGTTTATCCCCTCTCATTCATTTGCCTCTGTTCCCAGCACTGGGGGCAGGGAGAGAAAAAATATAAGGTTCATCCATACTTTCTCTTTAGACGGAGAAGAGGAGAGTTCTGGAGTTCTGCTTACTTCCAGTGGCCATCTTGAGAAAGGAGCACCTGACCAATCAGCAGCCAACAGAATGTGCAACTGCATGGCAGAGAGACCACACCTTCAGCAGTGGGAGGGGGCTTTGCTCACAGAAAAGGAAAAAAAAAACATTTTAACCACAAGCTTGGCAAGCCTGGGGTGAGGAATGCAAGAGATGGGAGGAGGAAAATGAGGGGAGACAAACACATGCCTCACAAATAATCAAAGGCCAAACCTGCAAATGTGAAGGGAGGACTGTACTATTTTCCTTTTTATATGAGCAGGGAACACTAGCTTCATGGTCAAGCCGACAGCTTTTAGAAAAGATTTTTTGTTAAAAATTTTATTAAAATTACATAATATAGAATGAAAATATAATAAATAAAAAATCTACATGCTAAAAAATTATGATCACAGCAGTATAGATCATGTTATATGCCCTATGTAAAAAATAGAGAAAAAGAAAAAAAGGTTAAGAATAAAGGGTAGAGAGAAAAATAAACACATGAAAAAGAATAACAAGAAAAAAGTAAAACAACTTCCAATCTTTTCCACAGCTGTTATACCCAAATCCTAATTAAGCCATCTTAAAAAAATTAAAATACACTTCTTCCTATAGTCTGTCAATTTTATTAATACACATATAAAATAAAACTTACAATGCTAAATATTCATCCTACAGAAAGTTAATAAAATGTTAGTTCTCCAATATCTATCCATTTATAACAATAACAATTGATAATATTAATTGCATTCTATTTTGACAGAAAAGCCGTCTATTCTTCAAGAACTCAATGAATTCTAAATTTAATACTTAAACATTAAAACTGACAGTTGAACACATCCACTATCTATCTTCCTGATACTATTACCCCAGTACTTTTGTATCCTCAACATAAAACTTCATATACTTTTTAAAATCAAAAATTACTTTCTCCTTTTAATTCTAACAGTGAAGTATATTTATAAATCATCTTCAGAACTCAAGTAAAAAAAAAACAATCCTACATCAAGACAATTAATTAGACCGTTTAAACCCATTTTAATTTAAGTTACACTTTAATTTTAACACAAAGTTTTCCCCCCAAAATTGACATAATACAAATTGAGTCAAATGTCTAAAACTTAACAATATATACTTTAGATATGGTTTTCCACAACATTCCTGTCTCTTGATCTCAGGCTCTTCCCCATTGAATTGTCAATAGTTTCCCCCAGTTTCATCCCTGATCTCTTTCATTCCTGGCAATTTCACTCATAGTTTTTATACTTCCAACACTGTCAGTCATGATAGCCTCTTCATCCACCTGCTTACTGGATTATTCCTCTTCTTCTAATGTCAAGGTTATGCAGTTTATACCTTCCCATTCATCCTCCTGTAGTATTGTTTTATGTTCTTTGTCAGATCTTGTTGTTGCATGCTTTTCTTCATTTTCCTTCCCTTCCTCTGGCAGTGTATCTTACTGTTCCACCACACTGAGATCCTAACGTAGTTGGTTCATCTCTTCCTCTTTACACTCCCCAGATAGATTATTCAAAACATTCATTGTCCTTCAATACCACCATCTCATTTCTAACAGACTTTGCCATGTGATCTAATATTGCACTTACTTCTCTCAGTTCACCAAGCAAAACTTGATAGAAAGCAGAATTTGCTGTGCATGGAGAGGTGCCCACCTTCCTTTCCTGAAACACAGACATTTTTTCCCCATCCACTACTAAAGCACCTGGAAAGCAAGTAACCAACCTTATCAGTGTTTTCTAGCTTTGTCCAGTCCAATGGCTCATTTTAACATAAGTACAGTTTCTCCTGATGTTACTGTCTTGTAATCCAAAATTGATAATCTGATTGAATTAAATCCAATATTTTTTTTAAAAAATCAATAAATCTTTCAACTATTGCTGTTATGAACCCTTTGTTGCAAACTTCGTTATTTCTAATTCAAGTTAAACCTTCTGTCTTCATTTAAAAAAGAAAGCAGCTTACTGAGGCAAAAGTATCACAGCTGGGACCAAGATAATTTTTTAATTCCAAATGTTAATAAGTGAAATATAGAAACTAGAAATAGAATTAAATAAAAGGAAGCTTTTGGGTCCAGTGTTCATGAAAATATTTTTTCCAGCCCTCCAGGTGGACAGACAATGGTGGGGAATGATGAAATCCCCATCCCCCAGGCAGTTTTGCTAACTGTTTCTTGTGGTCTCCACAGCAAGGTCAAGGGCCCCTCGTTGGCAATTCCCTTTGATCTTCTGTTAATCTAGCCAGAGTTTACTTCCAATTGGTTAAAAAAATTGTTGTTGCTTCTTTACTTGTACAGCCCTACTAAAGGGAAAGCTTCACCCCTCAATCTTCGCCTGCAAGTCATCCAGTCAAGCATTCACACCCTAATATCACCTCCTCTTCTTATCTTCCTCTTGTTTCTGTACTTCATCATGTTCTTTTCAGACCTCCAGTTCCTCTTCCCCTCCATTTATTTCAATTCTCTCTAGTACTTCTGGAGGAATTATTTTGCTTTGTGAACAGAATTCACTCAAAATCTTCTTTGGAAGGAATGGCTTCCATTTTAAACAATCTTTTTCATCTAAATGGTTTATTTTTTCTGTTTCAACTTGTTTGCCAGAAAGCCATATTCCTTTAGTGATGTATTTAAGTCTTTTACTCCAAGTCTCATGTCAAGTCTAAGTTCTCTACCTTCAAGTCTCAAGTCAAGTCTCAAGTCCTTGAAGATACTTTCAAGTCAAGTCTCAAGTCAAGTCTCAAATCTGGAAGTCAACTTTATACCCCAACCAAAATCCCAGAATTATTGGACAGAGCCAAATAAAGTCAGATTTAACAATTTAGCAGAGTCAGCTCTTCATATTTGTGATTTTTCTATCTGCAGCTTCAGATGTGGGGAACAGGATCCTTCTTACTTTCCATTTCTGAAGCTGGATGACTTTCAGAAGTGGAGAATAGGATCCTTCTTCTTCCCCATTACTGAAGCTTCAAAAGGTTTAGAAGGAAGGATCCTTCCTCCTTAAAGCCTGTTGTCTAACATATTTGCTGTTCCCTTCTGAAAAATGCACACTGCACTCTGGGGGTAAGTCTTGTCTTCTGCTCTTAGGAAAAGTTTTAGAAGGCTCCTCAAATATGCAAGAAGGACAGACTGCTGAGCAGATCTCAAGCCTGCCTCAAGCCCATTGGCTAGCCCATTTGCTGTTCCCCTCTGAGAAATGAGTCCACACTCTGAGCTTGAGACAGATTGCCATGTGACCAGTAGGCAAAAAGAGATGGAGGTGTTGTTCAAAGTCATAAACTTTCTGGATGAATGTGTTATGTTATTGAACTGAGGGCAGCAAGCCAGTCATTAAAAATATTCAAGTCTCGAGTTG
The DNA here is from genome assembly GCA_948474755.1 of Ctenosaura bakeri. Taxonomy (NCBI): domain Eukaryota; kingdom Metazoa; phylum Chordata; class Lepidosauria; order Squamata; family Iguanidae; genus Ctenosaura; species Ctenosaura bakeri. Next base: position 181,086 of record CAOLHI010003224.1, on the reverse strand, counting down.
AGTTGAGTCAGTGCATCATTTATTGCTGAGTCAAGTCCGACTTGAGTCACTGAAGCAACTTAAGTCTGACTTGAGTCTATTGACTCAAGTCTACATCACTGTATCCCTTCCTCTTACATAGTAATCTGACCAGTAGTTTGTTAAACATCATCACCTCTTTCCTATCCATCTTGAATTTCTTTTCATAATGCAGCTGTAGAACATGGTCTCTAGTATGTTTATTGAAGAAATACACAATCACATCTTTTGGGCATTTTTTCCCCTCTGATAATATTGGAATTAACTCTATAAACTCTGTCTACTTCAAATTCAATTTTCTCTCACTCTTTCTCCAGAAAAATTGCCAAGCCAACAACCATTCTTCCTTTAATGTACTCATTAGATTCCTCTCTGATTGATCTAAATCTCAGACAAAATTTCTTTCCTTCATTTCTATTACAGCCACATGGTTGTGATAGTTTTCTCTATCTCCATCCATTTTTTGCATCTTTTCTTCCAAAATTTGCACTTTTTTCATTTATTTGCTTCAATTCTGCTGCCATTTGATCCAATTATTGCTTCACTTAAATTCACATTTATATTCTTGCTTTAATTCATTTCCCATTTTTGACATATACAATCTGCTCAGTCTCAGCTCTTCTAACACTTTTTGCAGCATGTCTACCAGTCCTCAGGGCAACTCTGTTTATCCTCGCTTTCTTTCAGGTGCTTTGCTTTTAAGTCTGGTATTCATTTTAAGGCCATGACTTAAAATAAAGTTGAAGTTCTTTTTTTGGCCAGTGGATGGTAGTTTTGGAAAAAACATCTCCGTAAGACTTCTGTTTGCTGCACTCAGATTTAAACTGTAGCATTCTGACTACACTGAGCTTCGATAGCCTCCAAGGCTCACTGAATTGTCTTTGATTTTATCCCTTCCACTCAAGGTAAACAATCCATGCTGTCCTGAAAAGTAACTTATTTTTTTGAAAATTAATGTCCCCTTTCCATTTGTAACTGTAACAAGTCCCAGTCTCCCTTCTACATTTTGCCTTGAAAATATAGTCACTTTGAAAATTCGGTATCAGTTGTTACTCACCGTTATTAACATGAAGAAGGTGAACTGTAGAAGATTTAGTGTCCCCACTGATTCAGAAAGCCTCTCTCACTTCAATCCAAAACTTAAAGTCGAGAGGTTAAGAATGTGGCATGGCGGGTCCAGTGTCCATAAAAATGACTTACAAATTTGCAGCTGGCAATGCTGTCCTTCCCTCAACTGCCTATCTCCACTCACTCCTGATTACCATCAAAATGTTGATCTCTGTGCAAGGAGCCAGGAGTTTATAAGCACATGTGTGTGATGCCTTGATCTCACTTTACTCCAAGGAGATTTTTCCACTGGTCAGACCCTTCTCTGACTGGTGATCCACCATGAAATGTTTCTCTCACATGAATGCTTACAGAAGACTGTGATCTACCTTGCGTGATCTGACAACCTCATTAGTATTGTGGGCTCATGTAGCCCTGCCTCCACATTATACATTTTTTTTCTACTGGGGAGAGCATCCATCTAATAACTCCAAATCCTTGTGTGTCTATAACCCAGATTTTGGTTATTTGGGGACCACAAATCAACACAATCCATGGCCATGCCATCTAGAGAATCTGGGTGTTAAAGTACAAAAAAGTAATTTCTCCAGATGGTGATGTGACCGTATACTCCAACTTTCTCTCCAGTAACATCAAACCACTATTTTCCGGTCCTAGAAATCACTTTCCTTATTTAATTTAAAATTTAGTTAGTATAAATTGTTAGGATGTCATTCTGCAAGATTTAGCTGCCTTCTCAACATTTCCAGAATTTAAAGCTCTGTGTGGAGAATGGACACTTCTTGTTTCTAGTGCACATCAATGCCATTTTGGATGTTGTAAATTTGGTGGTGTTTCCTGAACTTATTTGAAGCATGTAGTAACCAAAGAACCAAAACATGAATATAGTTTGTAAAACAGAAGAAACTAGTACATGCTAACCAAATGTAAGACTCCCCATCAGCCTCAACCAACATGGCCAATTATCAGGGATAATAGAAACTATAAGCCAGCAACATCTGGAGAGTTGCAAGTTCTGCACTTCAGAATACATCAAGAGGCACGTGAAGAAGTAAATGTTGTTATGTAATTGGAAGGGAGTTGTAGGTGGTGATTCTTAGGGTATTAGAAGACATCCCTGCTTTAATCTGTCAAATTTTAGACTATGACATGCTACTATTATCATTGTTTTTACATACGATAGCTGGTAATAGTTTGTTAATGTTGTGTGCCTTTAAGTCATTTCTGACTTATGTGGAACTAAAGGCAAACCTATCATGGGGCTTTCTTGGCAGAATCTGTTCCAAGGTGATTTGCCCCTACCTTCATCTGAGGCTGAGAGAGTATGACTTTCCCACAGTCATCCAGTAGGTTTCCATGGCCAAGAAGGCATTGAAACCCTCATCTCCCAGTGTCCTAGTCCAACACTCAAAACACTACATCATGCTGCCTCTAGCCAAGCATAGCCACTTTACCTACCACCACCTAGGTGGTATAAAAAAATCAAGGAAAACTTTTAGAATGTCATTCTGTAACTTGGCACCCCCCAGATTTTTTTGGAATGTAACTAGTATTATACCAGATGCATGACCAATTGTAAATAAGATTTGTGGAAAGGCAATGGAACCAATTCAACTGAATCCCAAATCCTAAGTCTATGTTTAAATGGGAAAACTGAACAATGTTGTTTCAGATACAACAATAAGGCAAATGCCAAGATGGTGTGATGAGAAGGAGCAGGAAGAGATAGCCTTTGCTCACTAACGGTTCTAATGTACCATTTGGGGTAAGAATCTCATCAGCACTTTCCAGTCACAGTTCTTATTTGGAAGAATTGTGTGAAGCTTGTGAGTTTATAGAGTCAATTATACTCCCACACTAATTCATTAATTTTGTAGACTTAACTGTAAGTAGCAGATCGTTCAAATAAATGTGCTGAAGATTTGGGTAGTTGTTGATTGTCAGTGAAGTTTGTGTTCTCTGAACATTTCTCTTTTAATTTGCTAATGTTTTGCCTTTTTGAGTAGCCTGTCTTAATGCTCTATTAGCCCTTCTGGTTGTTAATCAGAGTAGTAATCTGTTTACTGTTTGTAAATCTCTGTTTTTCAAGTAGGGAAATGGAAATTTACCCTGTCCCGTATCCCAGTTTATCCATGTTGTTAGCGTCTGATTTGCTTTCTCTGCATGATTCATTTTCCATAAGAAAAGAAAAAAAATCAAAATCTCCCTAACTCTTCTGTGAGTGCATAGTGTGAGTTTGCAGTTTTGCTTTCTTCTGTTCAGTGAGCTAGCATATTTATTTTATTAATAAAAGATATATGTTATTATTATCTTGTATCTATGAGTCATAGTGTGAACCAAAGCAAACATGATTATTTTATTGCCAATTCCATTCATAGTAGTTCGGCAAACAAACCAAATTTAATTTTGATCAGATCTCCTCATTCGTTACACTTATATATCATTACAGTTCTAACAATTATTGGTATTACCATTACATCTGATCAATTCATGATGAGGCACCCACTCAGCAGTAATCCTAAACCTACATATTTCTCCAGGCCAGGAAGAAGCAAACTGATTTGGATTCACTCCAACAAGATTTTTAAGGGTCAATAATTTGGTGGGAAGGAATACTATCTCAGATTGCCATATCACAGGCATGCTATCCTCCCTTGGTTTGGATTCCAAGCTTTCATTTGAAAGAAAAAGCATGTCTCTAGCACTTGTAGAAGCTGAAATATTGGGCAAAATGTGGAGCCCTCCTCTGTCAATCTTTTTCTGCCAGAAACAAGTCCACCCAGAAAATTCAGGCATGAAGGAAATGAGAGCAGGTGGTGAAGGGCAAGAAGCAAGAGCAAGATACTACGGTGCTCTGTCAGAGAATTCTAAATGCCACTCTGCCCACAGGACAGAATCATAGCAGCACTACAACTGCATAGTATGAGTAAGACCCTGACAACCAAAGCCTAAATAGGACTGGGATGCATAAAGAAATCTCACCAATTAGACTGCTGGCAGAATAAAGTGAAAAAATCCCTTTCCTCAAGTAATTGTCATATCCTTCTCCTCCTACTCCCCCTCCTCATCATAATTTATTTATTTTTTTATTTATTTGTATCCCACCTCTCCATATAGATCGAGGTGGTGAACAATTTAGCATGTATTTCGAAACATTTTTCTATACATGCCCCCAACAAGCTGGGTACTCATTTTACCGACCTGAGAAAGGATGGAAGGCTGAGTCAACCTTGGGGCCCGGCAGGATCGAACTCACAACCTTGTGGTTTGTGGCTTGCAGTACTGGCATTTAACCACTGCGCCACCAGAACTAAAGACTGATGATGGGCTTCTCTACTTGTCTGTCTGTCTCTGCCAAGTTTTGCTGCCTCTCCAACTGACCCATTTTCTCTGTTCTTCTTTGGGTACAGTTCTTCAACTATAGAGGCTGAGAAACCTCTGGGTGCTCCAAAACTAGGAGAACAGTGCCAGAGCAAAAGCAGTATAAATTGCCAAGATGAAGTGATCAGCAGATTTAAAAATTGTGTGTATGTGTGTGTGTGCATGCACGTGCGTGTATGTCTTGCCATTGCAGATTTTACAAGTACCTTACACTGAAGCTACCTGTCTGAAATTTAACTGTATTAGACATTGGACTACAAAGTTGCTGCATTGTATGAGAATGTCTGAGAAACAGTGTGAAAAAATTTAAGTCATTTTGATTTTCCAGTGCAAGTTAATGAAGAAGAAGTGGAAACCTGATTTTTTTGAGGTCTCATTTGGACTCGATTTGGTCTGTTTTCTTCTAGATCAAATTGGTCCCATATCTGCAATAAGCTCTAAAGGAAATCAGGGCCTCTATGCAGAGTCCTAATTTATAGCTAAAAACATCTGGAGAGGAATCAGTATGAAAAAGCTGCTTTAGGACTTCCCAGTTATTTTATCACTTAGCTCATGATTTTGCAAGGAACCTGAAAGTCTGAATTTACCCTGTCTGGGGGCTTCACAAAACCTTTGAGTCTCCAAATTGTAGATTGGTGAAACTATTAATGATGGCTTCATCATTTTGCCTCCTCAGCCTGAAAAAAATGAAATTAAAAATGAATTAAAAAATGTTTCTGCAAAATTTGGAAAAATAGAGTTGCAATTTCAATGCCCCTTTTCATCCTGATACATGGATCTCTGAAATGCTGGTGCTAATAACTGTATTGGAATGGTTTCTTCAAAATATTGTTGTTTCATTATACCAATAAAAAAGTGCCCAAATACTTAAAAAGTATTAACTATTTGTGTATTTGCTTTTGTTGTATGTGGAAAAACAGAATTGTATATGAATTCCAGTTCTTCCCAATATGAACCACCTCAGATATTCAGGTGTTAATGCCTGCTTTAATAATCTGAGACTGCAATTCTATAAGGAGGAGCAAGCTTCATTGATATCAGTGGAACACATATTTGAGTAAACATGTATAGGAATACATGTTTAATTGTGCTATCAGATCAGAAACTTTTTGTTGTTTTTTCCTGCATTTTATCAAAACTGCTGTTGTGTACTAGGTTTATATTGTATTACACCAGAAATGAGTAAATGCAGTCTTTGGCCCTTTCCGCACCCAGTTATTAAGGCGGGCCAATGCATCTTGCCATGGAGGTCTTCTGCACGTTGAAGCGGACTAGGTTCAGTGTATTTACCTTCATTCCGCATGTAATTCCTACTAAATGTGCCCCCATGTGATGGTAAAGCATGCTATTTGAAAACCAGAAGAAATCGCTTTTCCACTTTTCCAAATTGATCTAATTCATACTTTCACAGTGGTGCAGACACATACATTCATGCCAATGTGAACTGGTGCTCAGGGGAGGACTCCTGGGAGGGGCCAGGGGGTAGTATGGACTTTCGCATGTACGCATGTACACAACGACATACTAAACCATGAAAAAAAAAAAAAAAAAAAGGCCAATCACAGCTGACGGGGCAGGGTGAAGGGAGTAGTGGAAGTGGCCACAGCGGAGGCAATGTGGATTCATGAACTCGCACTCCTCCGAATCAGAATGGAACATATGCAGTAGCTGTGCAGAAGGAAATGAGGGAAAGTCCACCTTGTTTCGAGCCCAGGAAATCTGGTAAGAAATGGCACAAACTGATTCATCAGCCTCATGTGGAAAGGGCCTTCATATATAAGATTTTTGGAGGGTCTCATAGTTCAATTTTTCTTTTAAAGAAAATATAGCCATTAAAAGGAGAGAGATTGCTTAAGTGACAGTAACTAAACAATAACTGTTGCAGGGGCGGGTAAGACATCTGGTATGCAACATCTAATAATTGTTGTTTTCAACAGAACCCTCATATCTGCCTTACACAAAATGGTGCCTTGGTTTGGGTAGGCGGGTTTTCTGGAAGACTATGTACTAAGAATAAAAATAAGGAAGTTAATAGGAAAGTGTTAATGTGTTTAGTTTATCATTAATAAGTTACAAGCTCACTCAGCTGGATTTATGTTAAAAGAGGGAAAATTCAGCTATCAGTTGAATGTTAAATTCCTCTTTATATTAAATTCCTGCTTTAAAGTGCTTATCAAAATGAAGGCAAAAATGCCACCTACTAACTTCATCCCATACCCTCCTTCGCACTTGTCCCTTTTTTGAACTTTTGAGAGCAGGAAATGTCTGCATAATTTTTTAAACAAATTTCAGTTCTCATTCACCCCATGAAAATCTTTTCCTCAATTTCTCTCCTCTCTCCCTTATAACTTCATCTCCTTATTCTTCACTTTTTGTTGATCTATATAGTTGAATGTTATGACCTGAGCCTTATAATTTCCCAAATCTGAGCATTTAACCAAAAGGAAGAAGCAATTTTTTTAAAAAAAAAAAATAATCGGGGAAAACTAGCCTTTGGGTAAAGAACAAGCTTTGAAATGTAGAATTTGTTGACTCTTTAACTCTCTTTTATTAATTATTAGCTTGTTAATTCTGGAATTAAGTTACTGCTAACATTTCAGCTTAGGCATTTGAGCTAAAAATCAATTTAACAAAATTGGCTTTTTGTTAGAAACATTCCAGCTTTAATTATAACTTGATTTATTTTAACTAGTCATTTTCTATCTTTGATTTAGAATTAAGGGACAAGTACTCCTAAGCCAAACACTTTGTCCAGGAATTTGTTTTATTACTTCTGTATTAGATTCTTCCAGTTCACTCAAGGCAGTATATGTCTCTCATCTTCCCAATATTATCTTCACAATATCATTGTGAAATAGGTCAGGCTGAAAGAGAGTTTCATGGCTCAGTGGGAAACTGAATCTGAGTCTCCAAAGTACCAGATCAACACTTTAAGTACTACATCACATTGACTCTGCGCTTGTAGCCTACTCATAGACAATTCCACTTGTGGTTTCTCCTGTAGATTGCTGAAGCAATGAAAGCATATCTTAGGTGGAAGGGATTTTTGCTATAGCTGCTGTTAAATAGTTGTTAGAACCCTATGATGATCTGCTGCCAATCACTCAGAAACTTACCAGTAGATCCAGATCTGCGTTCCATCCAACTCAACTTAGTGTACAAGTAAACACAAAGTTGTACGAACAGTTCATGTTAAGAATGCTTAAAATTCCATACCTCAGTTTTTCACCCTCGTCTGCAGTCATAGTCATGAAGCACCAATGACAGGTTGTTTTGTACTTCTTTTGATTTAGGTTTTGAGACTTTGTATAAACCACCATGAATGTAGAGTTCACCTAAGCTGCTGTTTTCCATTTCTGGCAATCGTTTGCATTCATATACTAGAGTCTTTGTATTCCCTCAGTTTACATTGGAGAAGGCTCCTTAGATTAGCCTGTTAGAATAGCAATAGTCGCTTTGCTCGGGTTTAATAAAGAATAACAGCCTTTGCTGTCCTGTGTATTGATTTGTAAAGAGACAAAGCACTTCTTGCTGTAGAGGCAAGAAATAATACCTTTGCTGCAATGTTTAAAAAAAAATCCTCCTCCTACACAGAATTTGATGTTTATTATGGTGGGATATTTACAGTTTAGATTTATAGTTGTCTGCAATAGGGTCATAATTCCTCAGTGATAGGTTGGGTGGACAACTCACTAAGGCACCACCATTTTATGGTGAAATTGCAATTATCAGACTGTGAGCAATGGGCAAAGGGGACATTGAGGGGCAGGATCAATAAGTGGCTTCTAAACAGAAACACAATGCCTTAGAGTCAATGTCTAATCAGAAATATGCCCCATTAAGTTCAATGGTACTTATTTCCAAGTGAGTGAGTATAGGATTGCAGTGTTTATTACATTCCAGAGACAACCAAGTGGATTACATCTGCAAAGCTGAATTGCAGCAGTGAGAAATGCAGGGTTGGATGTATTATTCCAATTCCATTTTTCCAGTCTTCCATCAATTGGTGATGCCCTCTGTTCATCTACATCTACCTTCTATTATTTATTAATGTATGGAATTCTTATTTATTTTAGAACTTGGATATATAAGGAAAAATCCAAGGAAAACCTTAGAAGTGCTCATGAAAACACAATAAAAATACTGGCCATTATCTAGGCAAAGTATTGTCCAAAAGTTAAGTTCAATCTATGTAAGTTTTTCCATTTTTGTTTTATTTCTTCCTGAGGTCTGTTTTTAAGACACTGTAAAAGTGGGCAGTCTCTAAGCTAACCCACTGGGCACATCTCTCAATACCTTCCCATTTCTGGAAGTTTGGGATCCTCTCAAGCTTTGACAGCAAGTAATCAACACAGTCTATGAATTAATTTCCCTGCTCCTACTGAGGGAAGCTGCAAGCAGCTTTGGCTGTAGATAAGTCTAACCATTTCATACAGGTAAAACTTGTTAAAAATTATGGTACTGGTTGCAAGGCTTGGATTAATGAAAGAAAAGAAGAACATCACTGTTCATTATGGAACCAAGCAGTTATGTCACTAAAATATAGCACTTGTCATGTTATGTTACATTTATGTTTTTCAGTGTTTTGTGTTTAAAGAAGAGTGTTTTTTGTTTAGATGACAGAGATGGGGTAGAAATTCATTTGGTTCACTTTTCAATAGAAACTTGCCTAACATTGATCTTTCCAACCTCATATATATTCCATGAATCCAAACTCAATTATCCTTCATAATCCAGAATTTTGGCAGATCCCAAAACAGAGTTCAGCCAAATATGTGTAGACTGATACATAGCAAAAAGTATACTGCACAACCAATATATTAGTGTAAATATCACAAACATGCAAAGATTGTTTATATTAGGTAACATTGCATAAAATGTATACCTTTATAAATGTGCATAAGACTGCATAGAAATGTCATGCATCAGTGTCTGAGAGGGTGCCTTTCCATGGGCAATGGGACATCAGACTCCATAACCTCAAACACCTTTCCTGCCACAAACTCCAACTCTACCCAATAGTTTGATGATTTGAAAACTACACTTGATTTTGATTTTATTTCTTGAAAGAAACTTTGGCACAAACTGGCTTATTCCACTATCAGTATGTGCTTACTGCTTCAAATCCAACTTCTATATATAGGCAACAGCATAAGCACATTGCAGCAATGAATTTTAGTAATGAATTATGCAGAATCCAAGATTATGGTATTCTAAAGTGGGACTTTTTCATTTCCATAATTTGCACTACACTGTAATATTTGTTTCATTCTATTTCCCTCTGTATTCTGTGTATTTATTTTTCTATTTATTGGTATGGACAACTGGATGAAAACAAAAGCTATGTATCATTCTTTCTTTTTTTTAATTACCAAACTTCTTCATGAGATCCTAGTGCTTGTTTCAGCCACATTATTTATATTGGTGATCCTTGCCACCTCTCAAGATATTAAGCACCTCAAAGGTTACCTGTTACTTCCAGCGATAACCTGAACTTTTCATGCTAAAAGGGACTTGAATGCAAACTCCAACAGGTTTCATACACCAGTTTCAAATACTTCTTTTCAAACTGTCAGCCAATCAGCAATCATTTTCAACAAGTTCAGCACTTCCATCCTCTCTCAGCAACTCATGCACCTTACACTATCTAAAGACTTACATAAGGAACTCAGCTAGTCTCAAAATCCAGTCATCTCTGAATCAGGACCCAATGGTGAATAACTAGGTTTAGAAACAGTCTTTGTGGATAGAAAGCAGGTATAGGTAATTAGGCCAGCAACTCTGGGAGACCCAGGTTTGAATTCTGTTCAGCCCTGGAAAGCCATTGGATGACCTTCAGCAAGTCACATTCCCTCATCATTAGAGGAAGCCAATAGGAAACCCTGCCATATGACATAGGTTGGAGTCAGCTTGAAGGCACATAATAACAAAATAGATACAAGATTGGGCTGTCTGAAAAGTAAGTAGGCATGAGGTTGAAATCTTGCCACCCACCCCTCAACAACACACCTGCACCTGTCAGCAGAGATAGAGGTGTGTGAATGAGAAATGGATGGAGAAACTTGTAGTTCTTCTACTATTCATTTCATTTCCACTACATGCATCATCCAAGATGCATTCTGCAATTCTCTTTCCCCTTTCTCTACAAAGTACTCTGACATAAACCTCAAGACTAAGATTCCTTCAGAATGCTTTCTCTTGCTTAAGATGTTTATAGTCATGAACTAGGTTCCTGCTCTTTGGTTTGCACACTCCTACTGTATCACTGTCACCAAAGATACAACTGCTAACCCACTGGGAAACGAGGCTGGACAATGACATAGGTATATAAAGGGCTATTGTATTTAATCTTCAATTATCTGCCATGGGAAGGGACCTTAAGTAGATATGGGCTGAGTCAAGGGGTCCCAAACTGTTGTCCTCTTCAACCACGCCTGAGTGAAGCACCAAAACTCTGACTGCCCACAATCATTTTTGCTTACTGACAAGTAACCCATTGCAATTACTCATTACAAGGTTGAACAAGTTGTTGTTCTGTTTGTTATTTTCCCTGACTTTCCATGAGGAGGGTGTGTGTGTGTGTGTACGAGAGAGAGAGAGAACGATTGTTACTGTGGGTTTTTGTGGGTTTTTTGGGCTATGATGCTGTGTTGTAGTAGCATTTTCTCCTGATGTTTCACCTGCATCTGTGGCTGGCATCTTCAGAGGATTTAGAGAATGGGGTATACATACTTGTGTGATCCCTGGGTGGGAGGGATTTGCATTTGTGATGCATTAGTGATGCAGCTGGCCTGTGAGATAGCCCATTGTTGAGTGGACTAAACCCCAGGGTTGCATTGTTAGTCAGAGTATATGCATAACAGTTGTGTGTCCAGATCCTCTGAATATGCCAGCCACAGACGCAGGCGAAACGTCAGGAGCAAATACTACTAGAACACAGCCTCATAGCCCAAAAAAACTCCTCATGGATTCTGGCCATGAAAGCCTTTGACTTTACATCAAACAATTGTTACTGCTGATATGTGACTGGAACTTTTGATAAATTCCCTGCCAAAATGTCTTTTGAAATGCTTTTTTTGAAAATAGCTTTTGAAAGTAACGACAAGCAATTTTTCTTTTCAGTAGTTGTTTGTTACATTACTTTTGAAATCCAACAGAATTACACTATAATTGCCCAAGGAAGTAATTCATTTGTAATTCAAATGTGTGTGTTACTTGTTACTTCCAAGCTTTGGTCTTCCCCTGCCCTGAATCACATATAGTAACATCACATTCTTCTTGTTGTCCAGCAGTCAGCTGTCATTTATTGCTGGCACTGATTTGGGGTACTGTGGAACCTGACCATCAGTTGACTAATTTTATGATTGCCAGGCAGATCCCTAGTGAGCCTTCACAATGAGTTTATTTTACAAACCAGTTTCTCACACTTCAGGATGCAGTGAAGGTAAGATTGAGTGGAACTGGCAGATTCAGCCATTCCTACCCTTTGGCATAATGGGAAGAAGTCCTTGGGTAAATAATACTGAGTGCTCTCTTAAACTAAGTACTTAATAGGACAATATCACTTAACTTTGACCAGAGTGTGCCCTTTCTAACCATATTCTTTATAATGTGCAGAATCTTCTACGTACTTCCTCTGCGCAAAGCTTAATTGCTCAAACAGCAGCCAACATTTTCAACCTTCTATGTCTCAATCATCTCATTAATGCAATGTATTCAATCAGTGGTATTCTTTCAGTAGCTGTTTTTCTTTCCCTTTTGCTCTCAGTGCAATTCTAGCAGCTTTTTTGCATTAGTGTTTCCAGCTGTTCCACTTACAAACTGAATGCCTCTGTTTTGATTTATCTGCTTGCTTGTATCCAAAAATCTTCAGTTGTTTTGATATTTTCTGAACAAATTCACTTACAGTTGAATAAGGAAAGAAATGCTGTGTGGGACACTTGAAAAATACAGGATATGTCAGTATTAGAAAACGAGAATGTCCTTATTAAATGAATGGGATGTGTTCTAATGGGTTATTAGTATATAGAGATAAGTTGTCATGTTATTAATGATCAACAAGGTACTTTTGTATCTTGACAGAATGAGAAAAATTCCATAGAAAGTTAAGAGCACATGAGGAGGAAATGCAATGATAGACACAGGTGTAAATAATCAGAAATATGCATGTCACATATTAGAATGCTTACCTATAATAAACAGAGCTTAACATGAAAAGAGTGAATTGGAGCTAGCCATGGGTTCCCATGCTCCCCAATCCATTTCCTATATAATTCTAGTGGCAAGGCTGCCCATGACTCAAGGAAAGGAAGAACTCCTTGCTGAACTGCATCATCTGGTTTCGATCAAGTGTTGTCAATACCATGAAGACCTTACAAACTTCTATTTTACATAGGCACAGTTTAATTTATTATTATATCTGAATCCTAAGCTGTTGTTATTCTTAACTATAGTTAGGAAAACAAGGCCACTTTATAAACTAGGGCCTTACCCACACAATGTCACTCTCCTGCATCATCCCGTCGCAATTCCAGCAGCATCTCTGCAGGGAAGAAAGCATGTCCCCAACGCTCCCCTCCACATCTGACCAACTGCCTGTGGAAAGGAGTGCAAGGGACACACTCCTTCCTTACACACTACAACCGACCTTCTTCCCATGCTGCAGTGGGGAAGGAAGCACGTGATCATGCTTCCAGCCGTTCTGCATGGCTGGCAGCAATGGAAGGCTCACCTGACCAGGGGCCATTGGCAGACTTTTCCTATCAGTGATATACCCCATGATTGTGCCAGCTGGCAATGCAAAAAGGGTGAGACTGCAATGATGTCACGTGGAAGCATTGTGGTCCCACTCCTCTCCCATCCCCATGCTGGAAGGATGCCATCCTGCAGAAAGGGCCTGTAGCTGTGAACCAGCTAGTTCTAGAGCAGGTTGGCCTGGTTTCATGTAAGCTAGAATACCAGTAAGCTGGCAGCAACAGAGCCTTTACATTATTTCTAGACTTTATACGGCCACTTGACATGATAATATAGGACCCCTGATTGGTTTTGATTAAGTAGTTTACATTAAAACATTTTGCAAGTAACAATATAACCTGGATTCAAACCAGAAAGCCTTCTTGGGCCCCTTTCTGCAGCTTACCTTCTTGCAGTGGTGTCTGGTGAGGATCCCAGCAGTGCTCACCTCCACATGGGGAACAGCTCCTTGCAGAAGGGAGTGTGGTGGACATGCTGCTTCCTTCCACAGCACAGCTGGCTAGTTTCTCAGGCTGCACTGGGGCAGGAAGAGCTGCCATTGTACATCCTGCCCTTCTGCAGGACAGGTAAGTGCAGGATGGTGGCACAATCACAGGTCATTATTAGGGAAAACCAATCAATTATTTAACCCATGATCACCCAACTTGGGGACAGGAGAAGGGCAGGACCACAATGATGTCATGCAGAAACATCATCACAGTCCCATCTTTCTCCCATCCCATGGCAGGTTGGGAGGGTACTGTGGAAACAGCCTAAGAAACACAGAATCATAAAGTTAGTAGAGACCACAAGGGCCATATAATCCAATCCTCTGCTATGCAGGAATATTAAAGTACAGCACTCTAATGAAATGACCATCCAACAATTACTCACACTCTCACTCTCTGAAACAGTCTATTCCACTGTTGAGCAGCTCTTACAGTCAAGAAGTTCTTCCTAATGTTTAGATGGAATCTTTTATCTTGTATTTTAAATCTATCGGTTTGTGTTTTTGGCTCTGGAGCAGCAGCAAACAAGCTCTTTCCATCTCCTATATGACATCCCTTCAGGTAAACTTGGTTCATTGTCACCGCAGTCTTCTCTTCTGCAAGCTAAGCACACCCAGCTCCCTAAACCATTTCCCAAAGGGCTTATTTTGCAAGCTTTTTATCATCTTGGTTCCCCTCTTCTGGTGCTGATACTCTGGTTTGTTTGGAAATTGCTCTGGCCATTTGTCTGATCAATGGATTTTTATTTAATGCTTTCTTTAACCATCACTCCTACTTTGCTGGGCTTAGATATTTCTTATTATACATGAGCACAACTAATTATCTAAGGCCATCTAACATCAAGATTCTGTGCTACAGCTGACATTTTGTAATTAACTGTTAACACTTGACTGAAGGATGAGGCTGAAGCCACCATTAAATAAATCTGGGAACTCCAGCTGCCAGAACATCCCACAATTTTCTCTTGCTTAATTATGAGAAGAGTCCATGTTCTACATCAGAGTAATTAATGGAAAACAATATTCAGCCTACTTAAACTTTTAGAACTGGAAAATACAGCTACAGTTTTTGAGAACAAATCTTGAAATGATTATTTTCTTCCTGAATGATGAAGATGATGGTGAACACACTACTATATATTTCTACTGAGAATACTCAAGACAGTATACAAAGGTGAACAGTAAAGTTACAGTTAATGGGCTGAAAACATAGAAATAGGAATGAGATACTTTGTATCCACCAATGGCAATACCTTTCTGTGGTGATCAGATTACTGTATTTGTTGGTGTATAAGATGCACCTCATTTATACACTGGCAAATACTATTTGCAGGCATATAAGACACACCAGCGTATAAGATGCACCCCATTTTCAAACAGTATGTTTTGGGGGGAAAGTGAGTCTTACATGCCATCAGATACAGTATATGCTTCTATGAGACAAGAGGCTTGCAGATGGCAGCAGTATTGCTGGTAGGGTCTCCTGTGTCAGACAGGCTTTTGCTGAGGAGCCAGACTAAATGTACCAAACAGCTATCGGACAGCAGCAGTAATGGAGAGTGACACTGGTGAAAGATCCCTCAGAGACAACGGCAGTGGCACCATAGCTTGTTAGTAGCAGAGAAAGAGGCACAGTAACCTCTTTTGAATGCCTTTTACCACAAAAACCCTATGATGAGACAATCCAAAATGAAACAAGAGATAGTGCCAGAAGATAAAGGTCTGAGGTTGAATGGCACTCAGTGAGCTACTGGGGTATAGCAGAGGACAACTATGAGTAGCACTGTGGCTTATGACACAACTATACTCAAGCCAAAAGGATGTTCAGTTGTTGATGCGCTGAGAGGTAAAAATCTGAAGCTGCACAATACATATCACAGGAACATGGAATGTGGGGAATATCTATAAGGGAAACTAGGTAAAGCAAGAGATGGAATGTATAAGCATTACAATGCTTGGAATGTATAAGCATTACAATGCTTGGAATGTGTGAGCTAAAGCAGACAGGAATGGGACAGTTGAGTCAGATAATAACACAGCATTTTGGAAAGTGAAAATCTCAGAAGAACTGGAATGGCATTTATAGTGAACAGAGATACAGCAAAAGCAATCAAAGACTTCATAATAAACTTTAGGGAAAATCCATCAATATAACCATCATTCAAGTTTATGTACCAATTAGAGAGGCCAAAGAAGAAGAAATTCTGAAAGACTCTATGGTAGAGTCCAGGAAGAAATTGATCACACACTATATTAATCATAGGCAATTGAAATGCAAAAGCGGGACACAGAACAGAATCAAATAATGTAGGAAAACTTGGTCTACGATCAAAAAAGAAGCAGTAGAGCGACTGACTGAATTTTGTGAGGCCAACAGTTTGTTCATTGCAAATATTTGTTTATTGGAAGTAATTGAAGAGGTGGCTATATGCATGGATGTGACCTGATGAAATATAGAAATCAAACAGGCTGCATAATTGGAGGCAGAAGATGGAGAAGCTCCCTTTTATTTGCGAAAATAAGACCAGGAACAGATTGTGGCACAGCCCATGGACTGTTATATTAAAAATTAGAATAAAGCTTAAGAAGAACACTAAACCATCTACCATTCCAAAATATTACCTGAAGAACAATTTAAAGATAATATTTTTAAAAAAGTCTTGCACTATTAATCCTAATTGACCAGAAGCCAGAAGAACTCTTGACTGAAGCCAGTGATGTTGTCAAGAAGGAATGCAATAGACACTGTCTGTAGCCAGTGCTTCAACAGATAGCAGGTGAAACTCTTCAAGCAGTTAAGGTCAGACAAGAAGCAGAAGTAAAAGGGGACAGAAATAGAGTCAGAACCCTTAATACAACTGTTCCATGACTTGTGTGAAGGGACAAGGAGAACTACTATAGTAATCAATGCAGAGTAATAGAAGATGACCAAAAAAAAAAAAAGGAAGAACAAGAAATCTTTTTCACAAGATCTGAAAAATCAAAGGGAATTTTTTTTATTAGTTTTCCACAACACATTAAAAAAAAGAGAGAGATACATCACCATTTTTGGTATGTTCCTCCCGCCCCCCATCCCTATAATATTCATCCCCAGTTCAGTCATTACTATATTTTCCATAATAAATCCTTCATTTTTACACAAATACATTTTTACCTAATCATCACATGTATTTATATTTTAACCAATCCATTACCCTTTTATATTCTCTTTCAAAGTTCTGAACAGATTTGTTTTTTAAAGAATATGCTAATTTTTCAACCAAATAATTCTTCATTCTTCTTTTTGATAGATATTCCTAAATATTTTATTTTCTTGGTATGTTGACATCCTGATATTTTTGCCAACTCTATTTGCTCTTTTTTCAACATATTCAGTGTCATTAACATCATTTTTTCCCTGTTAATCTTATATCCTGCCACTTGACCAAATCCTTGTAGAATTTCCATCCTAACCTCTGAATTGATTCTTTCATGTCATCCCAAAAAATTACCACGTCATCTGCAAAGGCTCTAAATTTCAATTCTCTCTTTTTTATTTTCAAACCCTTTATCTCTGAATCTTCTTTTATCTTATTTATCAATAATTCCAAGACAGCAATAAATATTAATGGTGACAGTGGACATCCTTGTCTTACCCCTTCAGATATGGGGAAGCTTGCCAAAATAGCTCCATTTATTAATAATCTTGCAGACTGATCTCGATAGATCATTTCAATCCAAATGCAAAAATCATCTCCCAAATTATACTTTTTCAATATCCGCTATATGAATAACCACGAGACATTATCAATTGCTTTTTCTGCATCAAGAAAAATCAGTGCAGCTTTCTTCCCAAGATTTCTTCCCAATTCACACTAATATGGTTCAACATGAGGGCCAGTGAGGTATAGTGATTTAAGCCATGGACCATGACCCTGGAGACCAGAGTTCGATTCCCCATTCAGCCATGGAAATTCACTGAGTGACTTTGGGTGTGTCACACTCTCAGCCACAGAAAACCCAGTGATAGGGTTCCCATAGTGTCACCCTAAGTCTGAAATTATTTTAAGACACACAACAACAACAACAACAACAACAACAACAACAGCCTGAATACATAGAGATTCAAATGCAGACCACAATTCAATTCAGCACTGGAGAAATGGACAACTCAGGATTGTTGCTGCTTGTTATTGTCCATGTAGCAGTCCTCATTTTACAAACTGTAATTTCTAAAGCAGCAAGGCACTGGATGGCTCATCACATGAGCAGTAACACTCTCAAGCCAGCTGCTCTTCCTAGAGCCTGATAGAAAAGCAGTTTAATGCAATAGGAATCTGGCTCCAGACTTTCAAGACCCAGACACTCAAGCCTCTTGATCTGGAAGGATGACTCTGACAGTGTCTACTATTGCTAGGATTTTTTAAAAAATGTATTTTATTGTTGTGTTTTCCAAATTGTCATAGGTTGTTATAAAAAAATGAGCTGGAACAAAGTTCACACTCATCCATCCCTAGTACATCAGGATAATAAGACCAGAAGTTGGTGATTCAATGCTGTTATAGAGGTCATGAAAAATGAGATTTAATTACACGGGGCGAATATTTCCAGGTTCACCTGAAACTGTGATTGTTCATTTTATAAGCTTTGAGTCTAGAAATTCTGAGGCTTAGAATGAAAGTATTCACAAGGAGGAATACTACTTGTGGATATACACAAATCTGCAAGCTTTTCAATATGAAAGTCTTAATTCCAAAATCCAGTTCCAAATGCACATAAATATTAAAGGGCCTGAGTTAGGCTTTATTTCAGAGGAAGGAACTGACAAAATCATGGGGTCACCATAAGTCAAAAGGTAAACTGAAAGTACATATACACACATAACTCATAGTTACTTCTCTGCTTCATGTACTTAGGTTTTCAACGCAGTGCTTTCTCTCTTGAATAGAAATGTTGTTTCAGCTCAATATGTTTGATCCAAAAATGTAAAGGTTTACCTTTGTGACACAGATGAATTATGTCAATTGTCTAGTAGCTTTGCAGTCATAGACCAGGAGTAAAAAGGCAAGACAAGAGATTATGATTTGAACTATGAGTCACATTCATTGAACATTAACCTCAGAGCAAATATCCTCAGAGGGAAAAATCTGCAGGAAAGATTGATCCAAAAGATTAAAAAAAAAATTTCAATGTGAGAAGATCTTGCCCAGGGTAAAGAAAGGTGTCGTTGTTCCACCAATCCCTGTATCACCTGCATCTTGTGGATTGAGTGGCCTCACATTGCCACCTTTTCCCCTAAAGCTCTGGGTGGATGGCTTTGGTTGGCTCCAAAGGCTACCTCTATCTTGACACTATGGATGTCACTCAACTGCAAACGTCTGGTATGGCCAGTCAGCAGGCACTTACCAAAAGATCCCTTATTAATTCAGCCTTCACACCAAATGTGACTGAATTAACTTATTTATCAATAAAACAGTTCAATTAAATATTCAAACTGAGCTCTGGGCAATCTATGCTGAATAAGTAGACGCACCTTTACTGGTAGAAGTCACCTGAAGGATACAGAAAGTTCTGCTTGGCCCCTTAGAAACATAAGGAGTGAGACCAACATAGAGCAAGGGCAGACAGAAGGGTAGAAAGAGGCTTGGATGGCGGAGCTTCATGTCTGCATAAACTCAGTCACCATCCATTGGATAATGTGGTGTGTGTGCCAATGTTGTCTTTCCTTCCTTGCCTAGGTACACATTAAGTTCACAGCCAAAACTTACTTGGGAGGGGCAACATTCTTGGAATTTATGTTGCGTTGTCACTTTTAAATATATCTGTTTCTGTTAGTTTAAATAGGAAAATCTCAGATAGCTTTCATTGACTACTTTATTGGGGGGGGAGTTCTTTAGTGAAATGTGAGTGCAGTTATTGTCAGTTTTCTTTAGAGACCTGGAGCTCTTGAAAGTCAAGAATGTAGATTTCTGGGTTGATAACACAGCAAGCTGAGATCCCTTCATGGAAAACTCATTGAAAGGGAAAGCTACAATTACAGACCACCAGCTCAGAGGCAAATTCTGGCTGGTTAGTAATCTCCCCACAGATTAAGAGGAAAGTGAAAAGATAGCTCAGGATGAGTCCAGTATGTTTGCAGGGAACTTTGGAATCAAATGCAAGGAGGGCACTGCAGGAAAATTCCATCAAGCTCAGCCTTTATGCAAGTCTTTAAACAGACACTAAGCCTGCATCTCATTTTCTTAACATCTTTGAAATTCTTGGAACTAAAAGAGATCTTTGATTCAGCAGTGAAACCATTACCTTCATGAGTTTCTTGCTTTCTGTACTAATAGGACTGGCATTAAGAATTATTTTTACACTTTTAAGATTGTATTTTCAAAGCAGAAAGTTTAATAAGAGTGTGAACAAAAAAAAAGTTGTTTTACAGGGACTCCCTGTAAATATATTTTGTTGCTGGAGACCCCTAAGATTTAACTCAAGATTTAAATATTCAAATATTTACTTATTGAAGCCTTCAAATTCAAATTCCCTCTCAGATACTAGGTGACTTTGGCCAAGTCACATTCTCTCAGTCTCAGAGGAAGGCAAAGGCAAATCTTCTCTGAACAAATCTTGCCCCCCCCCCAAAAAAAATAAACCTGTAATAGAATTACCTTAGAATTTCTGTAACTCAGAAATGACTTGAAAGCGCACAACAACAAAGTGCTTCTGACAGTGGTAGGTTCTTTCTAACCATCATGTCTCTTCCCTTTGAAAACTAACTTACAGCAATCCTAAGGAGAACCTATAATGGGAATTTTCTGGGCAAGATTTATTGCCTTTGCCTTGCTCTGAGGCTGAGAGAATGTGACTTACCTGACATCAGCCAGTGGGTTGTCATGGCTGAATGTGGATTCAAATCCTGATCTGCAGAGTCATAGGCCCTTTTCGCATGGCATTTTCCATGTGAAAGGGCATCTGGAGCAGCGCGCAATTGTGAGAGGCGATCTGCACTATGCACTCACAATCATGTGATGCTCCAGGGGCCAGCAGGCGCCAATCATGCACCTTTTCATTTTAGGCTGGAAGTCGCCTGGGCCCTGCATGCATTTACCTGGTTGGTGTGCAGAGCCTCCGGAGCCGTGCCGGTCATCCTTCCTTCCCCAGTGCAGCCTGGGAAACTCCCAGGCTGCACTGCGGAAGGAAGATGCAGGGCTCTTGCACTAGCAGGCAGCTTGTGCAGAGCTGAAGCAGCAGGGATGCAAGAGCCTCTCGCCGGAGGCTGCTCACGCGATCCCTGCACCCCACCGCCAGAAAAAAGTAAGGTGCAGAAAGGGCCATAGTTTGGGCATGCATACACACATGCCACCATGTCGCTTGATGCTCAACTCCCCTGCTGCTACATCTCTGACAGAAGAGAGAGGATGGCAGGCAGGCATTTGCATACAAACTTCTCCTTCATTTGCAAATGACAGAGCAGTTTCACCGCCACACCACACTACACCCCATACCTGCCAGCTTCCAATTGCTGCCGCTGCTTTGGTTTCCAGCAGCAGAGCTTGTGAGACTCCAAGCTAAGAACCACTGGACTAAAGAAAAAGCCTACTTTATTATGGGAAAATAGTTTTGTTTTGTCTGGGAGAGGTACTCCATGGAGTGTGTTCAGGATCAATTTTAGAGGGGAAAGTTTTGGAAAGACATTGAGGATAGTTGGTTTTCATGTAGACTGGGTTGGAAGAAAGTTTCCTCCTCAAGTCTTATGGAATTTGATTAATCATGTTCAATTTATGCAATTTCCGTAGTTTGGGGAGAGAAAAGAAAATCCAAATGTTACATTTAAAATGTGAACTAAAGAAATAGTAGGTAGGTTTACTATATTCTAGACATCATTTGTGGTTTGATATTCAAGGTTGCCCTACTGTAAAGGAAGTTGTTATAAAATAAGGCTTTTGAAATCTAAGAAATTGTTTAAAGTGATATTAAAGTTTGTTTTTTATGTGGGCTGGAAGGTTAGATAGGTACAAAAGATACAATTATGAGAGAGGGATACAAGTGAGGAACAGCCATGGAAAATTCAGGGGGAAATGGGGGAAAAAGAAATTCTTGTAAGGAGGTAGAATTTTATTTTCTGGGAGACACAGCTGGAAATGGTTTAGAGGGAGAGAGGAAAGTTTGCAGAAGTGGAAAATATATTTAATGGGAACGAAAGGATTTGATATTTGATACTTTGTATGATGCTAGATTATTTTTAAATTCGAAGAGTTAATTTGTTTCGTTTAATTTAAGAGAGTAATAATAGTTTCTGTTAATAAAGTACTAACCCTGTATTAAAGGTTTTTTTATCAACTCTCTGTAGAAAGTGTATAAAAGATTGTGTAAGTTTCATTTAACTCTTAGTAGTCATAGATTATAGAAAGAAAGATGATTAATTGTATATGTAAATAACTGTATACCTTAAATAACTGCTGAACAGAAGATTAAAAATAATTTTTACTCTTTTACTTTCTTCTTTTTTTCTATATTCTTTTTTCCTCAGTCTATATTCTTTTTCCTTAATCTTTCCTTTATCTATCTTTTTTCTTTTCTTCATATTTTTTTTATTCTATGTTCACTGTTTTGTTTAATTTGTTTATTTGTTTATTTTTTATATCAAAATCTTAATAAAAATGATATAAAGAAGAATGGAGACTCACTGTAAGTCTTGAAGTTGTAGACTTAATTGTCTCTCTCATGTTCATGCCATACAAAGAATGGCTGCTACCCTCCCACCCCAACATAACTGGATAGCCTAAACACGGAAAACTTGAAAGCAGAATTGTTTCAGCTTAAAACACACACACACACACACACACAATTTTCTGTGTCCTGGCAAGCTGGGCCTCAAAGCCTCTGTAAGCAGCTGTTATCATGTCTGTTGCAACTGGGATGAATAAAGTATTTTCCCCTTCTCTTTTAGTGACACAAAAATAAAATTAAAAAAAAGAGCCTTTTGGGAGCAGGTAAACTACTCAGCTGTTCTGGAAGGAAGGAAGCAAAATATGAAGTAAAATCCCAAAGTGTATGAACAACTCTTTGATTCTGTCCTTTTTGTTTCATTTTCCTCCCCTGTATTGGGGTCATAGCCTCCAACATTTCACAGATTAAAACTGGGAGTTATGTGGCCAAGCAACATCAGAGAATGGTCAAGATGGCAAAAGTTATTCACAAGGAAAAACATACAATCTAGGAGAGGCCACAGCAGTTTCCCTGTACATATGAATGTAGACTCAGAAATCTTTTTATGTTTTTAATTATATTGTTCTTATAAATTGTGAGCTGCTTTGAGTCCCAGTTTTGAGGCAGGATTTAAATGATGGAGGAGGAGGAGGAGGAGGAGGAGGAGGAGGAGAAGAGGAGGAAGAAGAAAGAGGAGGGGGAGAAGATTCCACCCCTCCTTTCCTGTCCCTGTGGGATGCAAAGGGTTCCTGCCAAATCAGAACAGTAGGAGGTATGTGGTATTTCACAGAATCATAAAATCACAGAGTTGAAAGAAACCACAATAGTCATCGAGTCCAACCCCTGCCATGCAGGAACACACACACAAAAGCACCCCCAGCAAATGGTCATCCGGCCTCTGTTTAAAAACTCCAAAGAAGGAGACTCTACCATGTTCTGAGGCAGCATATTCCACTGTCGAACAGCTCTTACCTTCAGGAAGTTCTTTGTGATGTTTAGGTGAAATCTTTTCCTGTGGTTTGAATCGATTGCTCTGTGTCCTAGTCTCTGGAGCAGCAGAAAACAAGTTTGTTCCATCTGCAAAACAACATCCCTTCAAATATATAAACATCACTAGCATGTCACCTCTTAACCTCTTTTCACCAGGCTAAACATACCTAGCTCCCCCAGCTGCTCGATCGAGGCGGAGAACAACTTACAAATAGCATGTATTTCAAAACATTTCTATACATGCCCCCAACAAGCTGGGTACTCATTTTACCGACCTGCGAAAGGATGGAAAGCTGAGTCAACCTTGGAGCCCGGCAGGATCGAACTCACAACCTTGTGGCTTGCAGTACTCGCATTTAACCACTGTGCCACCGGGGCTCCCTGTCAGTGTTATTACCTTCATCACCAGTGCTGTGTTTAGAAACACAGAACTCTTGGAAGAAAGAATGTAGTTTTACCACAGGCTTAGAAGATGCAAGGTTTATTGTTTTATAGTTCCTTCCCTGTCCAGCCACAAGGCAAATTTTCATTGCCTTCCCAGGCACCAATGAAAACCCTGCATCTGGCTGTAGTCTAGGACATTCTAATAAATTTGCCCTGTATCAAGCCACGCCATAAACATTATATTTGTCACAAAGATCACATAGAGATGTATTGCTAGAGGGCTATCTGTAGGCAACTGATTGGCCACCATGAGCACAGAATATTGTATTATATTGCATTTGGTCTTATCCAGGATTTTTTAACCTTTTTCCTCCCTGACACAGTTCTGATACAAATGGCCCCCTCCACAACCACCTCTGTGCCTTATGGTTCTGATGAAAATCAGGCCTCTTCTACACATGCTTTATATGCTTTAAAAAAAGAAAACTGACAGGCTTCCTAATGACATCTTTAGTTTCATACCTAGTTTGGCCTTAAGCAGCAGCTTTGTTATCACTGTCATGTATAAATGAACATTTAGAGATAGCTAGGAAATTGACAGTGTGAAACAATGTCTCATTAGCATCAGTTTAAGCTTCACAGAAAAACAGAGTCTTGTTTGTCTTGCTTTGTCTAGGATAATAAGGGTTCCATTACCCTTTCTTGTCATACAGAATGAGACCTATAAAAGTGCTTTCTGGCTGCTTAATTATTGATATAGTTAGCAAAAATAACCTAGGAGCAGCTGCTTGAAACACTGACTGCCTGAGAATCTGAAATTTATAGAGGATATTTCATTGTACCTATTGAGACCATTTTTAATTTTGGTTTCTTAAGATGAGCCTTCAGATATAGCG
The DNA here is from genome assembly GCA_948474755.1 of Ctenosaura bakeri. Lineage (NCBI taxonomy): Eukaryota > Metazoa > Chordata > Lepidosauria > Squamata > Iguanidae > Ctenosaura > Ctenosaura bakeri. Next base: position 156,432 of record CAOLHI010003224.1, on the reverse strand, counting down.
TTCTTCAGATTTCCATTTCTGAATATGGGGCTGAGCCTATGGGAATCCTACAGACAAACACAACGGTACTAATGATCCCCCATGCATCAGAAGCACTCCTTAGTCAAGGTGTGATTTCTTAAGTCTCAAGAAGAACACCTCAGTCAGCTACAAGGTTTCTAGAATGCAGAGATAAGTCCTGATTGGCTTGTGTTCATCTCTTCGTATGCAAGCTGAAGGTAATCACTCCAAATTCAATGTATCTTATTTTGGATCAAGGATCCTGTGAAATCATGGAGATAATGTCTGTGACATCATGGAAATAATGTCTGTGAAATCATGGAGATAATGAATGCTTTAGGTATTTCTTCAGTCCTCTTCTCACCTTTAGAAGCAGAGCTAGGAAAATTTACTTTTTTGGTTTTGGAATACAGTTTGCAGAATCCGGTAACCCCTCATCATTTATCAAGCTCCCTGGTTTTCTAGCAGTCCCATTTGCTCTGTCTTTGCTTCCTCATTGTTAATTGCTCTCTTGCACTAAAGAGAACAAAAATCTCTGGATACAGTTTTTAATGCTCCAGTCTAAGCTTGTATTACTACATCTCAGGCCTTGTAGCCTTGAGGCTACATATACAGTTTGTCAGTCTTGTACATGCTTATTTACCTTGCAAAGATGATGTTGTTCTGCTTCATGGGTATTAAAATATTGAAAGATAGCTTGATGCAACACCCACCCACCCAGACACAAGAAAACAGATCTCACAGGAAAACATCACTCTCATTCATGTGAACACAACTCAAAATTCCTTGTTTCAAAGATATGGCAGATTAAGTTTGCTGTCAAAAATAGTTCAGGATGGGAATGATGAAGCACATAGGTTTTACTCTGTTCTCTCTCTCTCTCTCTCTCTTTCTGAATGTGAGTGTTTTGTCCAACATACCCAACTGATAATTTCAATTATAAATTTTATAGGTGAAGTGCACATATTATTTTATCACACATTTACTCAGGAACTGGATACATTGAGATAAGTGGGAACCTGTGCTGCAGCAGCAACTGATGATTCTGTAACATTTATGTCTATGAGTTTTAAATCATGTTGCATAAAATAATTTGACAAAATTGGCTCGTCACCACAATTTCTCTTGCAGTTGTTAATTCAGTATTTGTTGCCAACTTGAAAATTAATTAAAAATTAAATTTTAAAAGTAGTATTTGCTTATTTTATTGAAATTCTGGGTTCTAACTTTATAGCATTGCTGCTCTAAAGTGGTTACATTTGTGTAGATATTTATTGGAAACATCCTTTGGAAGAATATGTTGTGGTCCTATTTCAGACCATAATTTGGCAGCCGGTTCTTAAAGCATTAGCAAATTTTCCTTTGACATTTTATTGCAATTGCTTTGGTTATTATTTAAACAGCTTTAATGATACATTTAGTGATGCATTTATTTCAACCAAATGCAAAAATAGACCCAAGTTAAATTTGAATGGAATAAAACCACTCATAGAAAATGTACCCTTCTGTGAAGCACAATAGAATTGTTGTGTGTATTTAGAAAAATGGGATACAATCTGACCACAAAATTAACCTTCTCTGTTACAGTTCTCATACATTTCAAAGCCTATGGCAGCATAGCAAATACAGTGGACAAAATAGAACTAGGCTATATAAAGAGGTTCCATTTAGGAAGGGTATTCAAGGACCATGCTTCAGAGGTGAGTAAAAGTAATTGTGTAGATCAGAGCCAACGTTGGAGGGAGCAGGACTAAAGTAAAGCAAAATGTGCCAGGCAGTTCTTACCATTTTGGGAAATCTCTCACCATGCATACAGCAAACAGCTGAATTCTTCTATGTGTGCTTACTCAGAAATAAGCCCCTTTAAAACACCTTTTCTGTCTGCTTAGCATACCTCAGTTTCATGCAACAGCTTTCCTGCAGGCATGATGGGGAATTCCTGGAAAATACATCAAGCCAGAAGATTCCTATTCCTGCTATAATAATTATTGCTATTTGGCAACTCTATGAATGAGAGACCTCAAAGATCTCTGGTCATCAGGAGCTCTGCTAAGGTCTTGCAAATTCAGGGTCATAGCTTCCTTGATTAAATCAATCCAACTTCCTATTGCCTTCCACTTTATCCAGCACTATGGCCTTTTCCAATGGGTCACTGAGGCCCTTACTACAGGACAATGCCCTCCTGGCATGGGGACATGAGAGGAGTGGGACCAAAATGACACTTCTGCATGACATCATCGCAGTCCCACCCTTCTCACATCCCCAGCCAGGATGATCATGGGGTATATCATTGATGGAAAAACTCTGTCAATGCTCCCCAATTGCACAAGGCTTCCATTGCAGCCGGCCATGCAGAAGGGCCAAAAGCGCAATCACTCACTTCCTTCCCCACTGTGATATGGGAAGAAGACCAGCTCTTCCAAGATTGCAATGGGACGATGCAAGAGAGCATCATCCTGAGGAAAGGGCCATAGTCTCATGATATGTCCAAAGTATAACAGTCAAAGTTTAGTCATCTTCATTCTAGTGAGAGTTCAGGCTTGATATGCAGTCTGAGACTTATTCATTGGTCTTTTTAGCAGTTCATGGTATCTTGTGGAACTCTTCTCCAATATCACATTTCAAATGAATTGTCAGTTTTCTTCATTCTCAATTATGATTATCTTTAACTATATGATAAACAGGATTCCCTGAATCTCAAGGTCTGGTTCTTAAGGTGAAGATGGTGGAATTTCAGGGTGAGAGCGCAACCTTAAAATGTGTGTGCATATATATATTTTCCTCATTTATTAGACTCTAGGTTTTTTCTTTGAATTGCATACTCTGTACAACCATTCTTGATGCTTAACATATTATAATAGTATCACAAGGATCTGTCCATTGTAGTATCACCCTTGCAATATAACTAAGGTCCATTTCCTGGGACAATGGATCATCTCCAGATGTGAAGTTTTAATGAAGAAATCTCAAGTACTGTGATAGTCCTAACTGCAGAATCATAACAGTGCATTATGTATTTGTTTTAAAACTTCCCTTCACAGATAAATTCTCAGGATAGTTGGCATAAAAGGAAACAATTGAAATAAGAATATAAAAAATCAGAATTTTGTTAAAACATAGGAATCAAATATAATTCATCTCATATCAGTAGAATAGTGGAGGGAGGAACCTTAGAGATAACCTAAGGAACGTTAGCTGCCCAAACAGTTCATTGGATTCATAGCTTTAGCTACATATTCCTGCATGGCAGGATATTATAGTGGATGCCCCTTGTTTTCCCATCCGTTTATATGAGTCTGTCTCTAAAATCATCATAATACTCATAATACTGTTCTTCCAGATACAATAGGCACACTTCAGTGGTGCTATTTATTGTAACATTCCCTTGGACTAAAATGTACAGTCAAATTTTTGAAGCTGACATGCTAAGCATATTCCTAGAGAAAAATCTCATGTGAATCAGTCTTCTTTCTGAGGAAAGGTGGTTGAAATTGGGCTGCAATTGGGCCCACTAATTTCAACAGAGCATGGTTGCAATTAAGTATCACAAAGTTTGTTTTGTCTGTTTATTAAATGTGTATCTCTTTCTGTCCAAAATGGCAGTCATGTTTCTGTGATAGATATTCTCTGTGTGAGTTTGTTATGAATATGCTAGTGTATGTGCATTGAATATCAACTAGTACACTAGATACAGGTATGCAGATAGAAACAAAATAACAAATTTCATCTCTCATCTTCTCCTAAGTGCAACACTGAAGTCAGAACATATGATTAAAAGCTTGCTGACCTTCACTATCCCCTCCCTATTATGAAAAAAAAATCTGGTAAATAATTCAGAATATTAATACTTAATCACTAGTTGACTTGGCAAGGAAATTTTGTGAAGTCTCCAAGGAGGTCAGTCTAGAAAAGTGGCTCATACGTTAATGTCCATCTAATCTTCCAAAATTGTTTAACACAGCAACATAGGATGAAAAAGAGCTCAGTTTGACAGTGCTTATAATTTATATTGCAGATCAAAATTTCGCATTATACACCAGGCTTCACTGGAGCATGAACAATATATCCCAAGGTTATTCATTTATCCTTGTCAAGGTATGGTGAAAGTTGCCACCCTGCATCCTTCAACACAGAATCTTTTCCAGAGGTCTCATGATGGTTTTACTTTCTGCCACTATCCTGGTTTTATGAAATATATAACTGTGTGCCCAGAGCACCTGGAAATGAGCCTTGGAGTACATAACCTTCCTATGTATACATAGAACTCTCAATTGTGGAACAGTAACTAATAAGAGTCCAGAAATAGGTCATTTCTGCACTAGACTGTTACAGCATTATTATTCCACTTTTAACATCCTATGGAATCCTGGGGTTTGCAGATTAGGGAAGAGCTTTTGACACCTCTCCCTAAACTGCAAACCCCAGGATTCCATAGGATGTTGAAAGTGAAATAATAGCACTATAACAGTCTAGTGTGGAAATAGCCATAGTGTACTTGTATCCACCTCTGCTCCACAGTTCATTGCATTATAGCAGGGTAGTGTGGAGATGGCCTAAGTTCTACTGCATCTAGTAGGACATACTCCAAGGTAAATATTATGAGAAATGTTCCTTCCTTAGTTTATTTGAGCAAGTGTTGATGTTGGCTAAAGTAGTCCAGAATAATGAATATGCAGAAGTTAAATACAATAGCATTCAAAATCCAAAAAACAGTGATACCCTTATTGGGCCAACCAAAAATGCATAATATACATCATGCAACCTTTCAAAGCTCCACTGGCGTCTTTATCAGGCAAAGGTATTAAAAATCATACAGAAGAAGGGAAAAAAATAATCTTAGAGTCACAGACCTACAATTTATCAAGATGTCGTTTTTGTTGTTATCAGAATGGTCTGGAGGAATATCAATGGAGGTAGGGGCCACCCCTCTCTTGGGCCATGTGGTCTCTGAGAGACAGAAGATTGTAAAATGCAGTCAATAACATTTCAGCTTCACTAAGAACAGAGTTATTTATATAAGTCAAATAATGACATGCAAGTTCTTAAAGTGTTCATTTTGTACTACGATGTGTAATGCAAATTGGTTACCTGAGCACATTTGTTTCTTGATATAGCAGGAATTAGAAGCCATATAACTTTTGATTTCCACCAGCTGAGTGGCTGCAGGCAAGGCTGAGAAAAAATGTTGTATTTTTTAAAAATTCTACAGAAGTGCAGAATAGGTTCCAAAGCCAAGTCAACAAAGCAAAATTGTGAATGCTACTTCAGACAATCTGTACAGACGACCTCTGCTCTGTGCCATCAGGTCAGTGAGGGTAATAGCAGCTTTACAGGAATAAAAGCAAATCATTTATACCTTGAAAGGCCCCATGTCAAAGAATTTTAAGGTATTAAAATACTTGGGGAATATAGTTCTATAGTTCCTCATGTGGTCAGAGTGGCCAAGCAGTCTAAGGTAGGGAACTTACATCACAGTCTTCCCTGGAAGCATGAGTTCAAATCCCACTGCTGACAGCTGATATATTTGCTAAGAGTCAGTGTGGCTTAGTGGAAGACTAGGGTTTGCATTGCCATATAGCCATGGAAATCCACTGGGTAGCCTTGGGCAACAGTCTCTCAGCCCCAGAGGAAGGTAATGACAAACCCTCTTCTGACCAAATCTTGTTTCCTGACCTAGATCCCCAAACCTACCTTAACAGCCTGCAGTTGCATTAAGCAGTAGAGACTTGTTCTGCTGCCAATTGGAGTGCACTGGGGTGATATTTCTGATCCTGCTTCTTTTTGTCATTCCAGAGAGGGAACTGGAAATGTCATCTTACTGTGCCCCAATCATCAGCAGAACAGACCTCCATCATTCTATGTGGCTTCTGATTGTAAAGTTAGGTTTGTGGGGGGGGCGTTATTTGTAAATGTAGTAATAGTACCACAAGCATCAACAGGAAGCAATTACAGATCCATAACTGTAGGTTAGGCAGGATGGCTACCATAACAATAATGCAATAAGGGACAGCATAAAACCAAGCCACTTCCACACTAAACTGTTATAGTGCTATTATTTCACTTTCAACATCTCATGAGTTTGCAGGTTAGGGAGGGGCATTTAGAATTCTCAGCCAGAGAGCTCTTTGACCTCAGTAAACTACAAACCCCAGAATTCCACAGGATGTTGAAAGTGTAATAATAACATTACAACAGTCTAGTGCGGAAATGGCCCAAGATAAAAAATGAGAGCAGAAAATAAAACATTGCATCACTTGAAACTGAATGAAAACCAGCAACAGGATCAAAACACTAAGGCATAGGAGCACTAAAATAGTTCTTAAAATGCCTACAAGTATTTTCACTTAGTGCTCAAAATACTATAATGTAAGATTCAGGTGAGCCTCTCTTGGGACATCAAGACTAGTCAATTCAGACAGTTCACATGCTTCTTCAAGGAGATATGTGGCTATTATGTCATTGGGCAGTGAACTCACTCTGAGTTCCAACTGCATTCAAATTCAATAGTGAATTCAATAGCAGTAAGTTAGCAGCTACATTTATATACTGTTTATCAGTGCTAACCAATCCCTAAGCAGTTTACAAAGTGTTTTAGCTAATTGCTCCCAGCAAGCCAGGTACTCATTTTACTGACCTATGGAAGGATGGAAGACTGAGTCAACCTGGAGCCCTGCAGGCTCAAACTCACAATGTGGTGGCTGCAGTACCAGCATTTAGCCACTGAACCACCAGGGCTCATGTCAATGTCAATGTCAATACTCCATTGACATTGAAGCCATCTACCTCCTGCGTTATAATTATAGAGGCTGCTGCTGCATATCCTTCTTCCATTCTCAACATTCTTCCATTTTCAGCCCCACAATACAGAAGAGGCATTATCTGTCTCCTTGCCCATCTGTCCATCCATCCATCCATCCATCCATCCATCGAAGTATTTCAGATTGAAGTTATTGGGTTGCCCTTAGGGCTCAGGTTGTTTCTCAGGAGAAGGCTGAGGAGGAAGTCAAGAAGTGATGCCTGCCTCAGATGATCTCACACTAGTTTGCTCCCCCTCTTGCTCCTTTCCAGGTTCAGCATAGCTTAGGTAGGTTCTAGATTAAATAAAGTGGCTCTTATCCAACCCAACTCTCTGTGTCTGGTCTCAGTATTTCATGGTTGGCCAGCACATGTGCTAAACTTTGCACATAAACTCTACTGGTGAATAATATTCATTAAGACTGCATGCAGTGAATAAGCAGTTTCATCTTGCTGTACATTGTGGATGGGATTAGAGAGTTTCAAGAGGTGAGTTGGATAGCACTGGGATTTTGAAAAACTAGAAATAATAGGGATAGAACTTGGAAATCATGACTCTTACTTGCAAAACTTGTGCTTTAGCATTTATCTTTAAGGAACATGCTTCTAGTAAGAATAAACAGCATACATGTTGATGAAGGGACCCAGGAAAGACGAAAGATACAAATCAGTGGGGAAGGAATAAAGATAAAGATCAATGATGAAACTTAATTGAACTGGTTATTAGATTCCATACTTTAGGACAGTCTACCCCAACCTGACAGGTTCAAGATGCATTGCATTACAAATCCCATCCATCCATTCCTCTGTCCATCATTTTACAGTAGCCCCTCCACATCAGGTCACAGAACCCTCGTGAAAGTGGAAAATCATGAATACCCCCTCCCCCATGATTCCCCTCCCATTCCTCTGTTTCTGGTGTTGGGGAGGAAGGGGGGAAAAAAGACACCTAAAATGTTTACCAGTACTTTCCTCTCAGACAGAGAAGAGAGGAGTTCCAGAGTTCTCATTATTACTGTTGGCCATCTTGAGAAAGGAATACCTTACCAGTCAGCAGTAAATACACAGCAGCATGTGCAACCACATGGCAGAGAGGCCATGCCTTCAGCAGTGAGAGGGGGCTTTGCTCATCCAAAAGGGAAAAAAGTCCATTTTAAAAACAAGCCTGGCAAGCCTGGGGTGAGGAATGTAAGAGATTAGAGGTGGAAAATGGGTGGGGGCAAATAATCAAATTTGTGAAGGTCAAACTTGAAAATGTAGAAGGAGGACGGTATTTATATCCCACTTTTCTCCTAGGCTGGGAGTCAAAGCAGCTTACAAAAAAGGCTATCAATCAGACCATGGAAAGTGCCAGCCTAGAAAAGACAGCTCAAAAATTCAAAAAGAGAACTTTTGAAGGAGCTAATAAAGAAATATGCCACTAAAGGAATAATGGGAAAAAAACTATTTTAAAAACTAGCCATTTAATTAACAATTGATAAACAATAGTGCACCAAATTAAATTCCACCCACTCAGACATGAACAAATATTAATTTCTCTATTTCTAATTATTATTTTAAAGAATTCATTCTTGAACCTAGCAGTCTAAGCTCAGGTTGTTTGTTTTCTTATCATATTTTATGGAGCTCTAACTGTGTCTCAGCCACGCATGTCCCTTCCTATTCCTGTTGTTAAATGGACTTTTGGGCTCTTTTTATCATCTGTTGACTATTGCCTTACACTGTAGTTTTATCTAGTTCTTCATTATATTGAGCAATAGAACTGTAGAGCTGGAAGAAACACCAATGGTAATAGAGTCCACCCCCATGCTAGTATAGAATCCAGAGCTAAAACACCTTTGGCAGGTGGACATCCATCTTCTTCAATAAAAGAGAAATCACTATCATTCTCTGATGAACAGGTCTTAATCATCAGGAAATTCTTTCCCACAAATTGAATCCATTGGATCAGATCCTATTCTTATACAGCAAACAAAACTTTGGCTACATTTTCCATATGATGGCCTTATAGATATTGAAATAGGGCTGTCATATCACCTCACTATTTTCTCTTCTGCCTAGTGTTCATACTTTTTATTTTCTTGCTCACTCTCCCCTCAAGGAGGGCCAGTTTGTTGATATTCTTCTTAAAGAGTGGTGCCCAGAGCTGGATGCTGTAATGGATTAGTATTAATTTTCCTTTTCTTCTGGACACTATAATTCTGTTGACACAGCAGAGAATTGGCATAATTGTCTTCAGTCCTGTTTCTACTTTTGCCTGTTCTTGTTTATAGAATTCCTTATATTTTTCTTTTCAAAGTTTTATCCAATAATCATTCTCTTGCAAGAAAGGTTTCTGATATTTTCATTTTATATCTTCTCATTTTGTAATATTTGAAATTACTGAAATTGCCTCTCTGATTCTGACATCGTTACCTTTGCTGTACTATCATGAGGAACTCTTCATTGTTTTTACACTCTGTTTAGCAGTGACAGTGGATAATTGTTCTTCATTCACCAATACACATTTTTCTCCCATCGTTAGTCCTCCTCCTCCTCTTTCTCTTCCTTCAGCTTCTTCTGCTTCTGAGTCTCATGTTGTTTAACTACTTTTTTCCCAAGCAAACATTTTTCTGATTATTTGTCAGCCTTCTGCTTCTTCATCTATTTTTTCTCCCCCCCGCTTTGCAGCACATATGATTTTTTTTTTTCAATTTCACTTCCCAGATTGTCTTGTTGATCCCCTTCCCAATGTATTGTAATTCAAATATTCTTCAGGCTTTGCTTGCTTATTTTGCTTGATTTATATTTTTCTCTGTTTTCTTCTATTTCTGAACAGAGTGCTGATCATATGCTTGCTTTAGATATATTTCCTCATGTTTATAAGCTAGTCTCACTTCCTCCCCCATCTCTCATACAGGCTTTCCCCACTTATCTAACAGGCTAGAGAATACAGCAATGTCAGAAAATGGGATTAGTGGAAAAGGAGAACCCTGTCAGGACCCTGGCACTCCAGGACTCAAGCTCTGAGTCTGAACCAGAGAACTTCAAAGCCATGGAGCCTGCTGCACCAGCAGAGCCCACCCCAGAGGCTGCCATGGAACCTGCTGCAAGCCCACCCCAGAGGCTGCCCTGAACACAGAGCCTTTGGCCCCAGTAGCCCCAGCAATGGAGCCAGGGACTGCCTTAGACCCAGAGATTCAAGAGCAGGTGCCTACTTACCAGCAGCATCGGGAGCAAAAGAGTGCTCTCAGAAGGTCAGAGTGTTTAAATAGGAAACACCAAGCAATCAAGCTCCAGCTGAGGTAGCACCTGGGTGAGGGCCTGCTTAATAAAAGCACTCACTCAGCCTTGGGTCTTTGTTGGCTCACAACTGTCCATTTTGGGTGTGTCTGCGGGGCTACTGGGGTCCTTGCCTTGCTTCCTGGAACGCTGCCTGCCCGGCTGAGGAACAAGGTATGTGGACTCTGTTTGCTGTTTTGCCTGGCTGTGCTGTAACAGCCAGGGATATCCCTGCTGCAAAAGTCTCTTTAATTTACTGCTGCCTTACCTACTTACTGCTGAAGTAAAGCCCTTTGATTTATTGCCTGTCTGCCTTATCTGTGAAAAGACCTATTAGCTGGCTGTTGGCTGCCTGCCATGCCTTGGTGCTGACAAACCCATCTACTGTAGTGTAGGGAGCATGCAGGGGCTTACTTGGGACCAGCCACACAGGTGCTGTTTGCAAAGTCTCTCAGCTGTCTTAGCATCTCCCCCTGCCCCTTGGCTCACATTACAACCAGTATGCAGGTATGAGCAGTTCCAAGCAAGCTTCCATAGGCAAGAAGAATTGGTGAAAGAGCAGAACACCCATTGTATTTCATGGAACTTGCCCTTAATTTGGGAGCATCAAAAGAGTGGGTTGTCAGATAAGGGGGCATCAAAAGGTGGGGGCTTCCTGTACAAACACATTGAGAGAGAGAGAGAGAGAGAGAGAGTGAGTAAGAGAGAGATTTTTTTTTTCTTCCCTAGACTTTCTGCTTCCCCATTGTCTGTTTCCTCAAAATTGGTCACCCATTTTGTAGAGTTTTACAAGACAGTACTATATATATTTGCTTAGAAATGAGTCCTATTGAGTAAATAGTTGCTTCTGCCCATAACAATGTTACATATTTCCCCTCTGTCTGCCTCCATTTCATTATTTATTGCTGATATTTCAATTTCTTCCACTTTTCCTGCTAGAAATCGTTCATTGCTGAGCCCCTCTGCCTTTCTTATTTCTTCTGTTGCTGAAGTCTGATATGTTTTGCTTCCAAGTCTTCAATTCTGTACTTACCCACTTGAAAGTAAGCCCTACTGAATTTCTGAGGATTTCTGATTGGAAAAATCCTGGATGTGGTGTTAAAAGTTTCTTTCCAAAGTTGGTTCTGTTCTTGTTAATAATTATTTATTAAAATATTTTTAGCCTGCTCTATGTCAAAAGATCTCAGGGCAGCATGAAAGTAAAATATGCAAACTAGTTAAAACCATTTGAAGAAATAAAAATAATTTAAACATACTAATAACATATTATGTTCAACAAATTAAAACAGATTTAAAAGATTAGAATTATTTTAACTATTTTAGCATTCTGAGATAAATCAATGAAGGGTCTCACCATTTCTCAGTTTATTCTTTCATACTTTAGTTGGATTACTGTAATTTTCCACCAATTTATTTTAGACCTAATGTTTCTTTCTTAAGATACAGGTATTCAATAACATATGGCTCATCCAGAAGGGGGGAAAAAAAATCTCTGGAAGTATCAAGAGTTTCTAGAGCTTTTTGTTTTGTTCTGATTTTACGTGTGCATTCCCTGGGTTCCATCCCAACTCTTTCTTGAAATATCCCAGTTTGCCTCACTCCCCTTTCTCTGCCTCATCCCCCTTCTGATCATGTGTCACATTTGCAGTAATGCAACGTTTCAGAATTTGATTTTCACAAATATCCACTGACATTTCTTTATTCTCTTTAGCAATATTACAGGAGCCAAACATCAGGATCATTTTGTTTTGGTGCCAAATTCCACTTTCCCGGATTTGATCTCTGTTGAATCTGTCTCCTGGAAACAATAGCCAGTCCCAGGATAATACCAACAGGCGGACATGTAGAAATACATTTCCTTTAGGAAAATATGGAGTGGATTTAAACTGACCTGGGAAGTAGAAATACAAAGTCCTTGGTAGTATTGAGAGTGCCAGGAAATACTTCAGGATGATGGAAATGTCATATGGCTTTCCAAAATAAAATTGTTCAGCAAAAAAACCAGACCATTTTAAGAGACTTTGTTGTTGTTGTTGTCTGGATAAAAAAGAAGGAAGAGAGGGAAAAAGAAAGACTGCCCTGACACCTTTAGGACTTCTGGTTTTTATTTTTAGCATGAGCTTTTGTGGCTATAACCCACTTCTTCAGATGCAGTACAGAGTGATGCCCAGGCCTCAGGATATAAAGCATATTTATGCAATTGTGGGACTGGAGGGTGGGATGGAATGTAATAGAATCCAGAAAGACACAAATCATGTTTCAGAGAATCTCTTACCTGATAAATTCAACCCGTCATAGTTTTCTTAACTTAAAACAAATATTCCTGTTCTATAAGTAATCATTATTAGCACCATAACACCATATTTATTTTACAACTTGGTTATTTTCTGGCTTTGATACGCTTACCAAATTTTGATATTTTTATCCAAATGAGCTATTTCTACAGTTCTCATATTCTGGACCACCATTTCCTTTTTAAACAAAACAAAATTCCTAGATGAAGTATATGATATCTGCCCAGATATTTGTTAAAATAACTGAATATTTAATTGATACAATAATAAGGGCCTTCTATATTTCGAGCCAGCAGAACCAGAAAGAGTCACAGAAAGCAAACCATTTTCATGCTGGTACTAAGTTTAACATCTTCTAAAGGGAAAACAAAAGCAACAGCTTTGTGGCACTTTAAAGATTTAACCAAATTATTATGACAATAAGCTATTGGGCACCAGAGTCCACTTCCTCACAGTGTGGAAGATTGAATAGTGAATTGGAGATTAGATGCTTTCATGCCACATTTGTTTTCTTTGTACTGTTCCACACCTCTCCTTTTATTGTGTTTTATTTCAGACAAATGTTAGCTCCCTTACGTAGTCATATTAACTTATCTATTTCCTAAAGCTGACTGCTTCTTTAAAAAATAAATCAACTCTCCAGCTTTGGGATGAGTCAAGACTGGGGAAAATGGAAAGAAACCAAAACTGACATATTCACCCATCCTTCATGATGGTTCATGTTTAAAACTTTTTTTTTTCCAGATTGAGTAATGACAGAAGAGAAATTGGACCAGGCACACTTTTACTTCATTTAAATTCATTAAATTGAGTTGGGATTACTCATGCTAAGACATGGGTGTGGAGTTCCCATAACAAATGGGCGAGTTGTTGCATTTTTGCATTTTTGGAAGGTATGGGACCAAAGCGCAAGCCCTGATGTTTTGACTGTAATTCAGTCTATACTAGTCTACCATGTAACTGTTTTTATGTTGTTTTGGAAATAAGTAGAAGACAACCCTACCATAGATCTCCTGCCTCACATACAGTTTGACCCTAACAGGAAGGCCTATAAAGGTCAGCATACCTCTCAAAAGAATTATGAAGGTGGAGAATATCCTGATTTGTTTTCTCTCTTTCTCCCTCTCTTTTCCTCTCTGTGTCTCAAGCAGTGATGTAGTTCTTCACTAAGATTCTTCTTGAACATAGCAGCAAGTAATTTCAGCAATTTTATTCCTGCTGTGAGAAAGTCTTCACAAACCATGCAGTTTTCAAAGGCTATTCAAATGCAGGGCTTATTCTGCACAAAATTTGTACATGGTTCTTTTCTTCAGAAAACAGCACTATCTGCCTAGAACACAGAATTTTATACATGAAAAATAAGATTTCAATGCAGAAATATTAAGTTCTCCTCATCCACTTTTCTGCTTTCTACGCAAATCAACCATGTGAACATTTTATTCAGAATAAATCACCATTTTTGATATTTCTCTATTGAAATATTGTTTTCCACACAGCAAATGCTATTTTCGGTAATACAAAAAGAGAGATAGAGAAAAGAAAAGCTGACGTGAATATTGTGCAGAATAATTTTCAAACTGTGAAGATTTTCATCAGTGCAGGATTGTTCTCAGCAGAGTTTTTCAACAGTAAAAAAACCTTCATATTTTTCAACAATTTTTTCAAATATTTTGAAATATTCTTTCTATTCATAGTTAGAAAGATTAGGGGGGAGAGAGAGAGAAAGAAAGGAATAATTTCCATACAAGTTTTGATGGTCCTGTCTTGAGCCATTTCCACACTAGACTGTTATAGTGCTATTGTTTCACTTTCAACATCCAATGGGATCCTGGGGTTTGCAGTTTAGGGAGAGGCTTTAAAGGGGCCCCTCCCTTAACTGCAAACTCTAGGATCGCATAGGATGTTGAAAGTGAAACAATAGCACTATAACAGCCTAGTGTGGAAATGTCTGCCAGTGCATGAATAGTTCTTGCTACCTGTGTTTCACTGTTATTGATGGAAATTCAACCCAAAGAATCTCTCTGAACTGTTAGTAGATTAAGACATGGACTTTCATGGACCTATTCTTGTGTTATTTTTGAAATTCCTGCACTACAGACCTTCCTTCATCTATCATTTTATGTTAGAGGTCTAGATCCAATGTCAACCTGTTGTTCTAATGACAATATGACATCACATTGTTCCTTGGCCTCCCTCTTGCAGTTCTCAGAACTACCTGAAAACTAATCCCTGAGAGTTTCACCCAGCTCCAGAGCAGGCTTTGGGGCTGTATAGGGGCTGGGGTGGGAAGGGGAGATCACTTGCTCCTACTTCTACTTGACGTTAGTGCTCCACCCATAAAAGTCCAGTTTAGAGTCCTGTCCAGAAGTCTCAGACTACATGAAATGCATCCATGATAGACTGTTTTGATTCCACCTTATCTTAGTTTTAGGATAGCTGATACTGGCATTAGAGAGGGAGCACATTGTTTGCATGATAAGAAAGAGCTGAGTTGCACCAATTTTCCTACTGCAAAGGTAGCTGCAAATAACTCCTTCATGTTAGCCAATAAGGATACTGAGACCATATATAGGACCATTGTTAGAACAGGCCGGAACACTGAATCTGAATGAACCCAATTACGCCTGATTTTGGAAGCAAGTTGGGGCCAGACTTACTCTGTATTTGGATGAGAGACTACAATAGACCAGTAGGGATTTCCAGGTGTGGATGAGAAAGAATCCTGTCTAAACCCCTGTTGGCAGAATTGACAATATTGGGCTAGATTTACCAATCATCTGATTCAACAGAATGTTGCTTCCTATATTCATATGTCTACACATTAATATGTTTAACACCACATAGCGTGTTGTTATGCTCCTTGTTTTCAACTGGGACAACTTTGAAGGGACAAGACCTACTACGTTGAAGAATCAGCAAATATGTCAGTAGGCCAGTATGCCAGTAGGGTTTGGGATGTAGCAACAGGTTCTTGAGTCCAGGACAATCCCAACCAACATTGAACTGTAAATTAGTGACACAATTATTTGACTAGCCTCTGATATGAAGCATGTCTGATGTATCCTAATTATCTTCTGCTGCAAGCTTTAAGAGCCTTCCTCTTCTTTAGGAATACTTAATATCCTTGAAAACAAGAAAATTGAAGAGATGGAAGGGAATGCCCTTGTTCCAGATTCATCTCTTTAAATTTGAAAAATATATGTACCACTAGAAATTCTCACATCTTTGGAATGGAAGACAAAAGATAAGTTCATAAATACAGCACTGATAGCCTAAAGAATAAGCATGAATTACTTGTATTAATAATTGTGATTAAAAAGTTAGGAACTGTAAATTTTCTCTTGCTTGGAATATTCTGGAATGTCAATTTATGGAAGAGGGGTTCCAGATGAACTTTTTATTGCACAGTCATCCTGCTTGATTCATGGAATTTTACCAATGAGGCCATTCTACTATTTGTGTCTTTTACTATCACTTCTTCTGCTTCTGCTTCTTCCTGCATTAAAAATAAAATCCGGTAAGAAGGAAATGATGGAATAAATTCATAATATCTTTTGATTGATAGCTGCAGGAGCTCTTCATCTGGAAGTTCCTTCAATAGCTTTCGCCATTTCCCAGTGTTTAACGGTACTGTTAAATAACTTACAATATCCATAGTGGGGGGTTTTTAAGTCCATTTCAGGAAGAATTGTTACTTTGATTGAAAGGTGTTAATATTAGAAGATAAAGGTGCTTGGGTTTTCCCCCAAATAGTAAAATCCTACAAGCTCATACAAATGCACAGAAAACATAACAGAGGACCAAAGAGTTCTGCAACTGATTCAGCAAGAATGTCCTGTGCTTAGTTTAAAAAAATAATATTGTAAGAAAAAAATACATAACATGAAGGGAAAGGCTAAAAAAATGTTTATATTTGTATTTCTCTCCAAATTCCATGTACATAGTTTTGCCTATACAATGTATTAGAAATCATACTGATTATATATTTTGGTCGAATCTCATTCTCATTATACTCATTGTTATTAATTATTCCCATAATTAACATTTTCAAAATATAATATTTATAATTTCATTCTTATTTCTTTCCTAAACTTTAATTGTCCTTTCCTAATTACTCTTAGGCCCTTTTCGCACCTTACCTCGTTGTGGCAGCAGGGAGCGGCGCCCGCGTGAGCAGCCACTCGCACGAGCTGCTCACAACAGCCCTTTTTGCCTCCCACACCACCTTCCTTCTAGCGCGACCGTTGCACGAGCACCCCTCCCCTTTCTTCCACAGCGCAGTCTGGGAGTTGTAGGCTATGCAGGGGAAAGGAAGCGCAACCGGGCCGCCTTGCCAACACACCGTACAGAGGTAAGTGCGCAAGGGCGGCGCGAGCATTGCACGAGCATGGGGCATTTTCGGCTTAAAGCTGAAAATCAAAACATGCGCGTGCGCCCCACTTTAGCCTCGTGAGCGTCGTGCCTATTATACCTCAACTTATTCCACCTTCCAAAATTGTAACTCTTCTTGTGGAGGTATAACACTTTCCTCTTTTACTACTTTTTCACAAATATCTTCCATATTGCAGCAAAATCGCTTCTTTTCATTATACCTTTTTTGATCTTAATTCCATATGTTAACCTGTCATTAACTGTGATTTTCCATACTTATTTATACCAATCCTCTATTTGAAAATCTCCTTGAATTTTCCATTTTCTTGGTATAATGAGCCTTGCTGCAGTCAGTAAATTTGTAATTAAATCCTTCATTGCCTGGATGCAATTAACCTTATCATATATAGATAACAATGCTATACTAGGGCATATTTCTAAATCAATGTCTGTTTATCTCTTTAAACACCATTTGCCAAAATTTCTGTACAGATCTACAACTCCATCAGATATGAATATAAGTACCAATTTCTTGACAACCCCTCCAACACAGTTGAATAATTCTTATGTCTATGTGATTTAACCTTACTGGTGTTAGGTACCATCTCCAAACCAATTTATAATAATTCTCTTTTATCTGTACTGATAAGTTTTTTAAATGATGCTGATTCCAATTTTTCCCAATTCTGAATATCTATTTTTTGTACTAATTCTTCCTCCCATATTTTTCTAAGATATTCCTTTTGATTTTTATGTTTTGACAACATTTTACATATTTCACTTGTAGTACCCTTCAAAATTTCACTTGCCTCTATACTTTTTCTTTGATTAATCATTTGTTAAAATTCAGTATATTCTCTAAAATCTTTATTATTCCTATTCCAATTCCTTGTCCACTACTCTAACTGAATATAATTGAGCCATGATATCTTTGTACCCTGCAATCTCGCCTTTATTTTATCTTTATTCCTCATTATATTCATCCAGTCTTTTAATTTATATATTCTCTACTCCATTAATCCTTCTCTAATTCACCTCTCAAATTCACTGGAAATTTTATCACCATCACTACTGGAGTTAATGGTGAAGTAGCAGGGATTAACTTTTCCTTATTTTTCTTCCAAATCGCTAATATATTTTTCAAAAAAGAGTTTCCTATTTTTTCCATTTCCTTCTTTACAGGATTCAAAAAAAAATATCCTAGTTTTTCTTTAATTCCATGGCATCTATCTCTAATCAATCTAAATCCCACTTTCCTGTCACTCTATCTATAATATATCTCAATTGATTTGCATTGTAACACCATTTTAAGTTTGAGAGGCCCTGTTCTCCTTCTTTTGGGAATTTATAGCAGTATGTCTTATTAGTCCTCACTTTTTTATTCCCATTACAAAAATTATTCAATAATAACTGTAAATTTTTCATTTCTACTTTTGATATATGTATTGGTAACATCCTAAACAAAAAGTTGATCTTGGATAATATTTTTATTTTTACTAATACAATTCTGTAAAACAATTCTGTTAATATTTTTACATTCTTCTAATTTCCATTTCACTTCTTGTCTTAGTTTATTATATTTTTTCCCTCAAATCTTTGTAAATTTTTTGTAGTATTTATTCCTAAATATCTAATTGTACCCTTTAACTTAATATCTATTTTTTTTTATCCTTTAGAAAATCTTGTTCTTCTGTCTTTGTCCTGTGCTTACTTTGTATAATTTATTCAATAAGTGCTCAATGAGTGGTATTTTGAGGTTCTACCAACCACAAAGAAATGTTGCCTGCCCCACATTCAAGGTATAAATCTAGATAGATAGATAGATAGATATCCTTCCTTCTTAGTTATTAGTACAAGAGAATCCCTGGGCTACCCCTGTTCATGGGTTACAATAAAATCAGCTTTTAGGAGGGCAAATTTGCCTAAGACATGTTTATTGGGCATTTAGTTATTCTTTTCATTTTTTTAAGTTTTAAACATTCTATATTTGATCTAATGCTCTTTTAAATACATTCTGAAAGAGGAAAATCAATACTTAAGAGGCTGAAGGTTTACATTTTTAAAGTGACACTTGGACCCATTTATATGTTCAAAGACAATTTATCTACTTTGGGCCAGTTAATGCCCTATGACAAGAAAGTGAGTTAGGGACTACATTTATACTTCTTTCTAATAAATTAAAACAAAGCAGTGAAGTTAATTGAAAGATCTAGGGTTAATGCGAAGTTAAGTCTGAATTGAGCAGGAAGCCATAGGGAATTTAAACATAAGACATTTGTAGTATAATGTTAACATGGCTCAGTTACTGGTGTGTGGTATTTCCTATTCCTTCTTGTTTCCTTTTTTTCTTACCAGCATACTCTTCATTGAAGCATTATGACTATTTAATAAACTATGCCATGAAATATAGATGCACCATAGATGATTAAGAGCAGTCTTACTCCAACTGGCTCAATGCAGTCTTTATAATGAACTCCTAGATCAAGACAAGCACATCAATAGATGAAACCAAATCCTTTCCAGTGGGACCCTGAAGTAATGCTGCCTTCTGCTTGCATTGCTATCCATTTTAAGACCGGAAATTTAAATTGTATAATAATTTATATTCATAAGAGCAGTGGGAAATGCATTCAATATGTTGTTTGTGATTTATTACATTGATTTATTACAGCTGGCATTCTCTTAGTGGCTTATAAAGGTGTAAGTTCAACTTACAACTTTGTAACTCATTTTTTCCTCCCGACCACACAAATTTCCCACAAAGACCACCTTGTAGCTTCTGTATTCCCCACCACCATTACCTGGCAACATGTTTATAAACTGCCCAGTCATGAGCAAAAGGTGTCCTCTGATGTTCCTATAGCTCAATGCACAGCAATAAAGGTGAACCGCTGAAACCCCCAGAGGACCCCTGCACACACATTGCTGTGTGTCCAGTTGTAGGAAAATAGTAGGACACTGCTCTGTTTCTGCTTTCTTCTCCTTTTTACTTGCCAGTAAATAGCTGAGGAGTGCTCTGCAGCAGCTAAAAGGTAGATTTTAGGAACTGCAGGGGTGATATGCTATACTTTATCCTATGCAGAACTTTACAATGCATCTTCATGATCCACAATCTCAGTCCACTTATTTTGTATCATGCCATCATTTCGATTTGTCTTGTATGTCTTTGGTTGCAGAAAGTATCTCAGCTTGCCTTTCATTTATACCACCATCATTTAGGGTGAGACTGGGCAGCTGTTTGAGGGCCAAGTTCCAATCCCACCCTCTTAGGCTGCTTTCTCTCTTCACCAGCAATCCCAAGTACTTCCACTTTCTTCCATAGCTTCTCTCAAAATTATGACAAGAAGTGGTGTCACAGGGCAGTGGCAGAGGGCTTCAAAAGTCACATGCAGTCTCCAGACTACACTATGCCCTCCCCCTAAATTAGGAGTGCAAGGGATAAGTTCTATTTTGTTTCATAGTTTACACTGACTGATTTTCCAAATGCTCTCTTGCCCCCCCACACACACACACACCTTGATAGCTCTACCTATTGGCAGAAACAGTTGTGCTTCCTGGCAAGAAGGAGCATGGAACAACCTGTGCATCAGCCACACAGAAATATGATGATGCCACATTGGTGAAATGGGGTGTAGCAACTGGGTTAGTTTAGTTGGTCCACCTGCCCCATCCCGATTAATGTATCTCTACGTATGGCAGTTCTTCTGCTTAAGTGCTGGGCAAGATTAACTGGTCTCTCTTAAGGGCCAAATAGGGTGTTGTAGTAGTTGTTTTGTTTTCACCTATCAACATCTTAGTTGAAAGATCTTTTGGTCTAATCTGCATGGCCATATTTGGCTTAGCTTTAGCAAAACTGCCAGTGTATGCAGACCAATTTTGGCAGGGAGATGTGAGGTTTGTAAAGAAGGAACACCATTTGGTGTGTACCTAGAGGCACCTTTATGAAGAATTGATGAAGACATGCTGAAGACTTCCCACTCAGGGTGATGTGGGCAGAGCATGAATAACTGCTATGGCCAACCAGACTCATCTACTTGAGGTTGTAGAGCAGCAAGACAGGGTGAAAAAGAGAGATCACTTTCTGAACTTGTATCTGCATTAATATTAATATAATATTAATGTAATATTAATAATACTTTTTATCTGTTGAGCATTCTTTGCTAAAGTGAATAATGTGGGCCTAATACTTTGGGTCAAGGTCAATCTAGCTTCTATGGTCTTACTTCTTTATTTCTGACTCTTTCTCAAAATGAATTACTGTTGTTAAGTCAGGCTTCCTTCTGTGTGTAAACAGCACAAAGATCCTGGTTTTAAAAGAGAGAAAGGAAAGGATTGCTCGTGCCTAAAGCAGTTTTTCATCACAAGCGAGTTGTTTTGAAACATAAAAAGATTAAGAACAATAAACATTCTTAAAAAGAAATACACTGCTTTGTCCTTAAAATTAACCTTCAAAGTAAGGATGTGTGTAAAATTTGGGGCATTAAGTGATTTTTTATTTTTTATTTTTCCAAAATTCACATGTCCTTTCCAGAGTTCCTGGACCAAATCTTCTCTGATTCCCAGTGAAAAATCCATACATTTGCAGGCTTGAAATGTTTTCTGTGAAAGAAGTAAAATGTATTTGGCAAAGCAGACACAACTGAAAAATGTGTGAAACACATTGCATACATACATGCCTAAAATGTACATAAACATTCTGTTCCACTGTCAAACAGTTTTTATCACAAGGAAATTCTTTCTAATATTTAGTCAGAGTCTTATTTCTTATTTCAATCTATTAGTTTAGGTCCTATCATTTTGCTCAGGAAAAAAAGAAACAAAATAAGTCACTTCATCTTCCTCATGACAAGCTGTCAGATATTTAAAAATAGCTATCATGTCTCTCCCAACTGAACATATCCAAATCTTTCACCTGTTTCTCATAGGGCTTGGTTTATAATTGCATTACCATCTTGCTTCCTTCAGACATATTCCAGCTTTTGGATATCCTTCTTAAACCATAGTGCACAGAATTGGAGTCAATTTTCCATGTTTATGAGCCTAGAAGAATGAACTATTGCTTCCTTTGACCTGGGCACTATTCTGCTGTTGATGCAGCTTAGAACTGGGAGGTAGTTGGGTCAGCTTCCTCATTCCCTTATGGTCCTTTCCAGTTCTATGATTTTGTGATTCTATCTTTAGTCAACGTGTGCAGGCATCATTCTCTCCACTTGAAAAATGCGAACAAAGCAGGTACAATTCTGTCACGAGTTTAAGAAAATCTAGAATCATAGAGCTGGAAGAGACCATAGGGGCCATCCAATCTAACCCCCTGCCATGCAGGAAGACACATCAAAACATTCCCAACAGATGGCCATCCAGCTTCTGCTTACAAACCTCCAAAGAAGGAGACTCCACCACACTCCAAGGCAGCATATTCCACTGCCGGACAGCTCTGACTGTAAGTTCTTCCTGAGGTTTAAGTGGAATCTCTTTTCTTGCAGTTTGAATCCACTGCTCCTTATTCTAGTCTCTGGAGTAGTGGAAAAGAAGCCCACTCCTTTCTCAATATGACATTCCTTCAAATATTTAAACATGGCTATCAGTCTTCTGCAGACTAAACATACCCAGCTCTCTAAGCCACTCCTCATAAGGCATGGCTTCGAGACCCTTTACCATTTGGTTGCCCTCCTCTGGACACACTCCAGCTTGTTGATATCCTTCTTGAATTGAGGTGCTCAGAACTGGATACAGTTCCAAATGAGGTCTAACCAAAGCAGAATAGAGTGGTACCATTATTTGCCTTGACCTAGACACCATACTTCTATTGATGCAACGTAGAATCGCATTGGCTTTCTTGACTGCCACGTCACACTGCTGACTGATGTTCAGCTTGTGGCCTACCAAGACTCCTAGATCCCTTTCAAACATGCTGTTATCCAGCCATGTGTCCCCCATCCTATATTTGTGCATTCCATTTTTTTCTACCTAAGTGTAGGACCTTACATTTCTCTCTGTTGAAATTCATTTTGTTAGCTTTGGCTCAGTTCTCCAATCTGTCAAGTCATCTTGAATTTTGATCCTGTCCCCTGGCATATTAGTAACCCCTCCCAATTTGGTGTCGTCTGCAAATTTGATCAGCATGCCCTCTATTCCTTCATCCAAGTCATTGATGAAGATTTTGAATAGCACTGGACCCAGGACAGAACCCTGTGGCACCCCACTAGTAACTTCTCTCCAGGACGAAAAGCATCCATTGGTGAGCACCCTTTGGGTTCGACCCATCAACCAATTACAAATCCTCCCAACAGTAACCCTGTCCAGCCTGCATTATACTAGCTCCATTGCAAAAATGTCATGAGGAATTTTGTCAAAGGCTGCGCTGAAATCAAGATATGCTACATCCATAGCATTCCCTTCATCTATCAAGCTTGTAACTCTATCATAAAAAGACTTAAGATTCATAGAATCATAGAATCATAGAAATGTAGAGTTGGAAGAGACCACATGGGCCATCGAGTCCAACCCCCTGCCATGGAGGAACACCCTCAAAGCACTCCCGACAGATGGCCATCCAGACTCTGCTTAAAAACCTCCAAAGAAGGAGACTCCACTACACTCCAAGGCAGCATATTCCACTGCCAGACAGCCCTGACTGTCAGGAAGTTCTTCCTGAGGTTCAGGTGGAATATCCTTTCCTGCAGCTTGAATCCATTGCTCCTTGTCCTGGTCTCTGGAGCAGCAGAAAACAAGCCCTCTCCTTCCTCTACATGGCATCCCTTCAAATATTTAAACATGGCTATCATGTCCCCTCTTAACCTTCTCTTCTGCAGATTAAACATACCCAGCTCTCTAAGTCTATCCTCATAGGGCATGGCTTCCAGGCCCCTCACCATTTTGGTCGCTCTCCTCTGGACTTGCTTCAGCTTGACCATGTCCTTCTTGAATTGGGGTGTCCAGAACTGGACACAGTATTCAAGATGAGGTCTAACCAAAGCAGAGTAGAGTGGTACCAGTACCTCCCTCGATCTAGATACCATACTCCTATTGATGCAGCCGAGAATTACATTGGCTTTAGAGGAGATTAGTCTGGCATGACTTGTTTTTAAGAAATCCATGTTGACTTTTAGTGATTAAGGCATTGCTTTCCTAGTAATTACAAACTGACTGTTTAATGATCTGCTCTAGGATCTTTCCTGGTATTGCTGTCAGGCTGACCAGGCAATAATTATTTGGGTCCTTTTTCCCCCTGTTTTTGAAGATGGGGACGATATTTGCCCTCCTCTAATCTGCTGGGACTTCTCCTGTTCTCCAGGAGTTCTCAAAGATTATTGAGAATGGTTCTGAAATCTTCTGCCAATTCTTTTAATATCCTTGGGTGCAATTCATCTGCCCTGGAGACTTGAACTCATCTAGTGTAGCTAGGTATTCCTGTACTACTTTTTTATCTATGCTGTGCTGCATTTCCCCCACTTCCCCATCTGCTCCCCACTACTCAGGTTGAGTACTTTTTTTCATTTTGGGAGAAAACTGAGACAAAGAAGTTGTCTTTTCTCTTCGCCCTGTTAGTATTTGGCCATCTTCTCACACATCTACATGAAACAGACTTGAGGGTTCAAAAAGCAGGATGTTCACAGAAATGGACTCGACAAATCTGTACTCCAGGGAATCCAAAATCATATGTAGATTTTCTTGTATTTGTGGCCCCCAGGTGAAATAGAAAGGAATGGAAAGGAAACAACTTTCTTTGTTTCATTCAAGCAAGCCATTTCTAAGAAAATTTCTTCCATGAATATTCAGATAATTGATTCTTTATTGATTCCTACCAAACCATCCATATGTCAGCAGAAAAACAAAATGAGAACTGAATGAAGTGACAGAGCAAAAACTATATTATTATTATTGTTATTATTGTTATTGGGAAAAATATGCTTGCTTGCTAAGCAACAGCACAGAAAGTTGATAAGCTAAGCAGTGCTCAACCAAGGGATCAGAAAAAATAAGTGAAGAACAATGGAGATTTAGACAGCAAACTGAAAACCAAGTAACAAAGTATACCCAATTCAAATAGCACATTTGTAAAACAAATGGATTTTGAGTATGAGCCATTAACTTGTCTGATTTATTTTTCTCAGATTCAGACTCTTAATTGCATGGTTATCATTGCCTCTTTAATGACATCTATCCTGAGGTTAAATAAATGGATGTCATCAGATTGGTATTGCAATATTTTTATGTTATAGATTGGAGTCAATGGCTTGGCTAAGGTTCACTAGAAAGAATCCAAGACCCATTTGTACAGCATGCTCCTAAGCATGGTTACTCTGCAGGAAGTCATATCTGAAGTTATTCTCTTCTACAGATTCGTTTTTCATTCAGTACCTAGATAAATGTACACAACTTTCTATGGGTTACAATGATGCTTGAAGAGTAATTATGAGAAAAAGTAAAAACAGCATTAAAGACCTGTCAAAGTTGTACACGTTGATTCATCCCAGAGGGAATAAAGCTGTGGTCTATGGATCATAAGTACTCAAACAAACAAAACTTTATTTTACTGTCCATAGACCCAACATAACAAACATCTGAGTTGTACAGTATTAGATATAAGAAAGGTACATCTGCAAAAACTAGGATAAAACTAGGATAAAATTCATAAAATTAAAATTTTAAAGAATATGGATTATTAGATGAAATATAGATAGGTGTTCATTAATTCCATCTCATTAACACAGTGAAATTGGATTGATCTTATAGTACATTATCAGTATCTTGACATTTATGTAATTATTTGCCCTTGTAATAAGATGTATATTGGGCAAACATCTAGTTTAAAGGCAACACTTCTTTACTATGAAACATCGGATGATCTCTTTTAAATTTGGTGGTTTAGAAGCACGACAAATTCATCTTGGCCTTGATTTCAGTACTATTCTTCTAAAGAGAGAAGCTTTCTGAGCTTTTAGGTTAGGAGCTATTACTTCACATAGTCTTAATCAATTAAACCTCAGCTGTTTCTTGTGAGACCCTGTGTCAAACTAGCTCAGTATTTGGACTGTTTATGTCCTCCGTTGACTTTATACTCATACAGCATTTGAGGGACACTGATTTAATTGTGAGCATGTTTCTGTTTTGCAAAAGTAACTATTATATTTATTAAAGTTTGCATTAATAACATTGCCTGACTCATCTTCCACAGATATCTCACTACATACTTTTGAGCAAAGTAGAGGCATTAATAACAACTGAAGAAGTTTTTATGAAGCATTTGGATATTCCTGGGCTATTTGTCTTACATGTATACCACATTTTCAGTTTTCTCTTAGTGCAAGTGACTACTTATAGTACCTATTTTGAGGTGGGTTCTGATGTTTTTCTTTTTGGACACATGGTATGCTATCCTTTGTATGAGGTATGCTCTTCATGGGATGTGTAGCCATAGTTTTGAGTTGTTGAACATTACCATCTTTGGAACATATCACCAGAGATTCTTCTTTCCAACTTATTGCATAGCTGTGGACTCAACAATTTGACAGTGGTGCAAATGCAATGAACGGATCAGTTCAATAGTACATTGTAGGAGAAAGCAAGGTTTTTTGCCCCTCACCCCCAGGTGGCTGCTGGCCTCAGTGATTGCTTCTCTGCTTTCTATCCTATATGTTTTGCTCTAGAGTCTCAAGCCATTTCCACATTACACTGTTATAGTGCTATTATTGCACTTTCAACATCCTGTGGAATCCTGGGGTTTGCAGTTTAGGAAGGAGCCTTTAGAATTCTCAGCCAGAGAGCTCTTTGGTCTCAGTAAACTACAAACCCCAGAATTCCATAGGATATTGGAAGTAGAATAATAGCACTATAACAGTGTAGCTCAGAAATGGCCTCAGCTGCTGTCTGTGCATCCTTTCCTATTCTGCTGCTTATTGCCTTGCAGATTAATCTTCAGAAGTCTCAGCTGTTCTGTATTTGGCCATTGCATCATGTTTTTCCCTTTAGTTTTGTATGTTTTTGCTCTAGACCCTGAAATACCCTGGATGCAGCCTCACTTTGTCTGCTGCTTTGTGGTCTCAATTACTCTCAATGCAATTTCAAGATTATATACTTAATCTGCAGTATTGGGCTAAGCTTTTAAAAACATTGAAACAATAGACTAAATCTGATCTTTCTCTGACAGTTGCTGCAGAACATTCTTCCCTTCTCTTTCTCTTCCCTCCCCTCTCCAAACCACTATAAAACTAGCTCTAAAGGAGAGATTGGCAACCTCATGGGGACCAAGAGCCAATCCCCCCCCCAATCTCCCCCACAGCAAACCTAAATATTTCTGTTTTCCTCTGGAGTCCCTCTCAAAGTGGAGACAGGAAGTGATGTCACTTCACTTTCTGTCTCATTTTGTGAGGAACTGCAGAAAAAAATGGAAGTATTTAGGTATAGTATGGGGTTATGGAGTGTCCCCCCTCCATGATTTCACATGGGGCTTTCTCTATAGTCAGAGGGCAAAAATATGTCCAGACTACCAACTGGGGATTCTGAAGGCTTTGGAAGATTTGTGTGAGGCTTTGTGGGCCACAAAAGTGGGGTTGCCATTTGACCACCCCCATTTTAAAGGGGTTTCCCACCTTTCCAGAGCCAGGTTGGAGTAGCAGAGAAGGCTGCTATGAAGAGACAGCCATCCTTATTTCACTCCATTGGAATTTTCCATTCTACCAGAAGAGTGACAGAGGTGGATACTGCCCAGTGTTGTTCATATTCCATATAAATTTTTTTGTTTTCTTATATTTCCTCACAGGAATGGAATAACCACCCACTTGCATGAACAACACTGATTTTTGCACACTACACTGACACATATAAAATTTTCACTCATTTCAGAGAATCTTCATAGTAAGCAATATTTCAAACTTTTTAGAGGCATTTTTTTAAACACACATTTACTTTTGATAATTCTGCATCAGTGTTACTCGTTTTGCTGAGACAACAAACCTAAATATAGCTGGCCCCTAAATAGTTGGACTAAACTGTCATTGCAAAATGTAGTTTCCAGAGGTATACAATAATTTTTCATTCTTCTGTCATTATCAAAGCTATTCGTATACCACATAGCTTTCAAAAGCATATGCAGCTAAATAGGTAACCCCCCCCCAGTTCTGTTTGTTCAGTTTCCAGCTGTCACATCCAGAAGTTTCCACAGATGTATTGTGGAAACAATGTTATACACTGGGATATATATGCTCTTAGGGTGAAAGGACCAGTCTCAGTTCCTCTCAACCCTGCCACTGCCATGAGGTGTGTGTATCTGAAACTGATAGGTGATTTTGAGGAGTAATATTTTGCTGTTTGAGGATGAGTGAGGCCCAAAACAGTGCTCAAATACAAAATTGCACCCTTAAGAATCCAATTTCTTTTTTGGCTGAAAATTATATCTTTTTTTAGCCAAAATGATTAAAATTTATTTCTGAGGTTGGAGGAAGGGTATGAAAAGTCCAGAAGTGAGATGTGAAGGCATGGACATAAATGTACAATGGGGAGGGGGCAGTTTTCCCTGTTTTTCCAAAAAAAAAAAAATTCTTTATTTTTTTTCTGTAAGAGAAAGGTTTTATGCAAAACCAGATATAGTGTCAGATAATCAAAGTTCCTGTTTTTAGTTTCTTTTTCTCAGTTCATTTTATGGAAAGAAGTTGTAATAGGCTCCAGCCATAGGAGAAGGGAGCCCCAAATTTTATCATTTTGACTCAATAATTTAGTGGGAAGTTACAAAGGGGTTTAACTTTTATTTTTTCCCCTACCTCTGATTCTGCAGAGATTTTATCTCCCCCTCCCATGGAATATGAGAATCTTATGCATATAAGCACACTGAGCAAAGGTACTAGATTAAGACTTTTCTGTTGTCTCATGTTAAGTTTTAGTATATCCAATATTTAAATTATGTTTTCTTTTAGGCTTAACTCAAGGCTGT
Source organism: Ctenosaura bakeri (assembly GCA_948474755.1). Lineage (NCBI taxonomy): Eukaryota > Metazoa > Chordata > Lepidosauria > Squamata > Iguanidae > Ctenosaura > Ctenosaura bakeri. The sequence continues at coordinate 127,782 of CAOLHI010003224.1, read as the reverse complement.
TTTAGGCCATTTCCGCATGACGAAGCTTTTCTTTGTTGTCTCACTGTAGTCCCAGGTCCAGAAGGGAGAGTGTCAGCAACATACCTTCTGCACGTGCTCGGCCCATGCAGAAGAGAATGCAATGGTGCCACATCTTCCTTCTGCAGCACAGCTGGGCTGTGCCAATGTGCATTGCCAATGTGCTTCTGCATCTTCCGCATGGCCAGAAGTGACAGGAGTGCCGTGCAATCGCAGGCGCGAAACAGATTTTTTTCCATTTTGCAAAAACTGCGCAAGCACGATGCTCCGCGACAGGATGGCAGTGGGACAGCAACAACGTCATACGGGAGCATGATCTTCCAACCGCTGCCATCCTGTGGCAAAAATGCAACAGCGACGTCCTGAGGAAAGGGTATTAATTTCTTACACCAGTACCTTATGCCACACATAGCTTGGGAAGGTTCCCTTTTAGGATGATAACTTACAGAATTCTCCCAGCTGTTATGGCCATTTTTGTAGCTCCCAAAAAGGGATTTCCTGATGCTCTGTTGGCTTTATGCTATATTGGATTCTGATGCTCTTGCATGATTTTGACTGTGATTTATTATTTTAAATGGAATTGTGCAATGCCTTGAGAAATCTATTTTATCAGGCATTTAATAAGACTGGGGGAGGGTCAGCAGGCTAGACTCAATCTTCATTTAAGCTGGCAGTCTCTCGGGCCCAATACATAATATATAGACACAAAGCACATACAGCCCATAGGTCTAAATCTAATTCTGAAATGGGAATCATGTGACCCTACGGTTGTTGTCAGACTGCAGCTCCCGGACTTCTTTCCCATTGCCTATGACCAACAGGAGATGCAATCTAAAAGTACCTGAAGAACCATGTAATTCCTATCCTAATCTAATTGTCAGTCGTTACTAGAATAAACGCATTGATTCAGTGGGAAACTGGTAAATCAAAATTTATCTAAGTTCAAATGATTGAACAGACCAGATCTAATAGAGACTAACAATTATGTTTAGGCCATAGTAAACATCTGTAATACTGTTGAGGAGAGAGAATAAACGGTCTCATGAGAATGGTCCAGTATGCTATTCATTTCTGTACCATTCAATTATTTGCCTTCAATTAGAACAAAACAGGGAACTCCTTAAGTCTTGATTCTGAAGCTTTCCCCCATTACCTTGTGGGGGAAAACCATCATGTTCATGTCTAACTGCCATTAAGCGGCATGACTCCTCCCCTCGCTTTTTCTAAATTATTTTCCTTCCTTCTTTCTTTCTTTCCTTTCTCCTTCTTCTTTTTCTCCTGAACTGCCCAAAGAAACACTCTCAAAAGCAACATTTCATTTGATTTTAACGTGAATAAAGATCTGACATTTTCCTTATCTGAACGCATTAAGTCTTAAGAGCCCAAAGAATTCTCTCCTGTTGTGAGTGGAAAGGGTTCAGGTATTTGGAAACATATGAGATTCAGAAATGAATTATTCAAAGTCAGGATAGAAAAGAGCAGATAAAACCTTTTTGCAGATAACAGGGGGAAATGAAAGTTTCTCCTAAACTTATCAATAGGCTCCAGGTTGCATTAATTAATTACTATTAAAGCTTCTCTAATCTTTTAATGTCTTTTACCAAGTCAGTGTTGATTTGATTTGGTGAAAAAGATTTTCACCCTCAGTCTTTACCCAGCGATTACGGGAAAGGAAGAGTGAAAGAGTATTAATGCATCACAGAAAAGTGAACTATATTTCAAGCTGATTTATTTATTTGGTTGCATCATCTTCATAAGGGTGAAGTAACACTAGATACTTCTATGAGGAAAGGATGGGAGAATAGCCCAAATTTTTAATTAGAAAACTAACAGTAGAAAGCTCTTTCTATTCATTTTAAGACTCTCTCCCCATCTCTTTCCCCTCTTTTTTTTTTTTTTTAAGAAGAAGCCTCTAGGAAGCAAATATATGGATAATGAAACTAAATGGTGTGAAACCTATTTCTGTACTAGAGGTCTGGAAACAGCACGTTCCAGTGCTTTAAATGGTCCACAAGAGCATTCAGAGCTGAGAAGTTCCAAGAGCATGAGAAGACTTATGCAACAGCATTATTCATAAGCCAATGGACCTGTTAATAAAAGTTCCGTTAAGTGTCACAGTGACTCATTCTGCTGTTTAGGGTGTTTTGGGTATTGAGCAGCCAAATAGCAGCACTAAGATCAGAAAGGAAGCAGTGGAACAGGAAAATGTCACTACTGGTATAAAGATGGTGTGTCCTGCTTGCAGGTTCATATACTCACAATACATTTTGTTCCATTGCGTTTTGCCAGGGCTAATTTTCAGACTGCTTATGCAGTATCTATTACCTTTTTATGGGAAGATGAACTTTTGCTATGTCCTGGCTATTTCTTGTGTTCCAAACCAAATATTCCATTATTTTATAAATTCAGCTACATAATCCTGGGCCTTTCTATTTCAGTGCACAACCTTACTTGATGGAAAATGAAATCCTATAACAGTGAAAAGAAGATGACATGTGCATGAAGCTCAGGTAGCTCAAGAAAGGAGATTCTGTGGCATGAACCTCTCTAGGATTTACTCTAGGATTCACTCTGAAAGACTGATCCCATTTATTCTGAATGGGATTCATTGTTGGGGAAAGAACATGGACAATCATGCCTGTTTTAAGGACTGCATGGCAGTAAACATGTTAGTGGCTTTGTGGTGATGGGCCAAAAGTAGTATATGCATGCTCAAAGGCAATTCTTCGTTTTAACACTTGTGCTTGTTACTGTCCATATAACGCTCACTAATATCAGTACAGTGAGAGATGGGAGCCATTGGGTTCCTCCTTTGCTTTCTTTTCCCTGGGTAGATCAGCAGCCATCTATTCACTCTTATTCCCCTCTCTCCAGTCCCTGGCCATTTTCAATAGAGCATTTCCATGTGTCAAGACTACTTTGTGCCCTGAGAAGAAATTTTGTAAGTATATTTTACTATCTTAAAGGGGACTGGGAATAGAGCTGGTGGGTGCATGCTCTAGGGCCCACCATGCCATTTAGAACAATAAAAAGGTGGAGTGCCAGCCTTGTGATTTCAAGTTGCAGAAATCCTAGGATAAGCAGTAGGTAACCTGGGAAAGAAAAAAATAACCCTGTGAGTCGGTTTCTTCCACAAACCCCAACTTCTGTGTAGAGTCTGGAAACAAAGCTCCTCACATAATGATGATAATAATAAATATTATTTATTACCCGCCTCTCCCCAAGGCTCAAGGCAGAGTACAGAATAGACGGAGTTAACAGTTGTAATTAAAATGCACATAGAATGATTGACACAAATATACTATAAGTAAAAAATATCATAGTTAAAAAGTACAATTAAAATACAGTTAAAAGCACAATTACAACTAGATTGGGTAGGTCTGCCAGAAGATATAAGTCTTTAGTATTTTTTAAAATTCACCCAGCATACTTTGCTGTAGAATCTCTTCTGGCAGGTCGTTCCACCATCTGGGGCGGCTAACGAAAAGCTCCTCTGGGTGACCATTGCCAGTCTGGTCCTGGGTGGTTTAAGTAAATGGTCCCCAGAGGACCTGAGTGTATGGGGTGGATTGTACGGGAGGAGGCGATCCTGCAGATAACTTGAACCCAAACCATGTAGGGCTTTAAAGCTAATAACCAATACTTCGTACTTTGCTCAGAAACTAATCAGCAGCCAGTGGAGTGATTTTAATATCCATGTGATATGTTCACTTCTTGCTGTTCCTGTAATCAATCTGGCTGCCATATTTTGAACCAGATGGAGTTTCTGAACATGGTACAAAAGTAGCCCAATGTACAGCACAATGCAGAAGTGTAGCCTTGAGGTTACTAGCACATGCATTATCATATTTAGGTCACCTAATTCTAGGTTGCCATGTGGAATGTGAAAAGAGGGAATCCTGACAAACATTGCAGCTACTGGGTGCATTTTCTTTTTCCCTCCATAGACTTCAAAAATGGATTTTTTAAAAAATCCCCTTGCCTTTTTACAGATTGTCCAGTCTGCTATGTGAGAACAACAAAAGCAAAGATCTTACATCCACTAGTGGCTCCATTGTCAAGGGAGCAGTGAATTTACTTCAGGTTTCACTCAATCCCTTAAAGAGAAGCTTGGAGACAGAGTCCAGCACTTTCAATGGCACATTTTTGGCAGATAGGGTTCAGCACTTTGGATAGCTCCTTTGAAGTTTAGGCTAAAAGCTGGAGTGGATTTGCCAGCCCACTGGCATTTGAGGACACCATCTGTCATTGTTTACATCCCTAGGAAAGAGCTTGGCTTATTAAAAAAAGTCAAACTGACACATACTGGGGAAAGGAGTGTGGATTTTGTCTTATCACTATTTAATAATAGGTGTAGGAATAATGCCCTTCTCTTCAGAAATGCAAACTGCTATGCACACAGTTCCATCATCCAGTTTAAATAACATCATCCAAATCATGCAATAATGGATATCTTATAGATTTTTTTTTTAGAAGGTGCCTCCCCAGAGGCATAATATTTATGCAAAAGCCTTTTATTTTCATGGCTGACATTGAAACAGTTTTAGTGTTAGCAGTGCCCTCTGTTCCAGAATTCAGTACAATATTTTGAGGTGTATTATTCATTGCTGTTGGAAGAGGACCATAAAAATCAAAGAAACTTGTGCTCTAAGCCATTTTTCTAACATACCTATTTCTTTCTTCCAGTTGCAAGAACTCCCCTCAGAAAATCAATGCAGCTGCTGCAGTGCAAGGATCATAGTCAGTTCTGAGATCCCTTGTGGCTTTATCATTCCTAGAAAGTCTTCTATCTTGCATTTTTATAAACTTAACACATAGCATATATCAGAATTGGTTTTACCGACCCATCTGTGGAATGCCAATGGAAATCATTCCTTACAGTGGCTCAATCCTGCACGGCTTAGCGTAGCAGTTCTGCATACTGACCTGTGCTACATTAAGCCATTTGTACCCTCCTGACTTACTGCAGTCCCCCACCCCTGGCCATTAATGTCTGAAAGAGAGCAAGGATGAGTCCAGAGGAGTCTAGCTATGTTCTTTTAACAAGATGTGAAGTGATTACATCATCCACTGTTGTCTGCTGGGGTCCTCTGAAGGTCTCACCAGCAGATATAATCACTTCATATTTGACTACAGGGACATAGTGAGACACCTCTCCAGTTTTCCCTCATCCTCCATGCATGAATGGCTGTATGTGCCTTCAGCAGCTCTACAGTAGGCCTAGGGGAGGGTTGTTAGTCACTTCTGTGGAAGAAAGGAAATACCAATGTCTTCAATAACCAAAAATAGACATATGCAGGTGTAAGATTAACTTATGCTTGTGTAGGCTGCTTTGTTGGGCCTGGAGGAAGGATGGATGGTGACAATAGAGTCAAGGAAGTGGGCACACAGAGAAAGAACCCTACTGATAAAGACCCCATTCATTCAAAAATCTGCAGCCAACTGTGATACTGAGATACCCATGTTTTTGTGCCAAAGCTGTCAATGTTTTCCTGAGTCACTCCTATGCTTTTAATAGCAGGCTCACTTGCAAAAATTGAGCAAATGAACATTTTTTAAATTGCCTTATCTCCATGCCATGAACCTGCCTATTTGTTTTCTCAAAAGATTGCTGTTGTATTAAACAGGAAGAGCTTTTTCTGGTATGGACAGAAGGACAAAAGCTTTTCCTGTTTAAATTTATTTCATCTCATCCTGTGTAAAAACAAGATCAGAGACATATTTTGAATATATTCTGTTACAATCTACACAGCAGCTTCTAGTGGTACTGGCTACTAAAATGGCCACTTACCATTGCCACCACCAAGCCCCTCCCCTGCAAAAGAAACAAGTTTGAACAAAATATGGATGCATTGATGTATATATGAAGACCACTTTAGAAATAATTGCTATTTCTATTTTCAATAGAAATCCAGTCGCGGGAGACAGGGAGGATAGAAATTAAATGAATAGCTCATTTTTTAAAAAAAAATCCAGTACCCTTCACTATGCTGAGGAAATCTGGACTCAGGGAAATCTGCTCTCCAGTGAGGAAATTCTAAGGCATTATTTTCTTTTCTTATAGGCATTTGCTTTAAACCAAGCTTATATTGGACTGTCCGTCAAACAGATTAACTCTGATATCAACTTTCAGGTATTTTTGGTCTACAACTTCCATCAGTTGAAGTCAACATTGCCTATGGTGAAAGTTTATGGGATTTGCAGTTGCAACAAAGAAAATTTTTTTTTGAATGGTACAGTTGTCTGTCAGTGAAATAAAGAACATCTCTAAACTATCCTCAGTGAAAGAGAAGAAAAGTATTGGGGCATTACTGTAATATCCTTTCCTCCTATTAGAGTTTCAAGAAATCAGTTGGTTAGGCATAAATTAGAATATGCACTCCTAGCTAGTATCTCCTTTATATTTTTTTTATCACACAGGGCTGTCTTCAGTTTTTGAGAAGTGCAGACTGCTAATCAAGCTCATTTTCTTCTGTCTTTTCTGACCCTGTCTATTAACTCCTGGGGAGAACGTACAGTTGAATTTTATTCTTTAGGCCCTCCCTAGACATAATTATTCTTTTCCCCCCCTCTAAGCTTCACTGATTTCCAGATTGTTTCTCTTTTGTTTTGTTATCTCTCTTTAGCAGAAGGAACCTTTAAAAGCCCTCTTATAATTCTGTTGCAGAAGCCAAACACTCCAGCAGTGTCTTCCATCCTGCTGTCTTGTACTGAACATCTTTCTGCAAATTTATGACTAGCTAGTTGGCATTTAGCATGAGGCTGAGAAACTTCCTATTCCATGTCATTGTGGCTGAGAAAATCTCTGTTGCTTTTTCTAGCTGCACCAAGAAACAATATTCTTTACTGTGCATTGCATCTTATTATTTCTTTGCCATTGATGATTGGATAACATCAAACCTAAACTTTAGATGTGGCATCTCTAAATAGTGGTATTGTATTGCATCCAAGCCATTCTGTGAAGTTCTTCTCCACCCTTCCCACTTATTTTACCTTGAACAATCTGCTCTAGCACCATTTCTCATTATATATCAGAAATATTTTAGCATTCCACTTTTTGTTTATTTCCCGATTCCTTGGATTTTATTCATTCTCCTTAATACTTTTTTTCATTCTCCAACAAATTCATAACATCCTATGATAAATCCACATTTCAAATGTTTTTTTGTCTTTTCTGAGAGCCTTCTTGCATTATTGTAAAGAAAACCATTTAACTATCAATGTGTATAATGTGTGTGCATGTGCCCATGAGTTGCCTGTTGACTGATGGCAACCACATGAATTTCATAGAGTTTTCTTAGGCAAGGAATACTCAGAGATCATTTTGCCAGTTCCTTCCTCTGAAATAGAGCCTACCGCACCTGATATTCAACGTCAGTCTCCCGTCCAAGTACTATAGACCGGGTTAAAGTCCATAATTATATCCAACACAACTGAAAATACGTTACATCATACATATAGTGTGGATTCACACAGCCAGTTACACGTTTTTACTGAACATGACATTCCTCATCTTAAAGAAGTTATTCTAGGCTCTTTCTCTTCTTTTATTGTACAGCTATGATTCCACTGTTTATTCAGTTAGCTTCCAAGGTATTTATATATATCATGTTCCACATACTCTTTTTGCTTGTTACCATTAAACTCTCCTTTATACTATCATGTGAATGAGCAAGTGTTCTTGGTGTACAAGGATTATCACAATAAGTCTAGCCTTTTCTCCAGCTGCCTACGATATACGGTCATAAAAGTCTGTGTTTAGTTTTTTTATTTCCAACTCAAAAGACCAATACAATGTTACACTCTTCCTCTAAAACACCTCATTGAACTCCTGGGCAGAAGTTAATGTCAGTCTCTTGATAGGAAGTATTCCTGCTTCTCAGGTTATAAAACAGTTGACAGTTCCAAGTTTTGCTCAGTTTTTTCACTCTTGCATTTCTGACTCTCTTCTCAGTTGCTCTTACCTCTCTATATCAGGGTGACCCTACTAGGCCAAAATGGAGCTAAGCATCCTGTTGTGTGAGCTGTTGAGAAGTGGGACACTGGCTTTAAAACACTTGTGGCTTAAACTAGGTAGTATTTGTGAAGAGAGAAGCCTGCATGGGTTTTTGGTGAGCCTTATTCCAGAGGTAGGCTGAAGCCACACCTCCCCTTCCCTGGCTTGAGTATTTGCCTCTCTCCTAGCTACTTTTGTCTCATTCTTCCTTCTGCTTGCCCCTCATCTTTCTTGTGTTTCCTCTTCATAGTCTATTTTCTTGTGCTTCTCCACTTCATTCTCCTTCCCCCGAATACAACTTCCTCAAGGCCACACCCCATCTACTACCTAAGACCCAGTCAGTCAGAGAAATGTGCACCATCCATCCATGTCACCAGTCTCAGGTGTCTTCACCTGTCTGAGACCTGATTCTTCTCCACACAGAGGAGCTGTCCCGTCTTGGAGAGACTTGGAGAGACCAATAGCAGCATGGCAGAGTGTAAATAGCAAAATTATGGTTGTTGTTGGTTTTTTGGGTTTTGAGGCCGTGTTATATTAGTATTTTCTCCTGATGTTTCACCTGCATCTGTAGCTGGCATCTTCAGATGATATCTTCTTATCCTCTGAAGATGCCACCCACAGATGCAGACGAAACATCAGGAGAAAATATTAATAGAACATGACTTCAAAACCCAGAAAACCCACAAAAATCTATGGATTCCAGCTGTGAAAGTCTTTGACTTTACAGCAAAGTTATGCATTCTTTTCATATTCTGTCTTCTATCATCTGATCTTCATATTTCTGTGTCTTCTATCATCCGATGTTCAATATTGACTGGAGCATTTTGTGGGGGGATAGGCAATATATATTGTCAGATAGATAGATAGATAGATAGATAGATAGACAGATGATGGAGAGACAGGGAATTATATGTAGAACATATATCACATTTGCTGGCGTATAAAACACCCCAGCATATAAGGTGCACTCCATTTTCAAACAGTATTTTTTGGGGGGAAAGTGAGTCTTATACACCAGCAAATACAGTAATTTGTGTGTGTGTTTATTCTTTAGCTCATCCAAGTATATTATAGTCCTTGTGCATGAAACACAAACAACTTGATTCTCAATTTTGGGGAAAAGTATTACTACTACTACTACTACTACTACTACTACTACTACTACTTTATTATTATTATTATTATTATTATTATTATTATTATTATTTATTTTCATATACTTCTTGAATCAAGATTGTTGTTATCAGTAGCTCCATAAAGGTGATGGGTTGCACATTATCAGAAGCCTTTTTCATTGTCAGTTAAAAAAAACATACACATCCATGTTTATGCCATTGATCTCCCAGTATCTCTATACAGAATAGTCCTTCACTGGTTCCTCAACCTCCTGTGAATGCAGATTGCATGTTTCCCGCACCATCTTTACACTTCTTGCAAATTCTGTCATATGTTAGATTATTATGCAAATAGCTTATTAAGCTTATCATATAATTACTGTAATCACCAAAAACTTTGGCATTTCCCTTTTCTGCATAATAAAAATTGATTTTAGATTATTTCAGGAGTGATTCCTCCTTTATAGATTTGATTGTATAAATTCACTGTAATGTCTAGATTGTCCTCCTCCATTAATATGTATGCATAAAACACTGTCTTAGCTTCCAATTTAGAGGAAAAGTGGGGTATAAATAAAGGTGATAATAATAATTAACAACAGCAACTCTGTCATTGTTTGTTAGCCCATATTGTTTCTTAATTTCAGTTTTCCACTATTTCCCAACCATTTTCAACTCCTGCTACAAGAAATGCAATCATTATCTCCAGAAAAACTCCTTTGCCTGACCCTGAATTAACTCTTATATAATCATTTCTCATAGCACTTTTACCTTTAATATCGGCAAATTATTCTAATCCATCAATAGTAGACATTGCTGCTGTTTAAAAGTGCCCGTTATATCTTTGAACTTTGTCTGCATTGAAGGCGCCATGAATCTACCTCAGATTTTCTATTTCTGTACCTTGTTTAGACCAATTTTCTTTTGCCTGCCTAATTGTATTCTGGATGTCACTACCTACTTCACTGTATTTGATCTTGTCTTTATTCCATTTTCATCTCTCTTCCATTAGCTCTAATTTGTCTCCCATCACTCACCTCTATTATTATTTTTTTAACATTTGTTTTGGCTTCAGAAAGGAAACTGGTAATGGACTTTCAGCTGCTGCTGGTTTCAGTTTTGCAGAGTAGAGCAATCTATAGTGGGTCCTGGGGAGTGGGAAATAAAATCAGATTCCAGACCCTTGGAACATGCCTGGCCCTGATTTAAAGGCTCAGGAGCTAAGTAATCTTGCCAGAATTTCAACCTGCTTCTGCAGTTGTGCAAATGTGATTCAGTCTGCAGGAGTTAGAAGGCTATGCAGTTTATCTTCACATTGTAAAACTTCTCATCTGAATTCCTGAAAGCTGAGTAGTTGTTAAAGGTAAAACTTTAGAGGAACACTGAGAAGTTGGCACCCAGCAAGCTATTCCTGAAAAGAAAATGGGTATGTGTTTTGTTAAACAGCCAAATGTTTGAATATGAGAGGTTCTCATGAAATAAATTAAGGCATGCTGGTCCAGAAGAAAGGTGCCCAAATCCAAGTAGAATCAACAAAAATAAAAATTCGCAAAATTCTAGTCAGCCAGTCAAGATCTTTAAATCAGTTTATCAGAGAAGATGGTACCAAAGCCAGGAGGGCTGGGGCATACTGATTTTATATGAAGTCATGAAGCTGGTATTCTCAGAGCCTTAAGATGGAATGGAGGGGAAAGTGTAGACTTAAAAGGATTGGGAGTCACGCAGGTTTTAACCTATACCTAAAATTACTGGGACAAACATGCCCATAAAAGTGGATTGAGCCTCCCACACGCAGACTCTTGAAAAATATAGAATCCGGTTGTTAATTGGATTTGTCTCCAGGTATAGCTTTCATTGTTACATACTACACTGTATTGTAATTAGTCTAAATGCCTGCTCAGAGGTAAAGGTGGGAAGGCTATAAATGATAAAAAGCAAATCCATGGTATAGGTTCCTGTCACTGGGCTTCCCCCCAGGCAGCAGATGAAAACCAGGCTGAGTATATCTCCAAAATATTGCAAAACAGTCATATAAAAGAAAAATGCAAGGGAGAAGGGAAGAGAAGGCCTTAGTCTTGCTTATTGAGATCTCTAGCTTCCATACAGGGCAAGAATTCAGTTCTGTTCTGTTCCGCTTCATTTGGATTAATTCTGTTCCATTGCATTCTATTCCATTCCATTCCATTCCATTCCATTCCATTCTATTCTTTAAACACCCTTTTCCCCCCAAAACTGAGATTTCAGGTGGCTTCCAAAAGAGAGAAAGAGAGAGAAAGAGAAGCATATATAGCTACATAAAAATGATTAAAATAGAATACAACTGTTTGTAGAATTTAAAACACTGAAACATTTACAAGCAAAGACTAAAAGCAGTACAGCATACTAAATAAAAATTTTAAAAAATCCTCTTTTCTTGTGAAAAGTTCCTAAAGCCTGCTGGAATAAGAAAAGGTATTCATCTGCCAACAAAATGACAAGTAAGGAGCTGTCCCAACTACATTGGTTGTACAGTCCTTACTGTTGGAGGCATAGAATTGCAGAATCTTAAGAGCTCGAAGGACCACAAGGGCCATCTAGTCCAAATACATCCTTGCCACCCATAAGTATACAGATAAAGCACTACTGAAAGATAAACATTCTCTGTTTAAAGACCTTCAGAGATGGAAAGTTCAAAAGTTCACTGCCCTCTGAAGCAGTCTGTGCCACTATCAAGCAGCTCAAATAATAAACAAGTTCTTCCTAATATTCTTCCTACAGCTGCGATTACAAGTATCACTGATGATGGTGGTGATGACAACAACAACAACAACAGGTTGTCTAGGCAGCTCTCTTTAGTCCAGTCACAGCCAGAGAAGAGGAACAGTGGGCTTTTGCTCATTCTCTGTTAGCAAGAGAAATATATTTGTAGCAGCTTTCTGAAGCATGGTGTTCATTTAGTGTTTACAATGATTCTCCTTCCTTCCTTCAGTCTCAGCCTCCCCTCCAGTTTCCATAATCCTTTCCAGTTGCATCCTTTCTTCTTCATCTATATTTATTGTTCATTGGTGTTGATCTATTATTTTATCCACAGTTTTATTGAGTGTTGGTGTTATCCTGATTTCTGGGGTCCTTGGGAGCCACCTTACTGTGCTCCACATGATAGGGAATGGAAACTAGCCAGAGCACAAGCAATAGCAATGTGAGAGGCAGGGTAAGCTAGCGGGGTCTTTTTACCCAGTTTTTACGGGGTCAGGCCAAGCCAAAAACCAAACAAAAATGTCCAATAAATGATTTTATTAAATGAAAGTCTCATGCACCAATGCACTCACTCACACAAGACCTATTAAGAAGCAAAAGAGAGGAAACCGGATAGGGGAATATTGAAGGGGTTCTAGCTGGGATAATACTGCACCTTTTCCTGAAGTCCTTGGTCTGGGAAAAACAGCGGAGAAGTGGAGCCTAGCATGGAGAGGGCTGAGGGGATTACTCAACGAAGAAATGGTCTGCTGGGATGACTGGGAGTGATCCAAAGAACCACTCAAAAACTGGGACTATTTGTAGGGGGGAAAGTACCTGGAGGGCTAATCCTTTCCTGGGGAGAACAATGGGTGTAGCAACGAGAAAAAAGTTCCACAATGGTAACTTCCTTTGTGTGATGAGATTACAAGGTGTTGTCAAAATCTCAGGATCTTCAGCTGCATTGGGTTGTGTTGTGACTTCATGTAAATGGTCTTTGCTTGATAGGATTTTGCTCAACTTGGGGCAACCACACTAATCCCTCAAGTTGGCTTCTCAGGGGGCGAGGACCCTTTGTTTACTGTGGGTTTGCACAGCTTGAGTTCTCCTGGGGCTACATGATGGGGGATTTTACTGGCCTGACCTGATTTTCAATCGTTTGACCATTGCTGCCTACGTGTTCCATCTGAGCGACCTCTCAGGCACATGGAATCATATTTAATATCAAAATTGTAGACCCTGGGAGAGGGTTTTCCAGTGGAGTAACACTGGAACTTCTCCTAGAAAGCCAGCATGGTGTATTGAGTACGGGACGACAGCACTGGAGAACAGAGTTTGAATCCTCTCAACCATGGAAATCCATTGGGTAACCCCTAAAGGCGGGTGACTCAGTGGTCGACCCATGATGCAAATGCCTCTATGGAAAGCTGGGGAATTATAGCTCAAAAAGGGACACCTACAAAGGAGTGGGGGTAACTTCAGGATCTTTCACCTGTATATACTGGTACTAATGCAGAGATACCAGTTGGAGGTCAAAAGAATATTTTGTTGGGGGGAAAATCACAAACACATATAAGATTCAAGCAGTCTCACAACCGTACAAGGCTGACAGAAGGGAAGGAGAGAAAAATTGGACAGCAAAGAGTTGAAGTGGGCAATATTTACCAGTCTTGAAGAGAAGAAAGGGAGCTCTGGTGGCACAGTGGTTAAATGCCAGTACTGCAAGCCACAAGGTTGTGAGTTTGATCCTGCCAGGCTCCAAGGTTGACTCAGTCTTTCATTCTTTCGCAGGTCGGTAAAATGAGTACCCAGCTTGTGGGGGCATGTATAGAAATGTTTCAAAATACATGCTATTTGTAAGTCATTCGCCGCCTCGATCCATATGGAGAGGCGGGATACAAATAAATTAAAAAAAAAAGTCATGGCAAAATGGCTCAAAAAGAGAATTTGAAAGCAGCATGCAGGAATTAGAGTCTGGAGTGCAGAGTGATGCTCAAATGCTAGTAAAGAGCCAGGGCCTGAGCCAGGGTTTAAATACCCTTTTCCTGCCTTGAAGGAGAAGGTGTTAATGGCTATCTGGCAGAGCAAACAAAGGGGTCCAGAGCTAGCTAATGGTCTTGGCATTAGGTGACACGGCACTGATGGGAGTCATGATAGCTTCTTAATGTCTGGACAGTTGAGGAAACAAAAGGGAAAGTTTAGCCGATTTAGAACTTTTCCTTTTGTTTCCTCACCTGTCCAGACATTAATGGTGCTCATGTTGCTTTGTCTGGGAGTTTCAGTGGTTGTTGTTTTCTAGGTTTGGGCCATTGAGAGGATCATCTTCTCTGATGAATACTCAGTGAACTTATGACCTGGTCATGCCTTGAGGTCCCCTCTGACCTAATTTTGCATGTGTTCAGTCAGTCCTCTTTGCCAACATGGCTTTTCAGCCATAGATGTATATTTATATTTTGTGCCAATTAAATAATGTTCATTGCCAATTATACCATCCCATCGAAGGGGAATGTACAGCATGGTAATAATTGGGTGACCTTTGGCAAGTCACATTCTCTCAATCTCAGGGGAAGGAAAAGAGACCCCCCCCTTTGATTGGGTTTTAATTTTTAACTAAGAAATCTACCCCTCTCCAAATTTTGTGTGTGTGTGTGTAGGAGGTGGGAACAGATTTTTTTTTCCTAAATGCAAACCAACGGACAGCATGAACATAAAGATTTTCTGAATTTGAGTTTGGGTCTAAATTGTATCAGATCAGGTCTGAATTGGTCCAAAATCAAACAAGGGTCAAATTGAAATCTCTGAATCCCTCCACTACTAAGTGAGGTAGGCTTGCACAGCATTTGTAGTGGTATTTACTCATTGCTACATTTTTAGCTCATCTTTCCAAAAAAGAAATTCCAGGAAGCACATAAAATATGACTCCTTCTTTTATTCCTACCATAGTATCATTAGGTTAAGTGACAATGTCTTCTACAAAATGAAATTAGTGATTTAATTAAATCCCCAACTCCTTGACTAAGGACCTTACTGCAACATGTCCCAATAGCACGTTGTTCTGTTTCAATCCCACCATTGCAATTTCTGTGTTGGTTCCAGGTACTGAACACTCCCTACCCTTACCCTTTCAACATAAGCAGATGAGTAGTGTTATTGCCACCACTGTCCCTTCCACATTGCAGAGTCATTGGTGAGTTCTTTTCACCACCCCAGACATCCTGATTGGTCTTTGTTTGTTTTTTGTAAACTGTACTAGCACAGAAACATTGTAACATTATGAAAATATAGCGCTTCGAAGGAAATGCTTTACCAGAGCCTCCCTGCAACCAGTGGCACCAGAAAGGACAATGATTGCTATTTCTGTGTCATCAGTTGCTGTGTGTGTACCATTGCAGGTCTGCTCATCTGTTGTCCCTGTCATTTGTGTTGCAATGGCCCCAAAGTGTGCCTGGTATCTTTGCAGGATAGCTATGCAAGTTTACATAGCCATAATGAGCCATGCTAGAGCTTGACTGGCAAGGCAACAGCAACAGAATTGAGCAACGAGCTTGCCCTTGGTCTATTGCAGGCACCAGAATCAAAAATTCAGAAGCCTCCTTGCAGCTATATCTGGTTTTGGTGGGGTGCCCACCTCTTCCAACACCATTTAAGAAGCCTGGTCTGGGATCCCCAGATGGAGCAAATGCCACAAAATAAGTGAGTGTCCTGAAATCTGTCTACCTGTGTCATGTCTCCATTACTCACATAGTGTAGTTGTGCAATGTATGGGTGCCTCCCATGATGCTCACGCAAGTTTCTGTGGAAATACTAGTGAAAAGTAATCTTCTACCCCACCAGTGCACTACCTCAGGGACTGCAGCACACCATTTATATTTCCTTGGTGGCTGCACATGTGTACATTTGCATACATCTGGTACAGATGTTGGAAAAACAAACCAGCTATGACACACTTACAGGCACGGCCAAAAGCGTGTAGGCCCACCATCCATCAGTTGTACTTTATATCATGTCCCAGGTGGACAACTAACAACTGGCAGGGCAGAGCTCACTCACAGCAGCAAGAGCAGAAATGGTCCAAACAAAGTTCAAATCAAGAAGTAAAAGTCCCAAAGCAAACAATTCCACAAAGGCCAATCCAAATCAGTGTCAGGCAAGCAGAGATCCAACAGATTCAGGAAAACAAGACACAGGGCTTCAACCACTGGGAAGATTAGTTGTCAACTCTAGGAGGAAATGGGCCAGCTGTTTGCCTTTTATAGCTAATGGTCTTGCCACAGGTGTTCTCTCATTAAAGCCCGTTTGCTCCTTAAATGAGCTGAATGCCTGAGGCCTCCTTTATGGTGCTGTCTCTCCCACAAGGTAAAAGTCTATGCTGTTTCATCTTCTGATATTTTCTCCCCCTGCTCAGGCCTCTGCTGTTGCTTATTATTTTCCACTGAGCAAACTTCTGGAGAAACTTCTGACTCAGATTCAGAATCCTCCTCCTCCTCCTCAATGTCAGGGTCTCCAGGGCAGGGCATAACACTGTTTCAACAGGCAGACATAGGAGGGCCATTGGTGCCCCAAAGCCTGCTGAAGGGAGCCTTGTAGGACAGCAATGAGGTATGTTCTGCCTGGAAGACCTTTCAGGTTTTGGAGGGAAAGGGAAGGCCTCACAATTCTCACATCTATAGTGAAAATGCCATGTATCAATGACACTTTCCCTACCCCCAAATGTGAACTGCTCCTCTGTTGGCCACTGTCCTATAGGGAACCATGCCTACATTTCTAGGCAGACCAGGATACAATTCTGACACTTAAAATAAATGTGGTCAAAGCTCCCCACTTTTCCCTTGCAATTGCTAACACTGTGGCCATGACATTGGTGCTACTGTGTTCTGTGCCCTGCAGTGCAGTGTAAGAGTCCTCTGAGAATCTTCCCATTCTTCAGAGGCTGAGGCAGCGGTGAGGTTTGTGGGAATGGATAGGCCCCTGCAATGTCAGAAGTGAGTGAAGGCCCTGGTGCAATGACAGGAATGTGGATACATGATTTCATGATGTTATTTTTATTCCTGTGCAACACAACAACATTCCTGAGACCTACCCTGGGTCAGGGGAGGGGGGAACCAAATATGACATGTGATCAGGGGGCCAAACCACAGGGGCTGTGACCAAGCTCCTCCATGACAATATGCCTCTGTGAGAAGGGAAGCCAGTGTGCGTGGCTGGCATTTACAAGGAATGTGGCCCAGGCTCCCCACTTCTCCTGCTGAAAGGGAATGGGAAGGCCATGATGTTGCTGATACTGAGTCCTGTACCCTGCAGCCCCACACAGACCAACACCCCAGCAACCCTTGATGTCTAAGGTGGCGATTGATGTGTGGAAGGATGACAGTGACAGTTCACCCATTGTGGACCTGAGCCACACTGGAAGTAAGTGAAGGCTTTGGTGCAGTCGCACCCAGATAGTTGTGACAGGTTATGAACCATGGTTTTCCTGTGTGGAAGACAAAGGAAACACACGATCTGATTATGTTGAACAACATGCCCTGGGGTGGCCAGAGGTGCAAGAGGAGGAGGAACTCCAGGGAGTGGGAGGGCCAGAGAGCCCCACACCAGTGGCAGTGACCAAGGGAGGTAAGTAAAGGATAAGTAGTGCTGCAATTGCATTGAAAGCCAGTACTGCCTTCTCCTCCAGTCCTATAAGCAACCAGGATTGAGCAGCCATGTTGTCAGGCTGTGGATACTCAGCCCTCCTCCATCACACCCATGACCACTCACCAACTGACTGTTCATTCAACAGGCCCATCCAAGGCTAGCAGGGGGACCTGGACAGCCAGAATGGCTGAGCAGAACCCCTCCAGGGATGCCTAGATCCTGGAGCAGTTTCAGGATTTTGAGGATTGGAGTAGGAGGGAGTGTAAGTGACTGGATGGCCAAGGATGAAACCATCCCTGGGGCCCATGACCTGGGGACAGGTTGTGAACTTGTGTGTAATCTGCACCAATTCCCTGTTCCCACCCCTTTTCTCTCTGCAGGCAAAACACTCCTGCACTCTGTGGAGGCCATGACTGCAAGACTTGAGCAGGGGCTGGTTTACCTGCAGGCCACAGTCGCCCAATTATGTGACTATATTGAGCGCAGTGTGGCTCTCCTACTGAAGGGGCAGGACTGGTTGAGGGAACCTAGATAGGATGCTCTGGCCTTGGTGCCAAGGTTGTTTTGTAAATAGTTGTGCTTGAATTTAAAACTGTACATTAAAACCTCATGGACAAATGTCATGTTTCTCTTGTCTGGCTAAGTGGGAGATCACTGTGTAACGCAAGGGAAATGATCCAATCTCTTGTGGTATTAGGAGGATGGCAGTACAAGGATCACCTGTCCAGTCAGAATGAGTTGTACCTTGTGACTGGTGTCAGTGGGAGCATAAAAGTTCTGCCCACGTGTCCTTATATGGTTTCCTCTTATGTCCTGTACATGAAGCATTGTGAGTAATACTACTTACATCCTGAACAGGAAGGAAAAGGGGGAAACACAGGATGAACACAAGAACATAGCAGGCGGACAGGAGCAGCCCATGTGCATACATTGAAAGCCCTGTATAGGCATGGTATTGAGTAGAAGGTTAGTGCCCTGGATGGTCCTCACAGCCTTTAATGTTGCTTGATGCTGTGGTGTGATGAAACAGAGAACTCATATCTCTCTGGAATCTGGAATGGATATTAGTGGAGCACCCCATGAAACATAGATGCTCACATCCCCTTCCACACATGTCCCAGTGGCCTGTGGGAATAGGAAGAAGCAGATCATTGGAGACAGTTGTTGAGGGTGAGAAAGAAAGTATGAGGTTGTAATTAGGATCTGTGTGGGATAATACCACAAGAACAGCCTAGGAAGGGTCAGTTCATGAGCAGCCCACCACAGCAAAGCAAGGTCCCAGAAAAGATGCAGAGGACATGGGGTAAGCCTGTTTAGAACTAGCACATGTTGGATCAAGACAAATGGATGATCATGCCTGGGGGGTGGGGGGAAGAACACATTGGAAGATCAACACCAGTGCGTGCATAAGTCTACTGGTATGGTTGTGGTCTGAGTGAAGGGAAAACTTGAGGGCATTTGGTCATAGCCAGGAGACCTCAACGCAAAGGATCAGCGGTGTATCTATCCATTCAAGCCTTTGGACTCAGAATTCTGACCCAGGGAAAACCTACAGGGCGATTGAACCACTGCAGTGTCACAACCTGGATGATTCCTGAAAGGAAGCTGATGCTGGCCCCCACCCACCCACCCACCCACCATGAGGTATCCCCAAAAACAGCAAAAGAGATGGGGATAAAGGGAAAAGGTGGTCCTTCAGGTGACTCAGGATTGGCTCACTCTCATTTTTCTTTTCCAATGTCGCCACCTCTTGGCAATGTTCTCAAACAGGTATGCTATTGCATTTTTGTGCATATAACACTGAGATCAATTTTTTTTTAAATAAAACTTCCGCCTCATAAGAGACATTGAAATAAACACAGAGTGATGATCGGTTTCACATTTACTATGACATGTGATCCTCTCTCTGCTTCTCATTCCATGTTTGCCCTGGAGAAGCAGCCTGTTTCTTGTTGTGCAGAGATCACCCTGGGAGTTGTAGAGTGAAGGACAAGCTGGACATGCCCACGACCCATCCACTCCGGGATCCACAACAACAGGAAGCCCTCTCAAATTGTACTGAGGAACCACACTCACCCAGCTGATGGGATTGTGGTGGGAAAGGAGGCCATTACTGGATTTTTTCTGGAAATTAAAAAGGGCTCATTTGCAGCACTTGGGAATGGGATAGCAGCTGGTTAGCAATTATGTTGTGTGATAGCATGGGTCCTGGACTGGGAACAATGCATCACTGTGGCAAAATGGCAACATCGTACAGTGAGGGCCTAATTGGGGTTTTGAACCTACTTCTCATTAGTTCTCAGGTTTATGTTCAACACTTGGGGTATATCCATCCTGCAACACTATATCCCTTTGATACCCTTTTAGCTGTCATGACTCCATCATATGGAATCCTGATGAGGCACTTAGCTATTTCTGTTGTAGGTTAGGATAATGCAATAGAACTCTGTAAGCAGAGAATTCTAAACAGCTCACTAAACTGCAAGTTCCAGACTGAGCCATGGTAATTAAAGTGGTATCAAAGGGTGATAACCATGTAGTGTAGATTACAACTTCAGACTACGCATTGGACTGGTTTTCTGAAGGTACAGGAGAGTTTGTCAGGAAGAAGAAGGCATTCCCATTTATTTCACTTGATGTCTTTTTTGTGACAGCCTTTTCAAGTAGTCAGACATAATAGTTCTTTTACCAGTATTTTACAGGCCATCAGTGTGTTGTCTTATAGTCATCCTCTTTTGCAGACCAATAACTAGACTAAGGAATGAGAATGATGACAAAAAATATAATCTCCCACTTCCTTTCTCACTTCTGCCTGATAACTGCAATTATCACATGAACAGGAATGGGTGACCTCTGCCTTTGCAGAATCCAGTCCTTAGTCTTTCTTTTGCTCCCTCCTCTGTTTTTTTAAATGCCATTCTTTCTTGGCATCTGCAAAAAGAGCAGACAGATGACAAACTTTGGCTTACACGGTTTTACACTGAAGATTAAATAAAGTCCAGGGAATGCTTTGAAACTTTAAAAATGCTCTAAAAGCTTTTTCTCAAAACTGTAAGGCATAAGCTATATGCATGTTGTGTGACAATGTAAAGTTTATTGGTACTTACTTAAAATGATTGACATTAATTACTTATGAAATTCACCCAAGATTAAATAGGGCATACCCAATGAGGCCCAGTAAAACCATTCTACTGCACCACTAGATGCTGCTACATATTTCCTCTGAGTAGACCCATACATAAAAATGAATCAGCCAAACAGAAATGCAAGAACAACAATCAGAAATGCCATTTTGAGCAAGAGCAAAATGGAATAAAATCTACCACAAAATCTACATTTGACACACACTGAAATTAATTAAATTCAGCACTGGGTTGTATCCAAGGCCCTTTTCTCATTGAGGCTTCTTGCGCAAGGGGGGAGGTGGGAGGGCGGCTCGCACGAGAAGCCTCCTCCGGGAGGCAGCCGCTTCCCCCTCGTTCCTTCTGCAGGCGCTTCCTGCTGGCGCGTCCGTCGCGCTAGCGCCCCCCTTCCTTCCGCAGGGGCCTGTGGGAGCTGTAGGCACTGCGGAGGGAAGGAAGCGCGACCCAGCCGCCTCCCCGACGCTCCGCACAGCAGGTAAGCGCACATGGGCGCCGGGAGCATTGCGCGAGCGTGGGTGATTTTCCCTTCGAAGCGGAAATCAAAAAAACCGCGATCGCGCCGCTACAGCCCCGTGAGCGCGGCGGAAGTGGGAGTGCGTTGTGCAGAGCGACACTCCCACTCCCACGAGGCTCACAGGGCTATTTCGCGAGAGAAAGCCTGTGCGAAATGGGTGCAAGAGTGACACAGGTATAATATAGCCTTCCTGAACCTGCAGCTCTCTAACTTTGTACTGAAACTTACCCAGTTGGAAAGCTGATGTGAACTGTAGTCAAAATCAAGAAAATGTCAGGATGAGGAAAGCTACCTTAGTAGAAAATATTTCCATGTTTGGGTAGCCAGTTTTTGCCAATTGCTTGTTCCCATGAAAAATTGCTCTTGAGGGCCGTGTTTCTTTCTGGTGAAGAAGAAAGACTTCAATAGACAAGGGATCAGAAAAAATCAGGTGGTTGGACTTTGCACCTAGAAGTGTTTTGGCTAAGGCCAAAACATCACGAGGAACCGCCTACAGAAAATTAATGCAGAACTGTGATCTTATATATTTATATACCAAATTTGTAGCCCCTCTCCAACCACCAAGCAGTTCATGTACCATCTCTGTCTTAGGGTCTAGGGGGTCACTTATAAATGAAGACTTCCAATATAATTACACAGGTTTAAACAATTTGCAGATTTATATAAACTTTTTAAAAAACTGTGAGAACCAACAATAATACTGTATACTTTATACAGAATCTTGTATGTATCATCTCCCAAAGTTCCATGTACCTGCACAAGGCAAGAATTGTTTGTAGGAATGTTGTTGCTCAGCAGTTATTATATAAAAGCTCAAACTCCTTTAAAAATACAGAATAAATACAAACAAATAATGCAAAGTCCACTATTTGGAATTCACTTTTCCATTTGCTCTTTAATCCATGCATTAACAATATATTGCCTAATTCAAAGAGAAAAAGGCCAAATTCTTCACAGTTTCTCTGTCCCCATCTCTCCCTCCCTCCCTCCCTCCCTCCCTCTTTCTGGACTAAAATACCAAACATAGGTATACCTCAGTTAGTAAAGTAGATGTGTTCCCGGACATTACTTCTTTGACATAAAATTTGGTACCAGAAGCATTAATAACATGGAACGAAAAGGGATAGCTTCCTAAGTATGCCACAAAAAAGAACAGTTCAATATGTTCCAGGAGGCCTTATTAAAAATGACAATATGAACATGTGAAATAAAACAACCAGGTCAGGGAAGTCTTGCATAAGTAAACAAATCATTTTGAACTTTCTAGAGACCACCTGAAGGCTTTTTTCCAAAATGTACCCAGAGATCACTTTTTCTTTCAGCAGCCTTTGGTTTTCTTATGATTTCCATATGGGTGGTCAAGCATAGATCTACTCATTAAAAAAAAAAAAAAAAAATTCTCAGAGTAGCTGGGGAGGGCAGGCTAATTTGCTCACCACCCTTCTTTCTGTTTGCTATTCATGCCTGCTCAGTAAGGGATTCTGAAGGCAAGCTACAGGAGGGTTAGCTAGAGTACAATTCTACTCTTTCTCAGCTTAGCTGAGGGGAACAGAAACAGTGACTTTTGGGCCTGATGTCCCCCTGGGGCAAAAAGGAATGATGTTATAGAGTGGCTAACAAGACTCATCAAGTCCACTGACCGTTACCCCTTCTTTGTGGTCCACATGGGAACAAATGGCACTGCAAGGCATAGCCTTCAGGATATCACAAGCACAGTTCTCTAGATGAACATGTAAGTATTGTGAAGAAGAGGAGAAAAATTGTGAATTGTATTGTGAAGAGAAGATTGAGGGGTGACATGAATGTAGTCTTTAAATAGCAATAGCAATTACATTTCTATTCCACTTATCAATGCTAAGCACTCCCTAAGCGGTTTACAATGTGTCAGCTAATTGCCCCCAACAAGTGGGGTACTCATTTTACTGACCTAACGAAGAATGGAAGTCTGAGTCAGCCTGGAGCCCTGCAGGATCGAACTCATTGTGGCTGCAGTATTGGCATTTAACCACTGCGCCACCAGGGCTCTGTATTTAAACACCTTAAAGAAACACCTTAAAGACACCTCAAGCACTGTCACAGAGAGGAGGGGGCAGGCCTGTTCTCTCGTGTACCAGAGGGTAGGGCCAGGTTTGAAGTTATAGGGCAGTAGATTTCAATTGAACCCTAGAAGGAACTTCTTGACAGTAAGAATGGGTTGCCAATAGAACCTACTGTCTAGAAGGAGGTGGAGTATCATCTGGATGTCTTCAAAAAGAAGCTGGACAGCTACCTGCTGGACATGCTTTAGCTAGAGATCCTGCATTGAGCGGTTGGACTCAGTGGCCCATGAGGGTCCTTCTATCATTCTATGATTCTTTGACTTCATAAGGATACTAAATCTGCACAGTACCTTGGCTTTTGTTCTTAGAATAAGCCATAGCATTGTCCAAACACAAACTGAAAAATTAATAATGACCTACATTTTAAAACAATACCAGCAGAGAGGTGACTCCTCAATGAATGAAAAAGAGAGAGGATTGAAAATAAAGTGCTCAACAAGCAACACCGCAGAGTAGCCAACGAGAAATGATAATATTGAAAACGAGCTGCAAATTGAGTACTGAAGCACTCACAGTTCAGCTGGAATACTAATGACAGAATATTGATTTCAGCAAGCCCTGATCATCAGCATTAAAGCACTATGGAATACACTGTCTGGATGTTAATGCTGAGATGGCCAATCATTTTATGCATTCTTGTGTTGCTTATTTTAGTTTTAAAAAATGCTGGCTCAATATATAAAAATATACTTCTGGCAAGTGATCAAAAGATTCCTCTTTTCAATTGCAAATGGAAAGCTTCCCCCTCCTCCACTGGTCTCTTTTGTTTCTGTGCATCCTGTCAGAGTGAAGTGTTTACTGTGTCATTTTACAAGCAACAAATCATGGGTGGTTTTACAGTTCCCTAATACATCATGCAGGAAGATAAAAGAAAACATAGTTCATGGGAAGCCATAATTTAAATCACAATTTGCAACACATTCATACAGATACTAAAAAAAAATAGAAGCAAGTTTACTTTTTTGCTTTTGTGTTATATATATATAAAACAGAGAAAGGATGGTATATGTAAGAAGTATTCATGCAGTCATTGAATTACCTGGGACCTTCAAGGATCTGTATCAGTTCTTTTTACAGGTTATGTCTCTGATCACAGTAGTAATGAAAGAACTGCTAAAGTTCTGGTTTTATGCGGTGCTTCTGATTACCACTCCACATCCAGATATGATCAGAGGGAAATCCAATGTGGGGCAGTGACTGTGTTCCAGGTTTTAGTGTGAACTTTAAAGAATCAACCCAAGATATTAAGTTTTCTCGTTAAAACTGGTACGGCACCTTGGATAACTTGCTTGAAGTATGGACTAAAATGCACAGTAGATTTACCTCCCCTCTAAGACGGAACCTTGGAACAATATTGGAGGCTGATTTCAACCGTCTTCTTTCCAGCATTTAATTCTTCACAAAAAAGGAACTACATTATGGCAATGATTTTCATCATACCTATATATAAGCATATATAGGAAGGGAATATAAAATTCTTTTGGAACCCAGGGACCTGCAAGGAAATGTTTAAATCACCATAATGGTTTATTAAAAATAACTTAAAAGTATAAGAGCTACTTGAATCTTTCATAGCATTCTGATAAATCTCAATCATTGATTGTGTGGGGGATCCTAAAGGAAACCCTGAATTGACAGTAGTGCCTACCACTCATGGATTGTGTGTGCCTCTGAATAGCCTGTTGACATATCATGACCCCATGGATTTCATAAGGGTTTTCTTAGGCAGTGAATACTCAGAGATGATTTGTAATACCTTTCCCCTAAAATACAGACTACAGCATCTGAGACTCCTTGGTGTTCGCCCATCCATATACTAACTGAGACTGACCCTGCTTAACTAGCAAGATCAGACTAGATCTGGTGCCTTCAGACCATTTAGTCTAAAACACTGCTGACATAGCATCCATTGAAACAGTGAGACATTTACTGGGGAATCTTTCAGAGCAGATTTAGAGGGCATTGTAGGAAAGGAGATAAAGGGAAGTTTGGTTACCCAAGTAGGTTAGTACAATGATGGATTTCACCTTTAATATCAATCTTCAGAAAAAACAGCATCTGCTAGAAAAACAAGGAACACTAAGATGTCCTAGTTCAGTATATTCCCAATCTTTATTTTTGTTCTGATTTTATCAAATTGTGAAGACCTTCTCTGGGAAGGAAATGTTGTCCCTTGAAGTCCATATATTTAAATTGTAGGATGCAGTTCAGAAATGCTTTGTTGACAATTGCGTATCACATTAACACCTCAGAGGCTTTGTTACATCACACGCAGAGGGCTAGTCTCTTCCCTCCCTCAAGTCAAGGAAAAGAATTCCTCTGGTAGCCCCTCCTTCAGGGTCCTGCAGTTCCTGAAATTACTGTTTCATTGCCTGATACATCCACCTATCAACCTGGAATAGTTTCTGGCCATGCTAGGACCAAGTGAGTTACTAGAAAGGGATTCAATCTGCCTGTCCAGTAAAATAAAGCTGACCACTTCTACTGATTTCTCACCAGCTCGATCTTCTGGCTAGCTTTAAGAAGATTGTTTGCAGTGGTCTATTATGAGCTGTTACTGTTGGGAATAGCAACCTTTACATGTTTTGAATTCACTGCTAGTTAGGTTGCATAATCATTGTAAGTTTGAGAGCAAAACCAGAGCTAACTTCATGTTTGTTTGTTCACACCCACTCTCTTTCTCTGTTATGAAAGCATTCTTTGTTGTTGAGGTCTTTTTTCTTTTTCTGCCTTCCTTCCTGCAAGCATGCGGCCAGGAGCACTCCAGGGAGAAGCTCCAACGAAATCATGTAGTTGTTTCCCTTTTCCTTACTTTTCTTGAAGAACATGAACCTGCCTAGATTATGCATAAGTGTCTGTAATTAAACTGCATTTATATACCTTTTAAACAAAACTGAGTTTGTACTTACTTCGCAGCTAGAGTTAAGTGTGTGAGGAGCAATAATGTGGGCTGGTAAATGGTTCAAACTTCTGTTTGCATACTAATTGCTCCACAATGTAGAGACATCACCAAATATCTCTCATTTTGCAATAGTTACTGATTAGCTTGCTCAGACCAGCAGCCAAGTAAGTTGTCTCTTATTTTTTCTAGCATTGTTCTTTCTTACTGGGCTAGAAAACTTGTCTCTCCTTCCAGGTTCCACCATGAAGCTTTACCCTGGTGGAATCCCTCCAAGTTCCTACATATGTCAATTACTAACATTCAAAATAATGTTAAATACCATAAAATAGTAATTTCTAAACATAGCTACACATACATATGGCATGTGCTTCAGACTTCAGTTCATACTTGGAAATAAGCTTCATTTTTTGCAATACTAGTCTGTTGATAAAGCTGTATTGTAAAATTCACACTGAAATCCACAGAACATCATTGGTGGAAAAGCGTTATAGAAATAGTAGTACTAAATTATAATAATAATAATGGGGGCAACAGTGGAAGCAGGGGAAACTTGCATTGTAATCCTAAACATGCTTACTCAGAAGTAAATTCCATTAAGAATACTTATAATAGCAGCCTAAGGTTTAAATCACACTGCTTGACAAAACCAAAGTAGATTTATTGAATTTCAGTGGAATTTACCTTTGTATTGACTTATCATTCATAGCATGATTCAGTGGCTTTACTCTAAATGGAACTAACCACCCAGATTCAGGCCTAGGTGTGCTAAACATAATCTAAATTATGTCCTTTTTTTGCAGGGGGCAGGGGATAAATTCCATTGTCTTTTAAACATGTAAACCTGCAGCAATGTTTCAATATTAAAAACATTTCATAATCCAGATTCAGAGATTTGGAACCATTTCATTATTTGACTCTGTTTAAATGTGCCACTTTGACTCAGCTAGGCTAGAAAAAATAAGACATTTTCTTTACTTGGCCACTTTGATTTTGCCACATTGATACCAGAAATAGGTTCAGGGAAATGTGTACTCTGTCTGTGTACTCTGTAATCTGTCAAAACATGTGCGAGTGAAATGAAATTAGTGAAGTCCTCCATGGGGAATAGAATAACATCATGGCAAGACTAATTAACCCAGCTCCTGATAGTTATTTGATTAATTATGACTTCATTGACAGTCCTGTATTTGCTACATCTCCTCATATAGGAAAAACAAGGTGGCAGATGCTGAAAAATAAGGTGGCAGATCTCCACCAAAGGTAGAAAAGTTTCAAAAGAGAAATAAAAGCAATTAGCTGGGATACTTTTCTTAATTCATAGCGAATCTCAGATGCTCACAGACAAGAAAACTGAAAGCTGAGCTTTAGTTTAGAAGACTTTTTGACTTCTCTTTGGCTACACAGACTGTCTAGGTGCTCTAAAAAACTTAACATTCATTTTGTAAATTAAATATTCCAAGTAATTAAGAAAATTAAGACAACTGAGCGCACAATTGGCCATGTCAAAAACATAACAGCAAATTGCATCAGTGCAAGCAAATATAGAGGTTTTCAGTATCCACAGAAATTTAATGTACATTTTTTCCAAATTTCAGTTGAAATATTTTGGTCAAGATTTTGGGAGAAAAACAATGGAGCGATGATATATCAGTGGTGGTGAAAATAATTTTTATAGATCCCAATTAATGGAATCAGCTGGTTGTATAAAGAGGATGATGAACGTTGTTACCATTATTCAACAATCTCAACCAAGTAACGATAATAATGGAAAATAATGAATGCATTTTTCATCATATATAGAAATTCCACCTAGTTTCCCAGTTTGCTTGTGTGACTACAGAAAACATCTCATTTGCAACCAGAGGGAATATTTTTGCTCTTCCCAAAGAAAGGTGGCATATGGATTCTGCTTTTCTCTCTTCATGTTGCTGAGAAATGCGGACACAGTTAGACTATTCTAAGGCTTACCATTATTTTTGTTAATTGCTTTTCTTTTCTTCTTGTCATTCTTGTCTTTCCCATCCATTGTGTCTTGTCTTTCAGACTAAAAGTTCTCTGGAGCCATGATTTGGATCAGCGTATGATTTTGTAAAACATACAGTTAAGAAAAAAACTTAGTTAATTTACTAATACAATGCCTAGGTTGATTCAGTAGGACTTAAAATATGCAGCCTTTCTCTTCCTCTTCACTTTATGTGACGGTAAAGGACCAGTTTCACAATATCATGCACCACTTCATTGCTCTTAACTTAAGCACACAGGTCATAAAATATAGCAGCTTTCTCTCTCACACCTTTTTTTTTTTTTTAACAAAAGCAATTTGAGAAGATAACACCATCTTGTCCAAAAGAAAGAAAAACTATAGAGAAGGATCATCTTCTTTTTTCAATATCATTTTATTAAAGTTTCACAATTAAAACAACAATAGTATTATTGCTATTTCACATGAATTATTTCTTGAATCTTCCAAACTGATCTAGACTTCATTTCCAAAATCTCTTAACATTGTTATATCATTGTACTGCATTTTTCAGTCATTTTACACGTTAGTACATAGCATTTCCATTACCATATTCCTGCTTCATGATATCTGCTGTAATCATCACAATGAAATTTTTCCACATATTACCATGAATTATAGACTTCTATCACAGGTCACCCAGCAATCACCTACAATTTGCCATTCTTTCTGAATTTCATCATCTGATTTCCCTTTCAATCTTTGAGAGACTATGTCAGCATTTTTATTTTCAATGAAGGTTCCCCACCATTGTTCTATTGTAGGTATTTGCTGTGTTTTCCATACCTTAGCATATTCAATACGTGCTGTTGTTATCATATATAATAATATTCTCCAATATTTCTTTATATTCATACCGTCTACTAAATCTGTCATATTTAACAAACACATTTCAGGAGTCATAGGAAATTGTAGCTTCATTATTTCGCAAATCCTCTTATGTATCTCAGTCCAATATCTCTTGACCTTTGGGCATGTCCACCACATATGATATATCGTACCCACCTCTTTTAAACATTTCCAACAAAGCCCAGTACCTGAATTGTAAATCTTTCGTAATTTATCTGGTGTCAAATACCATCTATAAAACATTTTATAATAGTTCTCTTTTAAATTCTGGGCAACCGTAAATTTGTTTGTCTTTTTCCAACTCTGCTCCCAAGAGTCCAGTTGAATTGTATGACCCATATTCTGTGCCCAAGAGATCATTACTGCTTTAACCGTTTCTTCATACTTCTCCTGGTGCAATATTTCCTGAGTGATCTGAGCTAGTAAATGAGGAGGGTTTTCAAAAAGTCGTTTTATCACTCCAACCTTCTCCTTTATTTCAATTCCATATGTCTTTAAGTCCATCTGAAACCTTTCAATTAACTGCCTGTAAGGAAACCAGTTTAAAACTGTTCCTTCTTGCTCCAACTTGTCTCTTGATTTAAGCTGAAGACTATTCGATTTTGTCCTCTCAATTATGTCCTCATATCGAAGCCATTTTAGGATCATCTTCTAATGGTTGAAAAGAGCTGCCACAAAAGCAAGCATCTGCTGTCAAACATCAACAATTAACATTTGTATAATGCTTTTAAGTGTTCTAAGTGCTCCATGTACATCATTAATTTGTAATTCCTAGAATGACACTGAAAATCAAGCCTGCATTATTATATATTGCAGATGGAGACAATGATGCTGAATGGGAGCTTAAAGTCATCTCCTCTGTTCATGGCAGGGAAGACAGACTGAAATCTCTCACTCTGTTTTATTTATTATTTCTTTCTCTAAATTTCACCTGCATTTTATCCCCTTTCTTATTTTGTGCTGGGCTGCATTAATTTGTGTGTTAGAATGAGGGAGTCACCTTTTAGGTACATTTTTAAATCTGTGCATTAATTTATGCAATTTACCTAATGTTAGAGTTGTTGCTGTTGTGTGTCTTCAAGTTGCTTCTGACTTACGGCAACCCTAAGGTGAACCTATCCTGGGATTTCCATGGCAAGTTTTATTCAGAGGCGGTTTGCCACTACGTTTTTCTGAGAGAGTCTGATGTTCTCAAGGCAATCCAGGATCATAGAATCATAGAGTTGGAAGAGACCACAGGGGCCATCAAGTCCAACCCACTGCTATGTAGGAACACACATCAAAGCATTCCTGACAGATGGCCATCCAGCCTGTGCTTAAAAACCTCCAAAGAGACTCCACCATAGTCCGAGGCAGCATATTCCACTGCTGGACAGCTCTGACTATCAGGAAGTTCTTCCTGAGGTTCAAGTGGAATCTCCTTTCCTGCAGCTTGAATCCATTGCTCCCTCGGTGACATGACATCCCTTCAAAAATTTAAACATGGCTATCATGTCCCCTCTTAATCTTTTCTTCTGCAGACTAAACATACCCAGCTCCCTAAGCCTCTCCTCATAAAGCATGGCTTCCAGACCTTTCATCATTTTGGTCACCTTCCTCTGGACATGCTCCAGCTTGTCGATATCCTTCTTGAATTGGGGTGCCCAGAACTGGACGCAGTATTCCAAATGAGGTCTAACCAAAGCAGAATTTGAACAAGGATTCAGACTATGGTCTCCCAGGGTCCTAGTCTAACACTCAGACTGTTATGGTGCTATTATTCCACTTTCAACATCCTAGGGAATCCTGGGGTTTACAGTTTAGGGAGGGGCCCCTTTGAGGATGCTGAACATGGAATAATAGCACTATAACAGTCTAATGCAGAAATGGCCTGAAACAACTACAATATACTGGTCCTCATGTTAGTGTTGCCAGGTAAAAAAAATGGGGATTTTGTGGTTTGATGAGACACTAGATCTCTCAGGTACAGAATCTTAATTCATCATGAAACTGCAAATCCAGGATAGCATGGGATGAAGTCACGGCAGTTACAGTGGTGTCAAAGTACTCTAATTAGGCAGTATGAAACAGAGACCAATGCTAAGTTTTTCAGACCTGATTGACGGTTGTCTCCCACTCCCAATTGGATTGTATGTCTTTCTGGGTGGTGAGGGCATTGTAACTCTCTCTTTGGTTCTCTTATGTTGATTTTATTATGGTTTCATTGTATATTATTATTCTGAGTGACCTGCAATGAACTTTTTTTTAAT
Source organism: Ctenosaura bakeri (assembly GCA_948474755.1). Taxonomy (NCBI): domain Eukaryota; kingdom Metazoa; phylum Chordata; class Lepidosauria; order Squamata; family Iguanidae; genus Ctenosaura; species Ctenosaura bakeri. The sequence goes on along the minus strand of CAOLHI010003224.1, from coordinate 96,528 downwards.
CCTTTAGTTTGATCATGTTGCTCACAAAGAGCAAGCCACTTAATTAGGGAATTATTCAGTCCTATTCTCCATTTGCTCATGTCTTTGACTTATTTCTATTCCTCTGTTCCTCCATCTGCTTTCTACAACCCCTACTTCAGTGGGTCACACCCCTTGAAGGATATGATAATTCTGAAACTGTTAGTTTGGAGTTCAAAGACTTATTTAGCTAAACCCATGCCCTCCCCATCTCTACTCAAAAGTATATGTAATTGACCTTCCTAAAAAATGTACATATGGCACTTGGATTTAAAAAAAAGGTTTCCCATTTCCTAAATACATGTCTATTTCCTTCTCTCTAGGCTTTTTTTTCTCTTTCTTCCCACTTGCTTTTCATCCATCCCCCTCTTTATGGGGTCACATACTTTGGATATGTAATTAAAGTTGGAGTTTGAAGCCCAAAGATATCACCAGTTACATTCATGCTCACACATTCATGCTCTACCTATATCTTTCTTTTTTTAAAAAAAAATCTACTCATAAGTAAGTTTTATTGAAACATATTAAACATATTTATTTATTAAACATATGCTTTACCTATGACCTTTGGGAGGGCAAGTGCACAGTTTACATGTTGGTAAGGGTAGGAGGGAGTAAAAGGAAGAGAAGGGATATAGATCAGAACGAAAACTGTATTGAGTAAGCTGTAAGATGCCAGTTTCCAGAAGTGTCCAATTCCTAAATTGCATTATAGGCTTTGTAGTCCATTTAGGGAAAAATCCATGTTGGGGTAAGGCGACTTTAAATAAGCAATAGAGTACTTTTGAAGATGCCAATGACAAAATGTGCCCATAGGATCAACGGTGACAATCTCCATGTCCTTCCCTTGTTCTGTCCTATTCTGTTCTGGAAGCTAGCAATAAAATAATGAATTAACAATGATGGAATAGGTGAAATTATTTCTATTCTTAATGTTGGTGGCAATTAATTAATTTCCTATTTCCAATATTTAACATTATCAAATTAATTTTAAAAGTCAGTGATCCAGGTTTTCTATGGCAGTAACTAAATTTAGATGACCTCCAAAGGACATCAAAAAGATTCATATAAATAAACAAATGACTTCAAATTCCAGCCAAGAAACTGTGACCTCCTTGATAGGAAAAGAACCAAAAAAAAAGAATTCTCTTCAAAGAGATAACTAAGGAGGCGATTGAGTCAGAATGATGCTAGCCCTGTTATCATAACCTAATACCTAAAGGAGTTTCCTGCTGGAGTCTACAAACAGTCGCTTACAGCTAGTGACACTTTGGGCATTATCATCATGTAGTCAGAGCTCCACTGAAATACTAGCACAATTACTCATGTCCTATGAGCGTGTCTGAGGACTAATTGTCTAAAAACTCATTAAAGACTTAACTAATTATTATGGTACAAGCTTTCATGGACCAGAGTTTACTTCATCAGATATGGTGTGTAACCAGAAAAAAAATTATTGCTTTAAAAATGTTTCAGATCTTCAAAACACTAAAACTCAATAGTGCATGCACAATCTGAGAAGATGGCAGAGTAAGTCATCCAGTTCTAAAATAAAGAGAGGGAACAATCTTAGCTAGGTCATATGCTACAAACTAGTAAACCTCTAAGGTGTTTGTTATATAGTCTTAAGGCTGCAAACCCTATGCTGCATTGAATACACAAGTCTGTAAAAAAATTGTGAGTCTGAATTTGAAATAAGCATATCTGAAAGATTATTTGACTAGTAATTGCTATGTTTGTCAAGTCATAAAATCAGAAACAACCAATACAATCTCAGGTTATTATTTCTTTTTGTGTTTTTTTTTAACAAGTAATCAGTGTACATGTGAAAAAATTAGATAGCTTCTGGCTACGTGACCCTGAGTAAGCAAACAATAAGAATTACAAAGAATTCAAACAATGATTCTGAAACTGAGTATTTCAGGTTGGAAAAAAAATACACTGTTGAAGGTCTTTTGACTTCAGTAATAGTCCTCTTATTTTGAAATTGCAAGGTCCTTTAGTTCCATTAGCAGTAAAATCTCTGAAACACAGATGGCACAGCTCTGTTAAATACTTTATTGTAATTTAGCAGATCCTCCCCTGGGTTCTGAGTTCAATATAAATGAGCTGTTAAAAACTAACGGTGCAATATAAGTACAGAAAAATACAAGATTTTTTTTAAAAAAAGAAATCTTTAATGTGAGTTTATTTCCTACCTATAAATGAAATATTAACTTCAAAAACAGACAATGCCAACACAGCATCAATGTAGAAGATTTTTACCTGGGAAATTACATATTCACAATCTAGTTCACAAAAATGAATTTACAGGTATGATTAAAAATTCACCCAAAAGTACATGAGTTTGGCTGATTTGCTAAATACCCTCCACCACCACCTCCTTCTTTTAAAAGGCTTATTACGGTATGTAGCTATCCATTTTCTATGTTCTTTTCCCACCAGAGGGGGCCTGTGAGGTCAGTCATTGGCACATGTCCCATGCATGATGCCTTTCAGAAACACACACACTGATTACAGAATGGGTAATCCTTGGTGGTTTCTTCCAATATTTACAGAAAGTATTTATTTATTTACAAGTGTATAAACCCGACATTGCCCGGGATTTTATTTTCTCATAGGTGATACTTGTTATAAAGACTTGGGATCCTGTGTTTCTAACTCCCCAAACTGCCTTGTCTAGTACCTGTAACTTTTCCCCATATTCTCCAATCCAATCTGTATTCAGAGTTATTTACATACAGAGGTTGAGTTCTTGAGGGAATACACTGCCCTCCTCCTTGCTGCTAGGCCTCATCTCCACAGCAACTGACTTATTCAAGACAGACACAATTAACTGAGGCCCAAGAGCTCTTTGGCTGAGAATTCTAAAGACCCACTCTAAACTGCTAAGCCCTAAAATGCAAAGGATTCCATGGAATCTTCTTAGGAAGCCAATCATATGAGGTCTTTGCCTGACATAGACAAACTAACTTTGTCTTTTATATATTAGATTCATTCATTCATTTGTTTATTCAGAAACGCACTTACCGATTACAGAATGGGTAATCCTTGATGGTTTTTTGAGTATTTACAGAAAGCATTATTTATGTATTCATTCATTTTACCTAGTATTTTCAGTTACCATGGGTCAGCAAACTGAGGGAAAAGTAAGGAGCCCAACAATCAAGGTATGAAGCAGAAGTAGATAAAGACTTAAAGAATTCAGGGGTTTCATTGACCTTCCATGACACCTTGGAGGAATACACAATCACTACATCCTCTAGGGGGCATTTTTGCTGCATTTTGTCCCTCCCCAGGCCCTTTTAGGCTCAGGAGAGGCCCTTTATACAACAGCAAGTTATTGACTTCTGATTTATTTCCTGCTTTTTTAAAGGATGAAAATGCTTCACAGGGGACCAAATATTTGGCAAAACTGCCCTATTTCACTTAAGAGGATATTTGGTGACAAAAAAATTTTTTAAAAAAAAAAGTGGAAAAACAGTTTCGAAAAATTAAACTCTGGGGCACTGTGGGCCACAAGAATGGGCAAGGGGGTTGCAAGAGGCCCACAGGCTGCACTTTGTCTACCCCAGTATAAACACTATAATAGCTGTCTTTATTCCAAAAATTAACTCTTGGAGGTCAGTGTAAGGACAACATACCCATCCCTCTACTCACAATCTTATCTATTTTCAAAGAACTGTGTTACTCTGTTTTACATCTTATGGCACCTTTAAGAATAACCAATTTATTTCAGCATAACCTTTTGTGGGCTACTACCCTCTTTTGGAAACCATGCCCTGGGAGGAGAGCTTAGGAATAACAGTAGCAGGTGAAGGTCCTCTATAACACCAATAGACCAGTTAACCCCATAATGACTAAAGTTGTAAGTCTTGTCAATTCCAACAAAAAACAAACAAACATGTAATCTTGTGTTTATTTCTCCAAAATGCACCACAAGCATCCCAGATGTGTGAATTTATGTTACAAAGACATTTTGCCTTTCATTAAGTTTCAGGAGCTGCGAAATATTTTTTGTCAAAGTTCCAGTGATTTTTCCAGATTCCTAACATCTGTTTAGCATGAACATGCTCCCATTCCCCACTGCCAACAGATTTCCTCTCAAGTTTCTAAATTCATGATATATCACCAGATTGCATACATTTGGTGATAGAGAAGCCCAACCAGAGGATATGACTCCCCACCATGAAGCCACTGTCCACATTCAATATCTGCTCTGAAGTGCTGGGAAATGCTGTGGAACAGAATTGTACATGGCATAAAGGGCAGAAAAGGAATATAGAGAGGAAAAAAAAGAACATCTTGATGTACTAAGATTTGAGGAGAGTGCTTGTACCATACCCCTGCAGCTCATGGTGCAACCCAATTCCATTCCAATTCCTTTCAAAGAAGTTAAAAAATTAATATTAGTTATTTTTAGTTGCTAAATTATTTGTAACTTTGGGGGCACTTTAGTACTTTTAGCTATTCACTAGTAACTAGTATTTTGCTAGTAACTAGTATTTTGCTACTGAGCTATTTACTGGTGATTAATTACTTAACTAATTTTGCTTACTTTTCAAAAATGGCTATAATAGTAACTAACTGCTTTGGGGGCCTGAGGATGAGAACTGTAACTCATTATTTTTTAAATGAAACTTCCTAAGCTCACATGACAAAGAAGCAGATATCTGAATGCACCAGTTTTTTATTAGGAAGTTAAACCTTAGTTGCTTTTTTCTAACAGCTCGATACAGTTCTGTTGTTGTCATCACCGCATTTGAAGAACTTGTCTCACCTCTGAACAATAACTTAGATTGTTTCTGACATGTAACTTCACTGCTGGCTAAAACTCTCAAACCACCCCCTAAAATCCTGCAGTTGATAAACATGCTTGCCAAAAAACATATTGGTCACAATTATTCCTTATTTCTTCCAGCTTTGTAGGCTGCTGGAAATCTGTGCGCAGAGGATCCTGTTATTTAACAAAAGGAATGAGAAAAATAATGGCAATACTCCCAAAGCAACCTAAATAAATGGTATAGTAAGAAGCAGAAATGATTAATATTTAATTTACTGTTTGGAGACAATAGCAAGTTGAGAGAGTGAGTAAAAGACAGTCAGACAGACAGAAACACTGCCATGTTCTATAAAGTGTATATTTAGTTGTCTTATTAGTCTTCAAGAACATATTTAATTATTTGCATAATAATCATTTCTACAAATATCCCATAAATCTAAAGTCAATTCCCATCTTGACAGAGAATTATTTCAGATGAATGTAATTACTACAGAACACAGATACAGAGAGGTGTGATTGTGGCATGTTAAAAAAATTCAGTCATTGACTCATCTATAACTTGCTTGTATTTGTGTGGATGTTTTCCTACTTGAAAGAACCCCCAACAGTCTATAATAAAGACATTGTCATTATAGTCTCCCTTTGCTGTAGCCACCCATATGACAAACGCAGTGGGGGGAAACTATTTCTGCACCAGTATTTCCATTTTTGTTTTTACTTGTTATTAAATTCCCCCCACCCTTTCATGATCTGGAAAATTCATTTTGCCAAAATAAGCAAAACTCATTAGCAGGTTCACTTGAACAGAAAAGTTCTTGCCATCACTGGGATCCAAACACCTACTTTGCATATTCAATGGCATGTTGTGCATTTACCCCCCTGCTTTTTTTTTTTTTTTAAAGTTAGCATCTTACCCACAAAATTGTTTGTGTAGTTATTTGGATTCTTCCCTGGATTTCTGAGTGGGAGATGTAGATAAGCATCTTCATTTTGCTTTCTTTGTATACTACAAATAGTAATGAAAGATTTCATAATCTGGTTTGCAGAATATTAAATGGGATTAGTACTTTATTTTTTAAAATATATTGAGGTTATGCTTCAGCATATTCTGGGAAATGAATCCTGTATGTTTTCTTTGAGCTGGATTATGAGATTTCACTGGCTGATTAGTATTCTGAAATATATAGAGCAAATCCTTGCTTCCTTATACTTTCACCATCACAAGAACATGGTTGTAGGATTCAGTATTAGTTGTGTGAATTGGCTTTCTTTTATTTTACTTCATGGTGTCCCTCCACTATTCTTCTCTGTCAGTGTTATCCTGGGGAAACCTTAATTATAAAATTGAGATGGTAGCCCCATAAGCTGCTGCTATCTCCATCTCAAGTTTTGAGCTCATCTGATTGCACAGGCTAAGCAGTCTGAGATCTAGTGGGTACCTGGATGGGAGATTGAGATAAAGCTAATCTTTAAATTAAAACTGGCCTATACAATAAACCAGCTAAGACACTCTGAAGGTGACATCCAGAGTCACCAAGGCAACTCTGGACTTGTGCTCTTGTTTCCTTGGAAATTTTACAATGGAGAGGAAAGATAATTTGGCAGTGACAGGGACAAACTATTCACAATTGTTATTTGGTTGATATAAGTATAAAGGTCCTAAGTGAAATTCTAGTCTTTTTGTACTACACAGAAGGTGTACGTGAGAGTCCTATTTCTGAAGCAGACAAGGAGAAGTAAAGCTGGACAATGCAAAGTCCCATTTTTTAAAGTTTCATGAGAATTTCAGCTGATGTATAAAGTAAATAAATAAGAAAGGTGAGACACTGGCAGAAAAACAGAGACCCAGAATTGGGGAGGGCAATGAATCTATAGCACCAACCTCAGACTCGGTATAAGTAGCATAAATAGAAACCAAGTATCATCTACATTCCCAGTATAGTGCCATACCACTAATGTGTTCATGTTTTACATTTTGAATAATATTCCTTAGGAATGTTCCAACACAGACTAATTAGTATGTATCACTTTTTAAACAAACTACATTCAAAACAAAGACAGAGGTGGGAATTGGTGGAAAGGAGTATTAAGCTTACTAATTCCTTTTCCCCAGAAATGTGCATGACATCAGGCAGGTAGTAACACAAACATTAAATCCTACCCAGTGTTTTTGTTTCAGGCATGCGTCTTCCCAAAGCACCACTGGCAAATCACAGACTGACAACATCCACAGCAACCAGATGTGGGACAGATGCAGAGTGCATACAGATAAAGGAAGAAATTGTGAAAATTGCTTCCCTTCCAGTTCCACACACTGGATGTCTAGATCCATCCCAATTGATGATTGCTTTTCATAGACTGGCATCTCAAAGAAACTCTTGGATTTCTGTAATTGATTCTAAAGACAATTCTGCATTATATTTTTATGAGATCCTAGCACCTTAATCACAGTATAATCTTCCTGAGAAGGATCACCACAATCCAACTTTGATGTCATTTCGGTGCTTGGGTGAACAAATTATTATGCTTCCAAGCCTTTAAATTGTGGGTTTTATCTGCAGTGATTAGTTTTTATACTGCTGTGATGCCCACTGTTTTAGATTTTATTTTATTGATTTTGTTATTTTGTTGTGGACCTGTTACCATTTTGTTGTTGTTATTGATAGTATTTGTATATTTACTGTCAAGTTGTCCTCGAAAAGATTTTTAAGGGTTGGGCTAAGGTTTATCTTTTATAAAACATGAAAACTTCCTTTATACCTCATTTGAAGGCTAGACATACTTTGAAGTGAACAAATATATAATATAAAATGCCTATAAGATTTGCAGATGCTAGTGAGAAAGTACCTTACAGTTGGCAAAAACGGACAATTGCTCCATCAGCTGGCTGTGACTGCTTCTCTGAATGAAGCACTGACGAATCAATGGAGAAGAAGAGCTAACTGAACAGGAAGTATCAAACAACTGACTTAAATAAAACTGTTGAATTAATCAAGGATTCATATCAGTTAAAGTAGTGAGGCTATCATTCTTTGCCTGAATTTTGCATCATGTTATCCTACACACTAAATCTAGATATTTAAGGTATTTGTTTTGGATAGTTAGATCTATTTATTTATTTAGGTATTTGCTTCATATTTTCATGTAGAATCAAGTCAACTCTTGCTGAGAGGATTATCAAAAATTTGTTTCATTAGGCAGGATGATGTTTATGCAATATGCAGAATTTGAAATATTAATTTGAACATTAATTTGATAATGTAGATTGTTAAAAACTGGGAAAATATTTCAGTGGTGTAAGCACTCATAATTGAATATTGTAAAATGCGGAGAACTACTGCCCATCAGTGCCGCCGAGTGCGAAAGGTGCACCCAAGCCTCGCATTCAAGGCCTGTCCAGCCTGACATCTCTTTGTGATCAGAACTGAACATCCAGGGAGATCTCTGAATCAAGCCAGGGCCAGGACAAACGGGTCTGCCTTAGTTCTCCTCTCTGAGAACACAGTCCCTTCCTCCCTCTTGTCCCCTCTTGGCTTCTTCCTTTCAGGAAATCCCCCTTAACTGCCTTCCCAAATCTGCCCTTCTCCCAGATGATAGGTCAAGATGATATTATTGGTAGCGTGTATATTCCAGATTCAAAATAAGACTCTGGGAGACTGTTATATGGAACACAGAACTTCAAATATCTATTGTAACACTTTTGCTTTAAATATGTCTTGTATCTAAATGTTTACAAACAGCACACCATTCTTCTCTCTCTCTCTCTCTGTTCATTCACTATCTCTCGTACACTCAACTTCTCAGTTCTGTCTCCCACAGAGCTCTTCAAATCTCCAACCTTCCCCAAACACACCACAAACCACATTCCCCTTCAATCACTGTCCAGACAGATAAAATCCGTTCTTTTTCTCTTCCACCAGCCCCTCCCCGGGGCTATCCAAGGTTCCATTTCACCAACCAATCAGCTTAAACACTCTCAGTTGCCAAGGAGGCTCTGTTGTCAAGACCCCCTCCCATCAAGTTCGTCACAATATGTTTAATTAATTAATTAATTAATTGGCGTGTTAGTAAGATGTGGGGCCAGGCAAGGGAATTTAAAGAGTTCACTGCTGAACTTGGGGAAGTACATTTTGTAACTGGCTGTCTCAGAAAGTTACTTTTGTCTTTTTAAAGTTCCAATCTGGGATTTTTCCCACATGGACTACAATTGGATTGTTGACTTTGAATTGTGGAAATCCAAAATATCTGTAAATTGTCAAGTTGGAAAAGACTGGCCCTAAAGTACAAGAGTTCATCTTATAACCTCTTCATTTTGTCATTCATTTATTTCAATGTTTTCTTTTCATTCCCATTAACATGTACACTCCACTCTTCAAATGACTTTGTTAAAGACGAATAAGGAGTGATTTATTTTAGTTAGAGAACACTGTTCCACAAAAATCTGAAATGTTCAAGACTCTTTGGCCATATGCAGAACATTTTACAGCATATCATCATCATCATCATCATCATCATCATCATCATCATCATCTTGCCTTCCCACTCCTAATCAATAACTATGGTCTGCAAAAAGCAGTGGTAGAACACATGTCTTTCATGCAGGATCTAGGCATCCCAAACTCAATCTGTGACCTCTTGAGTTTTTAATAATCAGGACTCTAACAAGCTCATATTTCTGTCCACCCATTTCACCTTAATTGGGAAAATAATTCAGTAGCATTGAACATGTTTAATTATCGTTAATTAACTTATTATTCCACATAAAATATACACACATGTATCTTGGTAGGGGTATTGTACAAATGCAGACAGTTAATAACACAGATCAGGCAAGGCTCTTTTTCTCCCACTGTGAAATCTCACAATTGGCAAACAATGCATTATAAACATGAATTGGCACTAACAGTAAAGATCACTTCTGAGACAAGAGTGGTCAGGTCCACATTTCTTTCTCTTGGTTAATCAAAATATGTCAATAAAGCAGGAAGACAACAGGTACTTAGGGCAATGGCCTCAGTGATATAGGGGCAATTGGACCAATAGTGCAAGAGTCCAACACTGGCAGAAAGAAACCAACAAGGAATCAGTTGGACAGAATGACCTATGGTGTTAGATGTCTCTACACTATTGCACAGAGATTGGGACAAGATAAAGTTGATGCTTTAAAACAAGAAGATGAATATTGTTTAACGGACAGCTCTTAAACCTGGTAGAATGCGTTTCATGGTTGGAATGTAATTGAAAGGTATAACCTTGGTAAGGTGGAAGGCAGTAGGGAAAGAGAAAGACCACACTGCAGATGGATAGGCTCAATCAAGGAAGGCACATCCATGAATCTGCAAGACCTGACCACGGCGGTTGAGGATAGGGTGACGCGGAAGTCTCTCATTCATCAAGTCACAATAAGTTGAAGTTGGCTAGATAGCAATTAACAATAAATAATCTATTCTAAACAGGCAGACCAAACAAGAAAGGAGGAAGAAGAGTCTTATATGTCAAGAATGCATATACCTGTGAGGAAACCCATGCCTTAGAACACAGAAAACAGGCTGAGAGCCTTGGGTAAAAAATAAAGAGGAGAAAAACAACAGTGGTCTCATGGTAAATATCTATTATAGCTTCCCCAACAAGTCTGAAGATTTAGATGATTCTTTCCTAAAATAAATGACCAAATATTCAGAAAGAAGAAAGATAATGGTAATGGAAGACTTCAACCACTCTAATATTTATTGGAAGTCACATTTTGCTAATAGTGTAAGGTCCAGCAAACTCCTCAATAGCTTTACAAACAATTTCATTGTACCAAAGGTGGAGGAAGCAACAGAGGGATCAGCTATTATAACCAATGAAGAACTAATCAGTGAGGAGGAAACAGTGGATCCGTAGGTGGGAGTGACCACATCCTCTTGGGATCTGTTATATGGAGGAAGGAGGGAGCCAAAAGACACACTCTGGACTTCAGGAAAGCTGATTCAGCAGGCTTAGGTAAATACTGAGTGAGATCCCATAGTCAGGAATGCCTCAAAGGAAGAGGATTCATGACACATAAAAGTTTCTTAAAAGTGATATACTGCAAACAATTCAAGTGAGAAAGAAGAATGAAAGAGCTCTAAAGAAAACAGGGTGGGTATACAAAGAACTTTCAGATGAGCTGAGATTTAAAACAAACATTTATACAAAATAGAATAAGGGAAGAACCACTTTATTCTATTTTTTATTTTATTTTATACAAACATACACACACAAATAGTCAATACTTGTATGGGGACAGTCAGAAAGACTAAAGCTCAGAATGAGCTCAGTTTGCTAGAGAGGTTAAATTTAAAAGGATTTTTTTTTAAATGGTAGAACGTCTGTGTACAGAAGATGGTGAAACGGTAACTGGGGACAGAGAGAAGGCTGAACTGTTTAAGACCTTCTTTGCCTCAGTCTTTTTCCAAAAGGAAAACTTTGTTCTAACTAGTAAAAATAGAATAAATTGTGCAGTAAAGGAACAACAGACCAGAATAGGTAAAGAGGCAGTAAAGGAATACATAGCTGCACTAAGTGAATTCACATCTCCAGAGCCAGATGAGCTGTATTCAAAAATACTAAAGGAACTTGCAGATTTAATCTCAGAATCACTGTCAATAATTTTTCAGAATTCTTGGAGGACAGGAGGAGCCTGAACTGATTGGAGGAGGGCAATGTTGTCCCCAAATTCAAAAAGGATGAACAAGAGGACTCAAGTAACTACTGACCAGTCAGCTTGACACTAATACCAGGACTTCGATACCAGGAAAGGTTTTGGAAATGATCATTACACAGTCATTCTGAGTGCCCTTAGAAAGGAATGTTGTGATTACCTAGGATCCAGCATGGATTTCTCAAAAACAAACTGTGGTAAACTAATCTTGGAGGAGGACAAAAGTTGTCCCTATCTTCGAAAAGGGGAAAAAAAGAAGATCCAAGCAATTACCGATCAGTCAACTTAACATTGATACCAGGAAAGATTCTAAAACAGATTATTAAATAGTCAGCCTGTGAGCATTTAGAGAGGAATATAGTGATTAGCATGGGTTTCTCAAAAACAAGTCAAACCAAACTAATCTCTCTCTTTCTCACTTTCTCTCGATAAAATTATGAACTTGGTAAATCAGGGGAGTGCTATATATGCAATATATCTTGATTTCAGAAGGACTTTTGACTCATCTCTCATGATATTCTTACAGGAAAGTTGGTGAACTGTGGGCTAGATAGTGCTAGAGTTAGATATATCTGTAATTGGTTGATAGGCCAAACAAAGAGAATGCTCACCAATGGTTGCTTTTTATCCTGGAGAGAAGTGACTAATGAGGCACATCAGGGTTTTTTCCTGGGCCCAGTATTGTTTAACATCTTCATAGATGACTTAGGTGGTGGAATAGAAGGCATCTATGATGAAGCCTGGAGGTGTGGCTAGCAGAGCAGCCCTAGTGACAGATGACTGACAGGTGGTCATATAACCAGATTGGCTCTGTCTGAGCAAAATCCAGCCCTAGTAAGAGGGAAGGGCTGTGGGTGAGACAGCAGAAGGCATATATACAGGGAGCATGAATTGTAGCTTCCTTCAATTAGATTCTTAGAAAGAACTTTAAGTCAGAGCCTTCAGTGAACCACAGAGGGTTGTCTGGAAAGGGAGTTGTCTTCTCAGTAGCCTAGTGCAGGGCAGAGAAGAAACCAAGACACTTATGAGTGGATCAGAAAGTGGGACCTTGAGTGGGGAATTACACTTTTGTGCTAAGGGGAGCCAAAGGTTTGTGTGTGTGTGTGAAAGCTCTGTTCTTGAATACTGTGGTGATTTGAAGAAATTAGTTAAACATCTTTGGGGAAGTGTTATTTTGGTTTGAATATTCTTGGAATATTGTTATTTTAATAAAGATTCTATTCTATTTTTATAATTTCTGACTCAACAGTTCTTCTTTTATAAGAACATGCTACCACCAGTTATCAATTCTGTTTGAATAACCAAGATAAGCTTTGCCTTTTTCCACAAAGGTGGTGGTAGTCAAAGGGAAAGCAGAGTTGAATAAGTGGAAGTGGAATGGAGGAAGCCAGGGTGATATAGCAAGATTTCCGAGGTGCTGCTACTCCAGCCAGAGAGAAAGAAGAACAAGCCTGGCCTGGTCCCCCCTCCATAGCATCCTTATCAAATATGAGATGACACCAAATTTGAGGGGGTACTAATATATCGACCCAGTGTGGTGTATCGGTTTGAACATTAGATACAATCCAGAGACCTGGGTTTGATTCTCCACAAGGGTTGCATCACATACTCTCAGTGCCAGAAAACCTGTGATAGGTTCACCTCACAGTCACCATAAGTCGGTAATGGCTTGAAGGCATATGACAATAAGAACAACAACAACAACCTAATACATCAGAGGACAGGAACAGAATTCAAAATTACCTTGACAGATTGGAGATTTGAGCCAAAACTAACAAAATCAAGTTCAGCAGGTATACATGTGACTACATCCAGGCAGGAAAAATGAAAATGTACAAATATAGAATAGGTGACACCTGGCTTGAAAGTACTATGTGTGAAAAGGATCTAGGGGGTATTAATAGACAACACGTTAAACATGAATCAATAGTGTGATGCAGTAGTCAAAAAAGCCAAGGCAAATCTGGGCTGAATCAACAAGAGCATAATGCCCAGATCAAGGGAAATAATAGTGCCTCTCTGTTGGGCTTTGGTCAGACCTCGCCTGAAATGCTGTTTCCAGTTCTGGCCACCACTGTTAAAAAAGGATATTGAGAAGCTACAACACATTGACAGAAAGGTGACCAAGATGACTGAAGGTCTCAAAACCAACCCTTATGAGGAATGCCTTAGGGTGCAAGATTTCCTGTTTTCATGAATGTGACAAAGAGAACCCCCTACCATGAACTATAACCCATGTAATTAATAAGGCATATTTTTAACTTCAATATTATTTGAGTATCTAATGAGTTCGGGCAAACTTCTGAAAAACTTGGAAATTTATATCTTAAGAACTTGATCACTTGCTTTATGAGGTTACTGTCCCTTTAAAATCTCTAGCTCACAGCTTCGGTGTACTCAGTCCTTAAGCCTTAATGCCCAGATATCGGCTGTGGACAGGAGTTCATTTGCACAGTAGTCAGATTTGGCTATATTGATACATGACTAAATTATGTCCTTTTGGGAAAACTATAATGCACTCTACATGGAGCTGTCTTTGGAAACTCTTGAGAAATGAATGTCATTGGATCCAATATACTGTAGACAAATTGCTGACCAGTTACAAGGACCCTATAACTCTCTCGCTGACGGAGCTTTACTGGCTATTGGTTTCTTTCTAGGCACAATTAAAAGTGATATTTATGACCTATAAACTCCTACATGGCTTGGGTCTAGAGTATCTGGAATTTTATCTATTCTTCCTATAAGAACCTGCTAGAGAAGATCCTTGGGGGAAGGGTTTGCTCAGAGGACACAGGATTTCACACCCATCTCTGCTTTCCTTTTTGCTGGCAGATTTTTTTCTTACCTTTTTATTCAAAACTTTTTATTCATTTTTTACCTTTTTATTCAAATATGATTTTAATAATTATTTGCAGGGAGTCTCTTGATGGGTATATGTGTGCTTTATTGTGCTTTCTAAATAATTTTATATTTTTTCCAAAAAAATGGTGTGACAGTTGTTCATGTATATTTATTTATTTATTTGCAGGTTTTCTGCTTATCTTCTTGGATCCCATGTTGGGAGAAAGGCAACATAAGAAGGAGAGAGAGAGAGAGAGAGAGAGAGTTAATTCCAAACTCTGTTAATACTCAGTAAGCAAAATAAAATCGCTGTCATTTTGTAACGTTACTATTTCATAGCAAACAGTATAACAGATTGTACCTATTCTTTTGTTTGTGGACTATCCTTATGTTCACTTAATGTATAAAATGAGTGTGTCATTTTAAGATTTTAGAGAAAATATGTTGCTCAACTACTCATCTATTGCTTGTCCCCTTTCAGTATAACCTATGAATTTCCCAGTTTTGAAAGAGATGATTGCTTATTCAAGCCATGATGGTGACTTTCTGTACTCTTCTACTATAAAACACAGAATTCTGAGGGTCCAGTTACATAGCTCTGTTAAATTCCATCTAATGCTCATCTGTAATGAGGGGAACTGAAGATATATTATAGGTGCATGATCAAGTTATGGATAAAGTTGGTATCTGTATGAATGGGTTCATACTAAATACTACTGCAGAGATGGACAGATGGATGGGGTGAGAGTACATATGTTGGAGAGAGCACTCATCTAGAGGGTTTGATGTCAGAGGCTTTAACCTACTCATATTAAATAAGCAACTAATCCTTAGCATTAGCCCCTTCTGACCCCATATTTCATCATAGTGACAATGAGATTTATGAATGATGTTATTCAAGGTTTCCTGGTCAAACTCCATTATAAGTGATTGCAGCACATCCAGCCCAGTTCTTCCTACATTTATATTCTGAAGTAGTACTCTTATGTGAAGCTCTTATGTGGGTGTGCAAAACTACTCCAAGAAGCCTACCAGAGAGGTAGCTGCATTTTAGTGATGGATGGAGTGATTGCTGTATATATAGAGTGTGTTAAAGTGATCTGGGATTCTAGAGAGGAAATGCACGGTATAAATGTAAGTTATTACTTGGGTGGTTTCATCTCTTTCGAACAGATAAAAGGATAAGGCCTATGTTATAAATCTCTTCTCCAACCAGCTAATGGGATAAAATTAAATAAAAAAAATAAAATGCCAGATACAAAATACATCCCCGTGGTGGGATAGGAGTATAAAGTAGTGTGGAAAGTTTATACGTAAAGGAGTCAAAGACTTCAAAGAAAAACCCACATAAAAATTCAAGAAATCATGAAAGAGAGGCTTCAAAAATACTGAAACAATTATAAAATGGAAAAAACAGGAGAGTAAGTGATCATAAACACACATTCTACCTCTGATCTTAGCTTGCTGTCTTTCTACATCACATTTGCAAAGATTTCAGCTCTTCAAAAATTAAACTTGTTATATGAGTAGCATTGAAGGTAATGTTCATAGTATCACCATTCAAAATGTAGACAAAAAAAAACACACACCAACCACATCAACTAAAGGTACTTATCCATCTTATAACGTTTAAATGCACCATTCTGTTCTCTCTCAACAGAATTAGAAAATTGCTTTATGGTACAATGTGATCTGAAAGCATTCAGATTCGAGGAAAACATTCATGTTTTCAAGTAGTCTGCACAACTGTATTTCTTTCTTCCCTTTAAAGGCTTCTCTTCCTAAATAAGCATGCATCCTTGAATTGTGGACTTTTCTCTAAAGGGAAATTTCAAAGGAAAATTCCTTAGGAACACTTCTCTGCAGTTTTTCAAAACCCTGTCCCTGACACTTGGCTACAGTAACCATATATATCTTGTTTTAAATCATAATCACAGAGGCAAAACAATAATGCAGATTTTTGAGTTTGCTCTTTACGTGAGTATGAATGAATGACTTACCTTTCTGGTTATGCCAGACAAGGAAACCGAAAGTATGTCCTTCTTATAAATTGGGGGTGGACACACTCCTACAGTCAGAAGGCTCTTTGTGGCTCTTCCATTTCCTTGGTGGGCCACTCTGACATATTCAACAATGACTGTAAGTGACCTTTGGGTTAAGAGGAGTTACTGCCAATCACTTTGTGATGTGCTTTTTGGGATGGAGGGGAAGGACAGCTTTTGGAGACAAAATGGACTCTCTAGTCTATTCTGGTGGAGTGGAAGATAAAGGCAATTTCAGGGATTCTGAAGATTCAGAAGACCAAGGACTGCCCAAGACCACCCAAGAGCTACGTGCAAGCTTGAGACCCACATGATTCCCAGCTTTGTTGTAAAATCCTGCATGTGTAAACAGGTCACAGTGATCAACCTCATGATGCCCTCTCAGCACAGAGCATTTAATGTGTGGACAAAGAAGCATTCAATGTATTATTGAAAGACATTTTGAAATGGAACCAGGTCAGGTTAAGATTTGGAGGAAGATTAATCTGCACAATCAAAGCTGGACTTCCATGAATTTATGTATTTTATTTATTACATGTGTATATACCTGACATTTGAATCCCCTTGAGCAGTTCACAAAGCAATGAAATGAGGTCGATATTTGTTACACTTCTCAAAACCTCTTACTGTATGCTGAAGAATTTTCTCAGCGACATCAATAGCTGTTGGTGCTGCTGCCACCTTCCCCATCAATCCATCCATCCATCTATGCACCCACCCATCTAACTGACTTAGGATATATCTTACACGTATAAACAATCATATGATTCTACCTCATCTTGGAAGCTAAGTAGGGTCAGGCCAGGTTAGTACTTGAATGGGGGACTGCCAAGGAATACCAGAGGCAGTAGACTGTTATTTCAGGAGAAGGCAATGGCAAACCATCACTAAATACTCCTTGCCTGAGGAAACTCTTATTAAATCATAGAGTGCCATGGAAGTTACATAGACACACATACACACAGACAAACAAACAAGGACTGCAAGAAAGTGATGTAGTATATAGTACTCCTGTTGAGGATTCTAGCAAAGTAACCATAGCTTGGGATACTGCATGCCATCCAGTTTTCCATTCTCACCCCAACTGAGTCCACTGCATTTTTTTCCACATTCAGCATGCTTATTTCTCAGTGGACTGATTCCTCACAACAGCTACCACCACTGAAGCTCAGATGCCCCATATCTTTACCCCTGAAATTAATGAATTAAGCCCAGACTACTGATTTCCCCTTTTCTCCCCACATATGTTCTTGTTTTGACTCCATAAAGATCAGCTTTTGGAGAACTGAATTTACCGCCAGTATTTATGAAACAGAACCACATGGCATAGTGGTTTGAGCACTGGACTTCATCCCTGGAGACCAGGGTTCGATTCCCTACTCAGCCATGGAAACCCACTGGATGACCTTGGGCACATCACGGACTCTCCAAAATCCCATGATAGGTTCTCCTTAGGGTTGCCATAAGTTGGAAATGACTTGGAGGCACACAAGAACAATATATGAAATATAGACAAAGACACTGCGTTGCTCTGCCTCTTGCATTGCTAGCTTGTGCTCTTTGACTAATTTCCCCAACTTAATTGTGAGTGCATTTAGGTGTCCCTCACGGGACCCCCAGTAAACAGGGTAACAGGCTGAACAACCAGTAAATTCAGAAAAGCAAGGACTGTATGAGTTACTCTAGCTTTGATCCAATGATGGTAGGGGCTAACTGTATAGGGTCCTGCCATAAATTAGCATTCTACTGGGAAGAGGACGGACTTCCTTGCTGTCCTTTCATAAGAAGATGAAGACTCTTTTGTTTTGGCAGGGCTTTGAGGACTGATTATTCACAAGGAAAAAGTCTTTAATAATGCGCTGCATTGTCTATATTTGTTCTTTTTGTTCAGGGTGTGCTTTTACATTGCTTTTAATTCTATTCATAGTTTATTTATGTTTTAATTTGTGCATGATGTGAACTCTTAGCTGTATCTGTGAGCTATTCTGGAGACAGAAGATTTTACTGTTATCCAAAATAAGTGCTGTGAAAATTGTGGTTTCAGAATGGAGCAACAGATTTTTTTTTTCAAATGGAGGAATTGTGGTTAAGTCACTGTTGATCTAATAAACTGTATTTAGATTCCACTTTGGATTCTTTCCATTTTATTTTGGGAGAAATAAGATGGTCATGGTACTCAGAATGTCACATTTCTACTGTTATTTCCCTTCTTAGATTTTAGAGATGACCTTTTGCTATTGAACACAAACTAGTTGTGAATCAAAAGCCTGACAGAAAAGTTAGCGAGAAAACCATCTTCATCTGGGCTTTACAAAAAGGAGAGAGTTTCTCCTTTCTGTATTCTCCAGCTACATATTGAACTGACAGGGAAGGTGAGGGGGAACAGCACAGCTAGATGATTAAACGGGAAGGTATATAAAGTTATAACCACAGCTCTTCCACCCTCCAAGTGGAGCAGATATGAGGTCTGCAGACTTCCTATCTGTTATTATAACTACACATTTCTGGCTTCATCTTTCTGTTATTTACTTGATACACCTTTCCTTCCACCAGGCTAAAAGTGGTTTGAGTCATGACCTTGGGTCTGCATGCATTTGTCTCCAGGTGCACCTGAGCTTCTCTTGCAGCATTTTAATATAGTTGCACACTATAAAAAAAATAGTAACAATGTGATCCAAAACATAAAAATAAAATTCTCCCAGTTTAATGGAGTCTTTCTGTGGACTATGACTCTGGAGACCAGGGTTCAATTTCCCGCTCAGCCATGGAAACCCACTGGCTCATCACATACGCTCAGCCCCAGAAATCCCCATGATAGGTTCACTTTAAGGTCTCCACAAGTCGGAAACAACTTGAAGGCACACAACAAACACTCAGGGTAAAAGTCTGCATAAAGAAGGGACGAACCTTCTCCAGGTTTGAGTACAATGCCCCTCTTTCCTGTTTTGAAGTCCAGAACGATTAGGTCCACAATGAAGGAAAAAAGGATAAACGAATCAGAGAAGGAGTTGTGCCTGCAGCAGAGATGGAATTAAACTTCCCAGAACTCTGAAATACAGCAGAATCCTAGAATTCACAAAGTGTCACTCAGTTATGAAAAAGGAGGTTATTGATGTAGTGAGGGAGTCAAGGGCATCGCCTTCTAGCCAGTTCAAATCTGAGCCCATCTATGAATTTGCTAGATGGCCATGGAGGTGTCGCCCCTCTAAGCTTCCCCCTCCTTTAATCTGAACCTTGGTGAAGGCGGTGGAGCACTCATATTGTTAACAGCCGCCCTAACACTAGACTTGGCTTTGAAATTTCAAGACTGCTCTTAAAAAGTTACTCCTGAATGGTGAATAAGGTTAAAACAAGATCACTTGTAATCTGGCCGTTCGGAACACTCACACTATGGCCATTTCCGCACTAGCCTGTTATAGCGCGATGATTCCACTTTCAACATCGTCTGGAATCCTGGGGTTTGCAGTTTCGGGAGGGGCCGGCCGGCCCCTCCCGAAACTGCAAACCCCAGGATTCCAGACGATGTTGAAAGTGGAATCATCGCGCTATAACAGGCTAGTGCGGATGTCTATCCTCTCCCTTCCCGGTGCCTAACTTCAGGAGCGCGCATTTTTAGGAACGCCAGGGGATCTGCTTGGAAATACCCTTTCCCTCCACCGTCGCGCTCCCACCGCCTCCGCTATTTCCTCATTGGCCCAGAAGAACGGCGCTCTCCCCCGTTTGGATACCTCGGAATCTATACATTATTTGCCTTCGACTTCAAGGCATCCCGCCTATCCTCCGCCCCCCCCGCGTCGCCCCAAAGATGCGCCAATGAGAGGGCAGGGTGTGGCCGCGCTCTTTTCCGCCTCTCTTCTCCAGAAGCGGTGGCAGCGGCAGCAGCAGCTCGGCCGAAAGGAGGAGTGGGGAGGGAGGCAGGACGGAATCGGAGCAGGGAAGGCGGCGGCGGCGGCGCGGGTGGCTCTCGGCTCAGACAGGCGCACGCCGCCTCTGTTTGTATACAGTGCGCTCTCCGGCCGGCTCGGCTCGGCTGCCTCTCCCCGTCATTGTTCTCTTCCCTGCCTCGGCGCGAGGAAGGCGGCCGCTGTCACCCAGCCCCGATTAGACAGAAGGGAAGGCAGAGGCTCTCCTCGCCCTTCTTGCCTTCCACACATCCACACCCAGGCAGCGCATTCCTCTCTCTCTCTCTCTCTCTCTCTCTCCCCCTCGCTATGATTGACTCGTGGCAGCCCTTCCACTGCGAGCTGCTGCGCTCGGGTCTCCTAGGACGTCCGTGCCATTAGCCAAGACGCAGAACTCGTCCGGAAAAGAAAAGAAGGGAGAAAAAACGAGCGAGTAAGAGGCAGACGGGAGAATCCCCCCTTTTCCTGATCTGTAAGGAAAAGGTGTGTTTGCTCGTTTTTTTTTAAACCGTTTTAAACATCGGTCTTCCCCGGGTGCCCAGGGAGAACGAGATCGCCTCTCCCGCCGTCCTTTTGCTACACCGAACTCCTCGCCTCGCCTCTCTCCACCGTCTCGGGGTCGTCCCTTGCGGCATCGAAGGGATCATGAGCACCTGGGCGGGCGCCTGGTTTCTGCTGTGCCTGAGTCTCGGACCGCCCTCCTTCGCCAAAGGTGAGGGGGAACTCGGGGGGCTGCCGCTGGCCGTGCAGGAGATCAGAGGGACCGGGATACTGGATGGATGATCGGGGGCGGGGGAGGACGGGTGGGCGAAGGCTGGGGAGTCACGGGAAGGCCACCAGCGAGATGGATTTCCCGATCCTATTTTTAAAGTCATCTCAAAGTCGGTCAAAAAGTGAATCAATGCGGACCATTTTTTTTCCTTTTCTTTTTTTTATCGAGGGGGGGGAAACGAGGCGAGCGGAGGGACGCGGCGTCTGGGCGGTGTGGAGATTATCCAGACCTGTGTGAACGTGGGTGTTTTCTTATGTGTATTTATTGGCGTTAATCAGCTTATGTGTTATCCATCCGCAGACGCGTTCTATTTAGCCATGGACGCTTCGTCAATGCGGGGAGGGCTTCGGTGTAATCCAGATCGGCGGACAGACCAGATCGAATAATAAGGCACCCGTCATAACGGGGGAGGGGGATGGAAGGCAAGGAGAGGGACTGCTCTCTTCTCCCTTCTCCCTCCCCCGATGCAATAAAAATAGATGGACGGTGACTAGGTGCTGAAGAACCCAGGGAACACTGACCAGTTCGCAAATGCAGTCCTGGGCTTCAGCAATGAATGTTTCTCCCCAGCCTTACTCCTGTTTCTAAATAGGACACCCTCAGTCTGAAAGGTGCAGCGATGGAGGAAGAAATGGAAGAGGGAGGGAGAGGGAGAGTGTGTGTGTGAGAGAGAGAGATTACTTCATAGCCCTCTGAATTTATCGGGTGCACTGAGGGGGGATTGGCTGTCGGAAGGTTAGGGAGATGCGTGGATCCTGTGTCTTTAAGGGAGAAGCAGATGGATGGCGGAAGAGCCGTGAATCCATCAGACATGCAGCGATTAGATCATTTGAATATATTGATGTCTTAGCCCCGATCGCGAGGAAGGGCAATCCGAGATCAGAGAAAAGTTATTATAAATACGTCCATTCTGTGCTTTTAAAGGAATGCCACCCTCCTCAAGTGTTTGCAAAAAAAAGTTGGGAGAGTCGCCTTGCAAGAGGAGGGGAATGTATAAATTTTTTAAAAAATCAGTCTTTTCTGAGGTTTCGTGTGTGTGTGTATACGAGCGGGGATCTAGTAACTGGAGGAAGACCGAACGTGCTGCTTTTGAGATGGTCGCTTTTAAGTTTGATCCAGCCTTGAAACAATCGGCAGCGTTGCGGGGAGTGGGAGGGGGGGACGGTGAGGAAAAGTCTGGAGCTGAAGGGGAGAAAATGCCTTATCACGGCTCGGCTTCCCAGACAGGCGGAGGAAAGATTTTATCCTGCTTCTTTCCCCTCCCCCGATCTTCCCGAAGGAGGCTCCCCTCTTTCTCCTCTTAACAGTGATTTGCTTGTACGAGTTTTCTTGGGAAATAGGCAGGGCTGAGAAAGGAGGGAGGGCGAGAGAGAGAGAG
This sequence comes from Ctenosaura bakeri, assembly GCA_948474755.1. Lineage (NCBI taxonomy): Eukaryota > Metazoa > Chordata > Lepidosauria > Squamata > Iguanidae > Ctenosaura > Ctenosaura bakeri. Next base: position 74,104 of record CAOLHI010003224.1, on the reverse strand, counting down.
GGGGAGAAAGGCTTCGTTTCCTTAGCGTTTACTGCAGGGGGTGAATATAAAGATATGGGCATTTTAAGTTCTTTCTCTGGTGGGGGGTGGGGGTGTGCATGCGTGTTTTGCGTAACCTCCGGAATAAGAGTTCAATTCCCATCCTCCAGACGCCCCCTCCCCTCCTCGTCCAACGTGAGGACTCCTCGGAGCGCGAGGAATATTGGAATATCATTATTACCAGGGTATAATATTGCCAAGGGAGCTATTCTTTGGACGTTGGAGGCGCGTGGCAGCGGCGGACGCGACCGCCTGGCTGGCTGGCTGGCTGTAGGAAAGCGGCAGCCCGGTTTGAGGGGGAAAGGGCCGAGGAGGGATTCAGGCGGGCTAACTCGTCTCGGAGGAGAGGGAGAGGCGCGTGGAGGCTCTCTCCCGCGCTCTGGGCTCCCCTGGCTGAGCCGCCTCGTCTCCTGACTTTGGCCATTTCCGCACTAGGCTGTTATAGCGCGATGATTCCACTTTCAACATCCTCTGGCATCCTGGGGTTTGCAGTTTCGGGAGGGGCCGGACGGCCCCTCCCGAAACTGCAAACCCCAGGATGCCAGAGGATGTTGAAAGTGGAATCATCGCGCTATAACAGCCTAGTGCGGAAATGGCCTTAGATCCTCCTCGCGCGCCACGGGCGGGGCGTAGCGGGGCCGGGGAGACGGAACTAGGCGCGAGCGCGGGGGTGCTAAGGAGCGGGGGGAGCGAAGAGAAGGGCGCCGCCTCAGGGAGAGCGGAAAAGCGCGGGCGCCTCCGACGTCGCGGGGCAAAGGCGCTCCTTGGGGGGCTCGCCCTCGCGGTGGGGGAGCGCCGTCAAGGCGCAGCAACCAGCCCCACAGCCCGCCGCCGGCTGAGTCCTCCTGAGCGACAGCTCCGTGCTGCAGCCATTCACCCGCGTTTCTATTCCCACAACACACACACACACCCGCCTCTGCCGCTGCTGGTGGGGACGCTGCTGCTCCAGATATCACAGCCGGAGCCGTCCCGACCTTCACCCGCCCCCCCCCACTCCGTGTTCTTTCACCTTCACAACTTATTGCCTTTCTTGGCTAAGGCGAGTGACGGTGGATAGTCACCGTTCAGAATTGAAGTGTGCGCGCGCGGGTGTGGGTGTGAAGGAGAGGTGCGGGTAGGGATTTGGGGGAGCGCCCAGATTATCCATCTGGGGTGATTAGCGTTCTTGTGTGAATGTGGACATCTGCAGTCTGTTTTTAGGTCTAGAGTCCCAACAGATTTGGAACACATGTTTCTTTAGTGCGTAGGTCAGTAATTTGGGCGGTAATCTCTGCTGTGAAAGTAAAAGTCGTCGGGGAAGGGGACTAGCAAACCTCAGATAGGGAAACTGGGTTTATGGAAATGCTTGCCACAAAAAGAAGTTCAGTATTTTGAGGGGCCAATGCTGCTGGACAAGAGATACTGGCTGTGTAATTCCCCCCTCCCCCAAATAATTGCAATCAAGAGTTACAGGAATAAGGTTTTTTCTTACCAAGCTGATTTCTATTTCTACTCAGTTCTGCTTGGGTTTGCTCAAAAGTAAATCCCACAGAATCCAGTAAAACCTCCTGGTGAAATTTACCATTCCCTCATTCATGTGTGTGAGTGCCCACTGTTTATAAATGCAGTAATGCCTGACAGAACAAACACTTTTGAGAGAGCCTTAATGACCCCAAAGTGTTATTATTGGAAAACTGTCAATTAAGGAACCAAAATACCATGTTTGCCAGTGTATAAGATACACCAGTGTATAAGATATACCCCATTTATGCCCTGGTGAATACTATCTGCCAGCGTATAAGACACACTGGGTTGTAAGACGCACCACATTTTCAAACACTTTTCAGGGGGAAAAAGTGAGTCTTGTACACCAGCAGATATACAGTAAATGCCTTCAATTCTGTCTACTAGTATAAAGATGAGACTTCTCTGGCAAAGGCAGGTAGTAATGGGTTAATCTGTCCTGCATGGTCTCTTAATTCCTCAGGGACAAAGAATTGGCAGCCATTTGCAGCAGTAAGCAGTACTTTCTCCACCCCACTCCAATCGTTGTGCCACTTCTTTTGCAGAGGAAAGCTTCTTAATATAATTATTTGAATTATATACACAATGATATCTGGGCTTTGCTAGCACCCTTTCAATTTAGGCATTTTCAAGTAACATGACTTTACTTGAACATGATAACAATTTTTAAGGATTAATAATTATCTGAAATTTTATTGTTTTGTTTTTAGTTTTGGATATATTTTTCTCAAGCCTGCAACTAGATATTTCATCTTCATTTGCACTGATTACCCTTTCACGTACATTTTTTAAAAAAATTAAATTTTAACCAATCTATTAGTCCAACTTAAAACTTTATTATCCTATGCATTGTTCTGGGATGTTCTGCAGACTATTTTATTTCTATACGCATATGTGCTGAGCATGTGATGCTTTTGGAAACTATTTCATAAACCGAGTGTAAACTTTTAAGCACAATGAAATGTGGCAGAAAAAGTAATAAATTAACAGGAAAACTCTATAGGAATATAAAAAATTTGAAGCCTCCTACTGTGTTCAGTGAGGCCAAATTAAGTAAGCCCAGAAGTTCAACTGTAGACAATGGTGCTGTTGGCTCCAGTGTGAGTAGAGTGGTGAAATCCTGGTTTTTTCTTGAATTAAAGGAACTATCCAGGGTGCTGAACTCTATCCCTTAAATAGGTTCAGCATTAAAGATGAGAGTGGATTTAGTGCCTCACTGATATCAGAGTCATGAACCACTATTGATATCACTTGTAATGCCCTTTAAAAAAGTACTAATAAAAACTTCTTCATTGATAGTGACAATGAACTCACAATATTTGGATTTAAAATTTGCAGATTAGTTATGTCAATGTGGAGAAAGATCTCATTGTCCCATTCAGGACAAAGGGGCAAAATTGTGAAAAGGCAGTGCTTAAGATCTTTGGGAAATGCATTTCATGATGTTTTGCAGCCAAGGTTAGTATTAGTACTGGGCACATTGAGTTGTTCAGTGGATTTGAAGCAACTTCTCCTAAATTTGGGGTTTCCAGTGCTGTTATTTGGCACTGTCTGAGAATCAAAATATATATTAAAAATGCTGTAAAATTTAAATAGCACTGGTAATAGTGAAATTTGGAAAACTTAGAAATAAGATGATAATTATTCAAAACAATTGCCTTTGGCTGAGAAAAGAGTTCTGTTGACTGACTGGATTCCTGTTACCACTTTCAGGAAATACTATGCAGTAGGGATGGGACGAATCCAGAATTTTCCAACTCCTAATCTGGATCCGAATCCCTGGAAAGTTCTGGGAATCCACGAATCTCACAAATCTCAAATCTTTCAAATCGTTTTTTAAAAAAGAGTTTAAAAAACAACTTTTTAAAACTTTTTTTAAACAGAATTTTTTTAAAAAAAAACAACCTATTTTTTGGTTGGTGGATTTGAAAGATTCGGTTCACCTGTTTTTGCGTAGGGAGTCAGATTCATGAATCTTGAATCCTTGCTGTGGATTCGGTTGGCCTATCCCTACTATGCAGATATCAAGCTCTAAGGGCACATTTCAATATCCCACACTATCAGAATTCAGACTTTCTTCCTCTTCATCTCCCATTGTAGGTATCCTTGGTATAAAAGAAATATATATCTTCACAGCATTTCCTATCTCCAAAGTATGATTTTAGGCTGAACAGAAGGCTTTAAGGAATTGGCATGGTGGTATCACCCTTTCTGAAGGAAGAAGGATCCAGTCCAAATACATCATTTGATCCCTGCCATATTGCTGGGGGGGGGGGAATGAAAGATGCTATCATGTTATATGGCTTGATTTAGTGCATTACCTTCTTATGGTTCCAGAAATAAGGCTCACTGAACTATGTCCAGCAACCCACTTACTTTTCTAAACTCCAGATAATATAGTTGAATGAAGGCACATAACTTCAATGCTGTTATGTGCCTTCAACAGACTCTAGATTATAGTGACTCTATTCTAGGGTTTTCTTGGCAGGATTTGTTCAGAAGGGATTTTCCATTGCTTTCATCTAAAACTGAGAGAGAGTGACTTGCCCAAGGTGGGTTTTCATGGCTGAGTGGGGATTTGTATTCTGGTTGCTGATAGTCCTAATCCAGCATTCCAACCAATATGCCACACTGAGTTTTAACTTTTTAGCTGTGTTTTTTCCCCCATTAACTTTCTCAAAATGTATTTGGACATTCCAAAACAATATAAGCCAAACACACAGCTCTTTTGCCAGTAAAGTAATTTGAAATCTGGGCACTACGATCTCTATTGCTACCACATAAACAAATGACTGTCAGCAATATTTTCTGGACTATTTTATTATTGACTGAATTCTGAGGAAGCCAGTATCATAAATCAACCCAAACCAATGTTCCTTTAATTTTCAGTGAGTTTGAGAACAAACAATTCCCAGCTTGATATTTCTGCAGTGCCAAACGTTGTAAAGTCTGTTGCTATGATCAGAATGAATGGCATAAGTCACATACACTGTAAAATATCAAGAATAATAATACTTACAAAAGAAGCACAAAATTTTCACATGATGTCTGGCACACTTCCACTTGAAGAACATAAAACTTATAATCACAATAACATTACACTAACAATACACTAACATAACAGTAATACTACCACAGCAATAGTACTAACAAAACAATTATAAAATAACTAAACTAACATTCCTAAGCGCATGTGGCCCTGCCTATTTAGGCGAATTTACTTTGAATGCAGTCTCATTTAATAAAAATAATTTTTAAAAAAGAATAATATTTGATTGTTCAGGTTTGTCAAAATTTACCAGTCGACAATGTCAAATGGGGCATATAATTTTCTTTTCAGAGGACCACTTACTAAGATGGGATTCACCAATTTCTCTAAGAATAGCTGAGAGTACAATTGTTTTCTTAGTATTTTTCAAAAGATTACTTATGTGGTGTGTTTAAATTTGTTTTTGATTTCCCCTAGAACAGCACCAAGACCCAGCATGATGGAGTGGTGTGAGCATTGGACTATGGCCCTGGAGACCAGGGTTTGATTCCCTGCTCAGTCATGGAAACGCACTGGGTGACCTTGGGCATGTCACACATACTCAGCCTCAGAAAACCTCATGATAGATTTGCCTTAAAGTTAAGTCACAAACAACTTGAAGACAGACAACAACAGCAACCATCCCTCCCTCTAGCTATCCTTCAGTGAGTGCAGCAACAAAACCAACACCCCTGTAAGATAATGAGTACCCTAGTACATCCTGCTAGTACAAAGCAATTTCCATATCAGTTACGTAACCAAAGGCAGGAGTGTATGTTCTTTTTATTTTTAAGGATATATACACTTAAATTATGGTTTCCATTAGTTTATAACACATTGAAGCATATAGTAAGCACAGATCAGCTTATATGATCTGATGGATTTATATTCAAAAGATGGACTGGACTTGCCAGAGTAATAGTCTGATACTGTATAAGACAACCTGGTGGCGCAGTGGTTAAATGCCAGTACTGCAAGCCACAAGGTTGTGAGTTCGATCCTGCGGGGCTCCAAGGTTGACTCAGCCTTCCATCCTTTCGCAGGTCGGTAAAATGAGTACCCAGCTTATTGGGGGCATTTATAGAAATGTATCGAAATACATGCTATTTGTAAGTTGTTCGCCGCCTCCATCCATATGGAGAGGCGGGATACAAATAAATAATAATTTTTAAAAAATTGCTTTATTCTCATACAGATATATTAAGTTATTTGATATCTTGTTGTGTTCCTTGTCATCTTGGCTGCATATCCCAATTTAGGTAGCATAACCCATAAAGAAGAATATTGAGAGTTACTATACAACAAATCTGGAGAGCTATCACATTCCCACCACTGGTATATTTATAAAAAGTTGTACAGAAATAGTTTAAATAGTTTGCTCATTGTGGTGAAATTGTGCTGATTTTATCACTCAACATCTCTAGATTGGGGCATAAATTAAGAGGGTAGTAATACATCTTGAACTCAGTGGCATCTTATTTTCCTTTGTTTTGAAAAAAGAGCTGTAGGAATACAAACTGTACCATAGTGTAGGGTACCAGCATTTTGATGGGCTTGCACTTGGATGTTCAGCAACTAATCTCTGTTTAGTGACATCAGGCCCCTTGAACATGTAAAATCTATTCTCTACCACTGAATATTCCTTGCCTAGCAATACTCTATGCCATTATTGGGGTCCACATAAGCTGACAGGTAACTTGAAGACACATATACGAACTCACAACACAAATGTGTACAGAATGATATGAATTTGTCTAATTCCCATTGAAATCCAGCTAAGCCAGAGGCTATCCCACTATATCTTATAGGAAGATTTGGCATTTATCCCTAATTAATTAATTAAAATAAAATAATTTCATTTTTCTTAGTTGTTTAGTTTAGCTGTGGATCTTACATACAAATTATAGTCGATAAAATAACACACGCAAACTCAAACTTTCATTTTGCATCCAGGTGTTAATAAATTTGGATTGTGTCAGTTTAAAATTGTTCAGTTAATAGCAGAATTGGGAGATACATTAGGCTCAGACTTTGGACAGATGCTGCAATCTTAGAAGACAGTACTGGCCTATAGAGACCAATGAACATACTATGAGGCAGCATCATGACTCTGTGTAAGCCTAGGAATTTGATAACCATATATTTACATAGAAGGCAATAACTCAGGTGGGAAAAACAGATCAGCTATTGCCTAGGAAATTGTTTTGTCATTCTTTTACTATTTCTACAATGAAACTAGAGATGTAGCCAACATAGAATAATGTATCTCAAAATATTTAACTACTCAGACACATAGATTAGTTTTTAAACTAATTATCATCTATTCCTCTTGGACAACCAGAACTGTTAGTTACAGTTTTAAATCTTTTCACAAGTTTTTTTTATCTCCAGTTGTACTTTGCAGATCTGGGAAGAGTTACAGAAGCCATTCGTTCCTTATTGTTTCACTTCCTTCCCCACTTCATTTCCCTCTTTCTTTCAATAATCTTAAGAAAATAAGTGCAACCAGATAATCTCCATGTGCTTGAGATTTTGAAGACTCTGGGAAAATTGCACAACTGAAGTAGAACATAATGCTCAACATTCCTTTTTTGCAGAAGAAATCCTCTTTTGGTAGACAGGGAAGGTGAAAGTTCTTTTCTAATTTAGCTTCATGAGATTCTTTGTAGGTGACAGCTTGTAGCTGTTATTTCTTTAGCTGTCTCTTTTGTAACTCATGTTCTGACCCAGATGTCATTATACAAAATGATGTCTGATTATCTGTGTTTCTTCAGGCTAAATGGACAACTGCTTTTCATAATGGCTCTATGTTTCCTGGGTGCATTCTCATCTAGGCTTTTTAACCTTTCAACTTTACCCATCAGGTTGCTAACATAAGTGGTTTTCCCCAGTGAATGCATGAATTCTCAGTGTTCTGATTCAGCAGTGTTATAGTTTGTTATCATGAACAAATTTTAACAGATTAACAGATTGAAGTTCACAGATTATATGATTAAGTGTGATCCACAACACGCTTTGAATTATAGTTATCATAAAACAGTGTTACAGATCCATTTGTCTTGCTATCAGTGTTTGATTGATTATTGACAGGAGAATAGCAATCCTTGCAACTAATGCAATCAATAGAAAGGTAAATGGTTTATTACCTTGGTTAGCAAAACCTCAGCTTCCCAAAGCTTTTGTAAAATAAACCTCATTTACACCGAAGTATAGTTGATTTTAAAAGGTGAAAAATGTTTATCTTAAAAGATAAATAAGCAAGCAAATTAAAATAATAATCAAAAGAAAAATAAGGAGCAGGTGGTGGTGGCAGGGCAAACAAGTGAAATGGATATCTCAGGGGATAGATAGGAGGCAGAGTTAAAGCATGAGAAACTGAAGAATAGATTTGGGCATGCCATAGACTGTATAGTATTCAGTGTGCCTTATAATCAGTGCTCAGATATTCAGAACACTATCCAATTACTGCTGTTAAAGATTTAATATAACTCTAGTTGACAGAATATATGAGATAACTAGTTTATCTGTTGTAGCTACAGGGCACAGCAATATCTTGAGCCAGGTCTTATGGTTTGGAGAGAACCAGAAGCCTGACATGAAACTTTAACATTTTTTACCTTTCTGAACAAATGGAGAGGGAATCGGAAGAGGGATTGTATCATATTCTTAGAGCAACAAGCAATGGTTTAAGTCACAAGTTAGAGACCCATTGTTCCATATTTCTCTTATCCTTGCTGTACAAGTAGAAACTATGTATCCCTTCAAAAATGTGTGTAAATTGGTTGGGATTAGGGCTGCCTCTGTTCTGATCATTCCGCCTTGATGTGTATTGAACATTCGTTTGGAAGCATAGCATTCATTTGAGTGAACATGGAATACATCTGAATGTTTCAAAATATGAAGATTAGAATTTACAGATTTTTAAATTAAAAATTCATTTATTTCATTATTTAAAAATGCTATAGAAAACAATATTTTTACTGGAGGAGGTCCGATCAAGATCGATCAATTGGAAACAGGCAATATCTACCTGGAGTTACTTACAGGAAATAAGTCAAGATGGTCTGTGGTGATGTATTATGTAGTTACATATACTCCAAGTGTCATAGACCTTCTGGAATGGCCTTAATTAACCCTTTGTATTCCTCTTTTCGGTGACTTATAAAATATCATGCTTTATCCCTCTCAGCCACTGTGTTATTTGTTTTTGGTATTGCTATCAGTTTCAAATACAAATATCACGTTGATATTTTCTGTCAATTACTATAAACCACCTCTAAGGATTGCAGCTACCTGCCCTTCTCTTCCAGGGTGGTAGCTACACCTCCACTCCCTTCCAATCACAGAAGGAAGACAAGAGGATGAGAAAAATGACAATCATGACAGTAGCTCAGGTGGTAGCTCTAGTGGTCACTCCCAGTACTAGTGTTGCTCCACTTCCTCAGTCTTCTTCTTTCTTAGCAACTTTGCCTTCCTTGCAGATGCAAGGGGATGGCCACTCACATGTAGCCTAGTAAAAGCAGCACAAAGGAGGTCCAGAATGAGAAGAAGGCTCAGAAAGTGAAGCAGAAGCAATGGTGAGAAGGCACAAGTGGCAGCCACCTTCAACTGCGGTATGATAGACAAGCAATGACTCTGTATAGGAGAACTGGTTGCTTCAATGGTGATTTTTTTTTTCTTTCCTTCTGGAAGCAGAAATAGCAAGGCTGGTAATGCAAGAGCATTGTGTCCTGGCTTTCATATGAGAAATGTTGGGAGTATGAGATGGTCCAATCTTAAGCTAGAACACTGGGTTTAAAAACCATTTGCTATGAAATTTTGAATATGCCATTACTGATATAATGACTCACAGAACATGGATAGAGAAATTATATGAAATGTCTAAAGCTGCAGGAAAATTCAGTCGAAGTTCAGGCCTTCTCAGTTACTAAAAATTAAAAGAAAGTGTTCTTCATTTTGCATAAATGCTTGTTCTTCATTCTGCAGCAGCATTTCAGGATATAAAGAATACTTAAAACTGATCTGATTTTCAAACAGAGTATCTTAACATACCAAGACATTCTGTTGAAAAAATGGTCATCCACCATGAAATTTTTCACATTTCAGAAATTTGCAAAAATAAAAATCGCAAAAATTGGACTGTGTTTTTTTAAAAAATGGGTTAAAGTAAAATATTTTCTCCCAAAAAAGGCCTAAATTCCAGACTAATGATAATCTTACCGGGGTTTCCACATGAGAATAAAATGTATGGATATTTGTATCACTAACAGTTTTAAATAATCCTTGTATCTCCATGAAAGGAAACAATTGCATTAATCATGCTACAGTTAGTCCTCCACATTCACTAGGGTAAGGGGCACAGGACCCCCACAAAAGGAAAAATCACATATATTAAAATGTGTGTATATCTGTGGAAAGGCATGGTGGGGAGAACAGGCACACAGGGTCAAGGAAAGAAGATGGGAAGTGGGTGGGTTTGCATGGTTGCCATACACATTTTCTCTCACACTCATTTCCTTCCTTGGTGTGTGTGTGTGGCTTTGGGACGGGATTTGTAGTGCTGGGAAATTGGACTGCGATCCGCCCGTAGCTGGCCAGGCAGTGGCTAGTGGAGGAAGAGGAGAACCAGAGGCAGGTTTTTAAAGGGCTGCATAGCCTGATCAGAGCCACCAAGATGGAAGGTTCCCCTGGAAATGAAATACCTAGGGTGGGAGCATGGCTTGAAGAAACTCACATGTAATCAAATCTGTGGAAGTTAAGCTTCAAAATGTGGAAGGCTGACTGTAATTTGAAATGTGTATGCAAAATAATTGATATGCTATCACTGGTCACCTAGCAGGCTGAGCCAAATGGAAATGATACCCTGAAAACAGGAATGTTGTCAAGTTTAGAGTCAAGGTTGGCATTCTTTTCATATCAGACCTTCTGTCATTCAATCCTTAATGGCAATGTTTTTCCTGAGACTGCATTTGTTCTGTGCAGGAAATAGAAGTATTGATAATGTCTTGGCTTTATAGCAGTCTCCACCTCCACAAATGAAGCAAAAGCTTTCAAATATTTTTGAAAATGGTTAGCATTATAATCCTTACTGGAGAAATATTAGGATGAGTTTCAGTCAGAGTACAATTTGAATAAGAAGTGTATGCAAAGAATGTCTTGCTGTGACTTTAAAAAAAGCTGTTCTCTGCTATGACAGCACATAATATAAGTGAAGCCACTGATTATTTCCCCATGGTCCATTTTTGAGATGCCTTTAATGATTCAGTGACTTTGATTTGTCTCCTGTAATTTCAAGACTGCAGTTTCTTCTCAGGTCCAGAGTATATTAAACACAACGATGGATTGATGTGGAACGTCAGCTGTATAAATGTAAACATTTGGTTGAAAGATATTCTCTAAAATTCCACTACATTCTGACAATTTTTTGAAAGCTACATTTACATCTCAAACTGGCATATTGGGTCAGAATGTTTGTCCATCTAGCCTACTAGTTTCTACATAACATGGCAATACTTCTTTGAGGTCTCATACATGGACCTTTCTTAGCCAGGTTCCTGGGGATCTTTTAATCAGTGGTGGTAAGTGATTGAACCTGGAACATCCTGCATACAAAGCATATCCTGAATCACTGAATTACAATCCTTCCTTGATTCACATTCCTGCTGCTTTCAATAATATTCTGAATATATCATTTCAGGCTTGTAACTTCAGACTCTGGAATCACTCATCTCCTTTCTGTCAGAAAATCTTGAGAGGAAAAAAAAGGAGGATTTAGAAAGTAATATTAATACTTTTCTCTGAGTTCTTATGTTTCATTCCTCCCCACTTTATTCCTTTCTGACAAGTGACAAGTTACTATTTTTAGTAATCCTTTCTTGTTTTCTGTTATCTTTCAGTACTGCTCCTCTCTTCTAACAAAGGTGTCCACTTTGTGCCTTTTCTTCAGCTCTTGGCATTACTGTTTTTGTCTTCTGCTATCTTTATTCCACTTTTCTTTGTGGGTCTCTCTCACACACATAAAGATATGCTCCTCCTTGTCCACATTTGTGGAGATTGTCACTAACAAAACCCATTCCACATGGGGGAAGAAAAACTGTCAGAATAGGAGTTAGCTTTGCTTTTCTCAGGCTGAACACTGAACTGCAGAAGTGCTGCCATTTGAAAAAGTATTACAGCAGAATCCTATCTGTGTTAAACATGTTAAACTTTTAAATGAACTCAGCTGTGTTCAGAGTGGCTGGCTCCTAGGAAAACATGGTTGATTTTGGATCCTGAGACTGATATTAGCCATGGTAGCTAATAATATATTGCAATCTACAAATTCATGCTAAAATAAATCTTTTGGTCCTGGACATGCGACAGAGCTGTTTTGTTGTTATTTTGGGTGCTGATTTTATTTTGTTTTTTGTTTAATTGTTGTTGTTGTTACCATACAAATTAAAGGTTGGATACTTTGTGGTAGAGTCAAGAGCCTAGTGTCATCAATTGCCTAATTTTAAGCAATTGGGAGAAATGAAAAAGGAATAATGAGGGTTTTGATGAAACGGATACTGTGATGGAAAAGAAGAATCTTCTGCAAGTGATCAGTTCAGATCTTTGGAAACAGTGATTTGTTCTTCCTATGGTGAACTACTGGTGAAGGAAAACCAGAGTGAGAGACAATGAAAGAAGGAGATGAGGGGAGAGATTGAAATGGGGGAAGAGGATGAGTAATTCCATCAATTTTGGCTCCAGCTTTGCCCACCAACACCATGCTCTCAGCAAACAATTTCCTCCATGGGAATGTGGCCTTCAATAGAAAAAAAAAGCATTCCCCTGTTATAAATTAAAACACTGTGTGAAAGATGTGGGACTACATATCTTGTTTAGCTACAGTTATATAGATAAAAATAAAATAGCTATATCCAGTTTGTGGAATCAGTTTTACATCTTTGGAATTTGTACAATGCTAGTGTCTACCATCTCTCTCGAGAAACAGATCTCAGATTTTTCCAGCTGTGCAATAGAGTTTGCACAGCAACATCATCAGTGCTGAATTCTTATGTTTCATTCCTCTTCCAGTGAGTGTCAGTGACACCCAGCACATTGTCCTCTGAGAAAGGACCACATAAAGCCAGGCATCTGAGCCTGGCCTCAGGTACTATAGGGAGGTGCTTTGTAATGTTGTTGAGCACAGAGGTCATCTACCTTATAGTCGACTCCTAGAATGAGATAAAGGGCAGATGAGAAGGAAGTAGGAAGGGCTGGGTGGCAATGTCATGGGAGGCATAGTGATGACAGTTGGAAGTGTTTCTTCTACATCTGCTGGTGGAATAACTTGCCAGTTGGATTTTTTTAATGGATTACCATGCTTTCCATCATTTACACCTGCAAACATCGGCTAGGCTGATTGAATATTTCATTTTGAGTTTTTCCATTAAAATATTCATAGGCAAAACAAAAACAAGAACAAGAACAAAAACTGGCAACATTGGATTTGTGACTAATAACCAGTTAGCAGAATCTGCACTGATGATTCAGGAATTTATTCTGAACCTAGGTCAAGATCCAGTGGTGTACCTCCAGTGGATCCTGCTGCTTTCAGTATCTGCTTTTTCCTTCCTGCTGTGCCACCTAGGTGTATCCTAAAAACCATCCATAGCAGGGTTTGGCACTACAGAGGGCTGCAGTGGGAAATAAAGGAAAAGAAAATCCATATTCAGTTGGCTTTCGATATGTAAGCACACTATTGAGTATAGAAGAACACTTTGGATCACAGAATTAACACCAACAAATAGAAATAGAAAGAGATGCATAGTAATTTAAGAATCTACTTTCACTTCTTCATACTATAGATGAAAAGATTGCAGAGTTGCAATTTTGTAGAAGAATCTTACCCTTAAGTGTATATACATGTCTGTGTCACGTACCAACCAACTAATGGGTGGAAGCAAACAAAAGCTGTTATTCTTTGGCACGTGACAAGAAGACTGCAAAACACATTTTTAAAAGCTCTTTTGTTTTTCATAAATGATCTCAGCAAGAAAACTGCTGAGAAGATGAAATTTACAGATTTGGGATTCAGTGATCAAGCAAAGAGTTTAATAGCTCCAGTGAGATGAGTGTTAGGGGAGAAAATTAAAATAAAAAGAATTAGTGACTCATTTGGTTGTACTGGGAAGGCAGACATTTTCTAATAATTAATTAACTAATTTAAAGCCTTCCCCCATTTTCCTTGTTCAAGTAGTAATTTGGGTACTTGTAAGTAAAGACATAGATCTTAAATAGTAATGTACAAAATTATTATACTGTGTAAAATAAAACTGCAGTTCAGTGGACAACATGTGGCCATTTTAGTATCAAATGAGCAGATCCATAAAGTGAATGTAGACTACAAAGATTCATTTAATATCTTTGTGGAACTGCAAGTTGTACTTCATATATTTGAACTTCTTGCCTCCCAATGTATTTTGACATGTTTTGCAAGACCCATAGTTCAGTGGTAAGCTCAATGTTTTGTATACAAATGGTCACAAGTTCAGTGTCTAATCTCTGGTTACAAGTACTTAAGGGAATTGGCCAAGGAAGGTCTCTGGCCTCAGTTTGAAAAGCGATTGCTAAATGGGATATATGGGATGCTAGGATAAATGGAGCAATGGATAAATGGAAGAAAGAGCAAATTTTCCACAGTGTATAAATATTTTGTTGCAGTCAAAATCAACAGTGAAAAGTTGTGCATTTTAATAGCATTTGTTGTGGTTACTTTGTGCTCCTTGAGATAACTACACAGTAAAGTTATCAATATAGATTGTTAGTATGGGAACCAGTTTCTTGCCCTCTGACTCTCTGAGAGCTGTGTGGATGGCCAAAAAATTAACAGAACTAGAAGTGGCTAGAGATCTACTGCTAGTTTTGAAAACATGGCTATGTTTTCATCTTGAATGGGGTGAGGGCCCCTGCAAATTATTGAAAACGGTAAATTGTACCTTCTGACGGATTCCTGTCTACTCAGAAATAAGCCCCATGGAATTCACTGGGATATATTCTGGTGTAAGTTGTGTAGAACTGGAGTTTAATGATGCAATCTCATGCATTTTATGTTGCAGTACACCTGCCTAAATACTCTAAGAGCTCCAGATCCCATCCAAACTTGGAAGCTAAGAAAAGTCAGCTCTGGATAGTACTTGGAAGTGAAATCACCAACAGATGTCAGGTGCTATAGCTTATATTTCAGAGGAAGAAACCACCTCTGTGTATGCTTTGCCTAAGAAAGCCCTATGAAATTCATGGGATTGCCATAAATCAATAGGCAACTTGAAGGCAGGTGTGCACATGCACGTGTATGCACATGCGCATGTGCGCACACACACACACACATGTACTGAATTCAATTAGATTTACCTGTAGGAAAGTATACAGGATTGTGGCCTAAGTCTCTTCTTTACTGGTAAATCCACCTTTGCTAGCCAATAAAAATATGCATGTGAAATCAGGTAAGATCTTTCCACATGTATAAAGTTGTACAGTTTCTGAAGTGTAAGCTACTCAGATTTGAGTGTTTGGCATATTAAAAAGTTTCTATTTGTGGGAGCTGATGATTTCCCTCGACCAAATATAGTTATTTTAAAAGTGTTTTGACAATAAATTAAATTATGTGGATGGATAGATAGCACAGACCTGTTGATGGATGGATGTGGGGTAAGTTAGTGTCAATAGTGACTGATGCAGGAGACAGTAAGCAACCACAGCTATTGAACAAAGACTGATGGGAAAGCTCCTACTGGTGTCATTGGTCTGTGACCATGTATGGAATTGCTGACTGATTAGCATATATTTATGTACTGGCCCAGTTCTAAAGCAATGCTTCTCATTTAAGGATGCATAATGCTTTTCCTTGTCAGTTCTCAGCAGTGATACACTGCAGTTCTCTTCAGTAACTGTTGAGATATTACCAGTACTCCTACAAGAAGACTACCATGTGGAATGTCCAAAGCACATTGAATAATTTCATTCAAGCTGTGCACTGAAGCATACTTGCAGATCAGCCCTATGTTTTCTCAGAAATAAGTCATATAGAGTTTTGTGGGTCTTAATTCCAGGTAAATGGAACTAATATGAAATATGAAATAACATAAGTCTGCTGCTGAACCTGTGGGTGCCGCTGTCCTGTGCCTATATTGTTTAATCGGACATATCTGTGGACACACACAGAAATTCCATGCACAAACATTATCCTGGTTTTATCTATGAAGTGTTGGAAGTTACATAATTATCACCTCTTGGAGAGATGACATTAATAGCATATTCCTTTGAACTGCAGTGCACCAATAGAAAGAGGACACATGAAGGAGATGAAATAATCAAAATGAGCTTTGGGTTTAATCTAATTCATTATCCTTTTGGTCTCCTGCCATATTTATCTTCTGTTTCTGGCCTTACCTCTACACTCCTTTGATAGGACAGCCAGGACTTAGCAGATTATTTTGCCAGTAATATATTCCCCCAGCTGCAGGTTGTGGATTTTTAGGAGGCATGTGAACTAAATCTTGCATTAGTCCTTACAGATTAGTAAAAACATGAGCTGCTGTACATCTCCTTATGTCTATGCCCTCTATATCTTAAAGCTAATGTAAAGGAAGTACTGGATATTTTTTAGATATAGGAACTGTAGAATGTCACTAGTTTTCCTAGTGCATTCTTGTCCTGAGGAAGCTCACCTTGAGTACACAGACTATATTGTTTAGAGTAGTGAGTGACTGTCTTCACTTTGAGCCTGTGTTATATCATAAGGGGGGGGGCATTTTAATCCCTGTCATCCAGTACAGATTGGATGAAGGAGACTGGTGCCCTGCAGTGGTTCAGAAAAACAAACAAAGGCCTACTTTCTGCACATGTATGGCACATTAGAGACACAGTGGCATAGAAATTCAGTAAATGAATAAACAGTGTGTAAAATATAACGTAATGGCCTAAATATCCTAAAGGTACCAGATCCTGCCTCACCTTGGAAGTTAATAATTGGATGGGAGACCACCAACGAATACCAGGGGCTGTAGGCTATATACCAGGGGCTGTAGGCTATATTTTAGGGGAGGAATCTGGCAAAACCACCTCTGAGTATTCCTTGCCTGAGAAAAGGGGTCACCATAAGTCAACGGGTTACTTGAAGGCAGGTACATGCGCATGTACATACAAAATATAAAGTACAACACAATGTGGAACAAAAACTTTAACACGTTAACCCATTTTCAACCCTGCAACTTTGGCTAGACCAGCAGTCTGATCCTAAGTGTTTTTCAGAACTGCCAGCATTTCACAGATGAAAATAGGCAGACATATGTACATTTGTAAGTGATGTGGCCAAGCAACAGGATGATATGGCTTATCATCCCAAGAGCTCTTAAAGTGTTTTTATAGGAGAGGGGTGTTTCTTGCTGAACATCTTTTGAGCCATAGTGTAGCTGTGGATTCCTGCAGTGGCAGGGTGTTGAATTAACTGACCCAAGATAGCCCTTTCCAGAACTACAGATCTAGGATGCTGTTTATTCACATGAGAACATTATCAGATTCAAATCCCTATTTTGGTCATGATGAGCCAATGGCTATTGCTCAGCTTAAATAACTTTGCAGGACTGTTTTTGGGAGAAAAAACATTCAGCTCATGGAGATAAATGGAGTGAAAATGTTTAAAATATCCATAGTTGGGGAAGAAATGCCCATCATAAAGAAAACAATGCATTTCCGAAAGCCCTGAAAAAAGTCTCACTTAGGCTACACTTAGGTGGGAGTAAGTCTCACTGAACTCACTGGGGCTTACTTGTAAGTAAATATGGGTATAACTGCATTCTTAATTTAAAGGGAACATCATGGTTGGGAAGACTCTAATCTTGCCCTCATACACACACATACACATACACTGCCCCTAAGCAAACATACCCTCCTCCCTATCTCTTACACAAAGCTATGCAACAAAATTACCTACTTTCTTTCTCTTTCATATGGTATCTATCACTTATATCTAATAGGATGGAAATATTGTTGTGTGACAAAATTCTAATATAAATATTTTCCAATATATCTATTGCAGCCCACCTGTAGACCATCTCATCCCATGATTGTTTTCTGAATATCAAACAATGAAAACCATGTGCAGTTTTCAGGGGTGGATGAGAGTGAAGATGATGGTGGCACTTATGCCTATGATGACAGCTTATAAATAGACTGCATGTTGTTTCTTGAAAGGAAGCAGTAATTTTGCATATGTGAAACAGCTCTAAGTAGTGCACTGAACACCTGCACACTTGGCAGTAACACCCTGAACTAAACATTCCTCAACCCATGTATAAACAATCTGACTTTGCCTTCTGTAGCCCATAGTGTGCAAGAGAGTCTGCTATTCTTACAAGCTCCTCTTTCAAAGCCATGGATGCCACAATCAGTATTCATGAAATGTAATTCAGTCATTTCTAGATTCTTTTTGCTACCTAAAACCAGGCAGTTTGATACCTTAGGAGGAACCCTCAAAATTAACAACAATTACTGGTATAACTACAACTAATTATAATTCTATTAATTAATTATAATAAAATATATACTGTTAGGGTGAACACTTAAAGAGCCAGGCTACACCATTCAAATTCATGTCTTGCTTTGACTTATTGTGTGACCTGAAGTCTTTCCTCCCGAAGAAGAAGACTCATGCACAGTCTCTTATTTCTATGTGACGTAGGATTAGTCTTCCCTGAATGACAATTAAAACAAAGCACCCCACCCAAGAGCAGGAAGCTGGAGTTTTCTTTGTGAGCATTCATTTATAGGAGAAAGAGACCTACCCAGGCTAAGGTGCAACAGACAGACAAATGAATACAGTTTGCAGTGGTGTGGTTGACTCAGCTGCCACCGTTTGGGAATCTTCTCCCAAATAACCTTTTGAAGGAAAACATTCCCATCCCTTGTGGCTATTGATGTAGCTGGGATCACTTTTAAGCCTGGACTTAGTTTAACAATTGAGTAAATATATTTGAACAACTAGGCATAAACCAGTTGTTAGTTTAAAATATGGTAGACAATCAAAGGGTATGGTACATTGGTATGTTAGGTAATTAGAACAGATCCATTGAAATAAACTAAATGTATTAGTCACAACTAACAGAAATCCTGCTCACTTCAGAGCACCTACTATAGGCTTAGCTATGGGTATAACTCATTTAACAAAATAGATGTGTTCCTGGACATTACTTATTTATAACAGAAGATAAATTATGCTAATTCAGTGCATGTGCACTCCAGATATACTCTCACTGCAAGAACACTAGTAGAAAACTAATGCTGAAGGCACAATCTTGTTGTGAGACTTAGGCCCTTTTTGCACGGGCTTTCTGTCGCGCGACAGCCCCGTGAGCCTCGTGGGAGTGGGAGCGTCGCTCTGCGACGGGGCTGCAGCGGCGCGATCGCAGGTTTTTTGATTTTCACCTCAAAGAGAAAATCACCCGCGCTCGCGCAATGCTCCCGGCGCCCACACGCACTTACCTCCTGTGCGGAGCATCGGGGAGGCGGCCGGGTCGTGCTTCCTTCCCTCTGCGCCTGCGGAAGGAAGGGGCGGGGCGCTAGCACAACGGACACGACAGCCTCCTGCTTCACGCGAGCAGGGGGGACGGACGCGACAGCCTCCTGCTTCGCGCGAGCGGGGGGGACAGACGCGACAGCCTCCTGCTTCGCCCAGGGGGGAGGGCGGCTCGCGCGAGGCTGCCGCTTCCCCCTCATTCCTTTGCCTGCGGAAGGAACGGGGGAAAGCGGCACCCTCCTGGAGGAGCCTTCTTGCGCAAGCCGCCCTCCCCCGCTCGCGCGAGAAGCCTCAATGCGAAAAGGGCCTTAGACTTATGAAACTGTTATAGTGCTATTATTCTACTTCCAAATTCCTATGAAATCATGGGGTTTGCAGTTTAGGGAGGGGCCTTTAGAATTCTCAGTCAGAGAGCTCCTTGGCCTCAGCAAACTACAAACCTCAGAATTCCACAGGATGTTGAAAGTAGAATAATAGCACTATAACAATGTAGTGTGAGAATGGCCTTCATGCTTCCTAGCTGGTGGCCATTTCTGCACTAGCCTGTTATAGCGGGATGATTCCACTTTCAACATCCTCTGGAATCCTGGAGTTTGCAGTTCCGGGAGGGGCTGGATGGCCCCTCCCAGAACTGCAAACCCCAGGATTCCAGAGGATGTTGAAAGTGGAATCATCGCGCTATAACAGGCTAGTGCGGAAATGGCCTGATATTGTTATAGGCCTTTTTCTGAATTCAGTGAAAACTAAAGAAGGTAGAAAAGAAGCTGCATAATATCCTGGGCCCAGACATGTTAAACTGTCCTTAGCCAAGTGTCTTGGAAACAATGAATCAGCAGGTGGGAGGAGCACTCTGTCATCAAGAAGTGACTAGACTGTTTCAACTGCATAAAAATCAGACACGCTTGTCAGGCTATTGAACAGCAAAGCAGTTTTCAGATAAGAACCCATATTTCATTAACGAAATACCCATCCCATCCTGCTATGCTGTCAACACCTACCAGATAATTCTGCATTGGCAGTTTCTTCAAAGGACTCATTGAATCTATTAGTAATAATGATGTTTACTATTACAAGGTGGGTTTAGTTTTCTCCCTTTGAATTTGTACTAAATGTGAGATATTCTTGAAATGCAGGAACGGCACAAAGAAAACATTTCTACAGGGACAGCAAAGACTCATCAGTTGTCCTTTCTTCTTGGAGCTTTTTCTCACATGGTGGGTGGTGCCTGCAATAAATACACAGCTGCTGTTCCTTGGCTTCATGGGATGCTGATATCTTTCTTCAGGCAGGTACTTCCATTGTAGGAACAGCACATTTTCTCAGTTGTTAAACAGGCATACTTCACTGCTGGGGGGAAAATGCTTTTTCTATAAAATATTCGCTGTTGTTGAGGATGTGAATAGCTGTCTCATTTGTGCTGAGTTCCCAAAGATTCACATTGGCATTCACATCCCATTCCACTTCTGTATTAGATTGTAAGACTCCAGCCACCAAACATAGAACTTTGTGCAAAGTTTCTGCACATTTTTTTCCAGAAGTGTACCTACATATTTTCTACAGGGCTTTACTAATATTTATACACTCTTTGTTACACATTTTCCTCATTGATTAAATCATTCATGTATTTTTTTTCAAAGATTCATTTGATGCAAACTTTTTTTGGAGGGGGGAGAAAGAAGAAAAATATGGAAAAAATAAAAAAGCACATTTAATTGATTTTTTTCATTCTCATGTGCAAACATATAGTAAATGAAGGTGTACTTCTCTGTTATTCTGCACATTTTAATTTCATAACTTTTACAATGCATATTGTTGCTGGCTGGAGCTTGCTAATGTACTGCCAGACTGAAGCATACTGCTAGTAACAGCTTTGGTTAGAGGTTAAGCTTAGGGTGAGAGTTATCGCCTCTCCCCGTCCTCTCTGCCCATATACTATGCAGGGTCAGAATACTGTACTACTGGCAGCAAATGAGACCAATTATTTTGAATAAAATTTCATTTGTTTTCATTTGGAAATGCTATGCAGCTATAAAAGAATGAATTGTTGAAGAATGATGGGAAACAAAGAAAACCAAGAAATGTTCTGTTTTAATAAAACATTTAACTTTTTTTTTCTACACTGAAGGACTTATAGAATCCTAGAAATGTATAAAATATCTTTTATCCTAGAAACCTATCCATGACTCAGTGAGAAAGTGACAAACACGCTGCAAAGAACATATTCATTACCATTAAGCATATGAAAGCAGATAGGAGATGCCAATGCCTAAAGAATTTTAAAATTCTTGAAATGAAAGTGGCATCATTTTATTAATTAAACTTGAGGTCATAATACCTAGAGATAAATTCCTAATCTCAAGTAAATGTAGAAGCATCTTTTATTATTATTCTACTAATTATAGGAATATATTTGCCTCTACCTTCAGCATTGATAATAATGCAGAAATTGCCAGTCACAGCAATTTCAAGTTAAGAGAGCTGCTATCTTATTTGTTCTGCAGATCAGAGGCTTAAGCAGGGGTGTTATGAACAGAAAAAGAAAGAAGGTGCCTTTAGCACTAATACTATGCTAAACACTGTGCTTATGCAGCTTGTGGCTACTGCTGCCAAGAATTTCTTAGGCAACGGCAGCTGGTGGTTTCTATAACACTGGAGCAATGAATCTGCTCTGGATTTTAATGTGGATTTTAAAGGAGCTATTCAAAGTGCTCAACCAATCTGGGCTTCCATTGCTCCTAGGGTTTACCACTCCAAAGGCAAATGTTGAAAAGTTACTTGTTAAGACTAATCTGTTCCTGTTATTCATCACAGTGTTCAAAGAATAGTTGTTATTATTATTTTTTCATTATAATGGACAAAATGTTGTTAGTTAGTCCCAGCTAGAGTAGAGTTATTAAATGAACTGTTGAATGGGAATCCAAACTTAGGTAACTCTAATTCATTCCACAGTTTTACTCTAGATTGGTTTAACAATAGGATTTTGATCCATATATGGAAGGGAACATTTTACAATAAATTATTTTTATTATGTAAATTATATTAATTATATATCATTATATTTCTTGTTGCTTTCTTTGGGGAAAAAAATCAGGATAGATATGAAGATGACATAAAATCTATACAATACCTATCAAAATGCCTTTGATGCCTGAATGACTAAAAATGTCATTTAAAATAAAACTTTTTAGAAGAAACTGTTACAGGCCATTTAGTAAATGTTATTTGTTATACCAGAAAAGTAGCATTGCTTTCATTCAACATATTCCATATGAAATATAACTTCATTATACTTCATTACCAAGAAAGTAGCTTGCTACGGTAATTAAACTATAGTGACCCCTCCACATTTGTGAGGGTTCAGGGTGTAGAACCCTCGTGAAACCAGAAAAACCATGAATAATTTCTTCCCTCAATCCCCCTCCCATTCCCCTCTGGAGCTCCCCGCTCTCCCTTGCCTCTGGCCCCAGCACTCTTGGGAGGAAAAGAAAAAAGGTAAAAGGCTCACTGGTACTTTCTCCTCAGATGGAAAAAAGCAGAGTGCTGAGTTCTGGCATTTTAGCTACTTCCAGTCACCATCTTGAGAAAGGAGTTTCCTCCCAGAGGGGAGAGATAGGAGCAAAGGGAGCACCTGATCAATCATTGGTCATTACATTAGCAGAATGTACAGCCACATGGCAGAGAGGACATGGCTGCAGCAGAGGAGGGGGGTGCTTTGCTTAACCGAAAAGAAAAGAAAAAGTCATTTTAAACACAAGCCTCATAAGCCTGGGGTGATGAATGCAAGGGACTGGGAGGAGGAGAATGGAAAGAAGGCAAGCACGTGCCTCACGAATAATCAAATTCGTTAATGTCAAATCCATGAAAGTGGAAGGAGGATTGTACTTTCAACTTAAAAGTTGAAGTTGAAGTTATTTCCAAGCCCTGCTCCAAGAAGTATGTGAGCACAGTATTTACTAGCAGTTAACAAATATTTATTACCAAGAGATGATTTCAGGGAGTTGTTATACTACTTCAAGTAATGTATAAATAGAACCAAGGAGAACTCTGTATGTATCTGGCTAAGCAGAGTGGTAGCATCTCCCTGAGACAAAAATTCTGACTAATCACTTGAGCAGTATAAAGAAAAGAGTAACTGTCAGAATGGTGACAGAAGAGAGTGTGTGTATGTGTGCGTGCATGCATGCATGCGTATGTGCATGCCTTCAAGTTGCCTGTCACCACCCTGTTGCTTGACCATTTCCCTTACAAACTTACATATGTGTTCCAGTTTTCATCTGTGAAATGCTGTAGGTTCTGAAAAACACCTGGGATCAGAATGTTGGTCTAGCCAAAGTTGCAGGGCTGAAAATGGGTTCACCTGTGAAAGTTTTTGTTCTGCATTGTATTGTGCTTTATATTTTGTGTATGTGTGTATGTGCACATGTATGTGCCTTCCAGTCACCTGTTGACTTATGGTGACCCCATGAATTTGATAGGGTTTTCTTAGTTAAGGAATACTCAGAGGTTACTTAGAAAGTTCTTTCCTCTAAAATATAGCCTACAGCACATGGTATTTATTGGTGGTCTCCCATCAAATTACTAATTAGAGCTGACCCTGCTTAGCTTCCAAGATCCGATGGGAACTGGTATCTTTAGGATATTTAGGCTTGGACAAAGGTAGCAGACAACAGTTCATAGCTGCTGAGTAGCCAAAAAATACAGGCTGTCCTATGAAGGAGGTGCTTCATCCTCTTTACTCACATATATCATACTTTCAGTTGAACTATGCTCCAAGGTAAAGAACAACTTCAAAATGCTCTAAGATGTGACCTATTCAGCTAGCAACAGTGCACATATGCCAGTTGTGAAGTGTACTAACATATCATTCCGGCTAAGGAATAAGAAAAAGTCAGCTGTATTTTATCCTATCCCATGTAGAAGAATGATGACTACATTTTTATAGGACTGGATCCACAGTTGCAAAGTCTGTAAGGAGCTTTTTCAACATTGCTTTTCTGCTGCTTCTCTTCTCTGCAATTTCCCTCATCCCACCTTCTGTATCTTATTTTCAGGGAAAGATCTGAAACTCTTTATATGATAGAGAAAGCTGCAGTAGAAAAGATGGGCCAGTTCATAGACACAGAGTCCAAACTGTTTTCATGGAATTGCCTTTCATGTCTCTTCTTTTTTACTGCATGCTTTCAAACCATTTCCAACTTGTGGTGACCCTAAGGCAAACCTATCTTGCGGTTTTCTTGTCAAGATTTGTTCAGAAAGGTTTTTGGCAATAATACTCTGCATGTGTGTTTGGGAGTTAAAGTTCAATGGTGCTTACATTCAAGTAGATATACAAGCTTCAGTCTGTTAACTGTCTTTTGATAAAATAAGTTCCTTTCTAAATTAAGTAAATCAAAAGATAACCTTGGAAACAGTATTTTGTATTTTCACTCCACATTGAGGCAACCTGCCTTTCTATAAGCCATCCATAGATGTTTTCTCATTAAAAGACAGAAAGAAAAGTGGCAAGTCAGCAACAAGGCCAACAGGCATTTGGTGGGGAAGTTTGGTGGGGTGTTTAGTGGGGAAGTTTTTTGTAGGGGTGGTGCCGGAGTTCTGCTTCAGTGTGTACATAAGACAACTGAACATTGATTTTGAGGGAGCTGCTGTAGTCACCTGTAACCGTTGTGGTCTGTTTATGTTCTTGATGGAAGACATGGGTAGCTACACCTACAGCAAGTGTAGATTGGTTTCTCTGTTGGAGGAGAAGATCCAAATTGACATATTAGGGAGCATGAGGTTTTCTTGGACAGAGCAGAGCAGATTGTACTGGAGAATGAACACACGGAAGATGTCTCTGAGGAGGTTGTTAGTTCTCAAACACTAGAGGTAGACATTCGGAGGAATGTGACACATAGATTTAGAAGGATCAGGGATCTTTCTGTTAGTCTGGAGCCACATAATTGATTTGAAGCTTTCTCCCTTATCAGTGAGGATGACGGACAGAAGGAGGAGCAACAATGTCAGTCCTCAGAGAGTGCAGGGGACCTTGGAAGATTCAAAGCAAGGACTGGTCCCTGCCAAACCCCAAAGGAGGCATGTGGTGGTGGTAGGAGATCCCCTGCTGAGGGGGACAGAAGCAGTGGTTTGTGGATCTGGTAGGATGTCTTGTGAGATGCATTATCTCCCTGGAGCAAAGATCTGACAAAACTTGTCAAGCCCACCAACCATCGTTCCTTCTTTTGGTCCATGTAGGAACCAATGACACAAGGCACATCCTTCAAGAGATCATAAGAGGCTTTGGGTAGTATACTGAAGGACCTTAATGCACAGGTTGTCATTTAATCTCTTCTCCCAGTTGAACAACATGGCCCAGGAAGAAAGAAAGAAAGAAAGAAAGAAAGAAAGAAAGAAAGAAAGAAAGAAAGTGAACAACTGGCTCCCTGTGCCACCAGAAATGGTTTGACTTCTTGCATTATAGTCCATTGTTTCATGAAAATTGAATTCTAACAAGTGATGAGTTGCACAGCAGTTGGCAGGAAAATTTTACTAAGATTCTCATAGATATAGAGGGAGGGACACAGTATTCTTGATGGCAAAAGTTCATCAGCTGCTAGAGATAATAGTTTGAATTTTAAAGGGAGAACTGGACAAACAGATCGCAACAGTGGGAGAGAAACAAACTTAAATAAGCAGTGTGACCCAGGGTCTTAGATGCACAGAGCATGGGAAATAAACAGGATGAATTTCAGCTTGTTGCACAGCAAAGTAAATATGACAAGATAGGCATTACTGAAACCTGGTAGGATGAGTCTCATTATTAGAATATAGAATATATAGAATATTCTAGAATATTCTATTCTATTCTAGAATATAGAATATATATATTTCAGAGAAACAGACCCAACAGGAAAGGAGGAGAAGTAGCACTACATGTCAGGGACATTTATACCTTTGAAGAGATCCATTACTTAAATCTTGAAAG
Organism: Ctenosaura bakeri; assembly: GCA_948474755.1. NCBI lineage: Eukaryota > Metazoa > Chordata > Lepidosauria > Squamata > Iguanidae > Ctenosaura > Ctenosaura bakeri. The sequence continues at coordinate 48,031 of CAOLHI010003224.1, read as the reverse complement.
CCAGATTGAGCACATCTGGCTAGAAAGGAAGGGGGAGAAAAATAACAGTGATGTCATTGTGGGGATCTACTACAGGCCCCCAGGCCAAACTGAGGATTTTGATGATGCCTCTTGGAACAGATGACAAAAACCTTCAGAAAGGAGAGATACAGTAGTACAAGAAAATTTCAACTATCCTGAAATTTGTTGAGAGTCAGACTCTGCCAAGAGTATTAGGTCCAATAATTTCTCACTTACCTTACAGACAATTTAATTGTCCTGAATGTAGAAGAAGGAATGGAAACAGCTATTTTAGATTTGATGCTAACCAACAGTGAATGGGGTGAAGGTGCCAGAATCCTGAGATAGAAATGACCATGTTCTGCTGGAGTTTATTACATAGCAGAAAGGGGAAGGCAAGCAGCCAGACATCCTTTCTAGACTTTTAGAAAGCTGATTTCAGTAAACAAAGGGAAGTACTGGGAGTGATCCCATGGTCGGTGATACTAAAAGAGAAGAAGTTCCTGATAGATGAGAGTTTCTTAAAAGTGAGATATCAAAGACATAATTTCAAACAATTCCAATGAGGAAGAAAAATGGGATGTCTAAAATGGTGTCTAAACAATCTGGGATGGATGTCTGAAGAACTTTAAATGAAACTGAGATGTAAAAGGGTTATGTACAAGAAAAAGAAAAAGGAGGAAATCACCAAAGAGCAATTCAAATAAATAGCCAACAAGTATAGGGAGAAGGTCAGAAAAGCTAAGACACAGAATGAGCTCAGACTTCTAGAGAAGTTAAAAATAATTAGAAAGGCTTTTTTTTGGCAATGTCTGTAGCGAAAGAAAGAACAAGGAAATGGTAGGGCCTCTGAGTGGAGAAGATGGTGAAATAGGGCACAGAGAAAAGGCAGAACTATTAAACAACTTCTTTGCCTCAGTCTTTTCCCAAAAGGAAAACAATGCACAAGGGGAAATGCAGCGTGGCAGATAGTTTAAGAGGTAGTACAGTAATACCTGGCTACTCTAAATGAATTCAGTCTTCAGGGCCAGATGATACCCAGGGTATTAAGAGAATTGGCAGAAGTAATCTCAGATCCACTTGCAATAATCTTTGAGAATTCCTGGAGAACAAGTGAAATCCCAGCAGGCTGGATGATGGATATTGACTCCATCTTCAAAAAGAGAAAAAGAGAACCCAAATAATTACTTCCACGTCAGCCTGACATCGATACCAGGAAAGATTATAGGGCAGAGCATTAAACATACAATCTGTAAGAACTTAGAAATGTTGTGATCACTCAAAGCAATGTGGGTTTCTCAAAAACAAGTCAAGTCAGACTAATCTTATATCTTTTTTTTTTTTTGATAGAGTTACCTGCTTGGTACATTGAACAGGATGCTGTGGATACAGCATATCTTGACTTCAGTAAGGCCTTCAACAAGGTCCCCCAGGATATTCTTGCAAAGAAGGTATTAAAATCTGGATTATAAAATGCTACTGTTCAGTGAATTTCTAATCGGTTGACTGACCAAACCCAAAGATTGCTCACCAATGGCTCCTCTACATCCTGGAGAAAAATGACTAGTGCGGTGCCACAGGGTTTTGTCCTGGCCCAGTGCTGTTCAACATCTTTATCAATGATCTGAATGAGGGAATAGAGGGCATTCTTAACCAAATTTGCAGATGACACCAAATAAGAAGGTATAACTCATATCCCAGATCAGAATTCAAAATGACCATAACAGATTATAAACCTGGGCCAAAACTAACAAAATGAATTTCAACAGGTAGAAATGTAAGTTACTACCCTTGGGCAAGAAAGAAAAATAAATAAAATGCACCGATATAAGATGGGTGATGCCTGGCTTGACCACAGTACATGTGAAAGGGATCTAGAAGTCTTAATAGACACAAGCTGAACATGAGTCAGCAGTGTGCTGCTAAAAAAGCCAATGTGGTTCTGGGCTGCATCAATAGGAGTCTAGGTCAAGGGAATTTATAGTACCACTCTGGTCTGCTTTGGTCAACCCCATCTGGAATACTGTTTCTAGTTCTGGGCACCAAAATTCAAGAAGGATATTGACAATCTAGAGTGTGTCCAGAAGGTGACCAAAATGATGGGAGGTCTGGAAACCATGCCCTGTGGGAAGTGAATTATGGAGTTGGATATATTTAGCCTGGGGAAGGGAATGTTAAGAGGTCACATGAGAGCTATGTTTAATTTTTAAATGGATGTTGTATGGAGGATGGAGCAAGCTTGTTTTTTGCTACTCCAGAGACTAAGGCATGGAGCAATGACTTCAAACTTAAGTAAAAGAGATTCCATCTAAACATTAGGAAGAACTTCCTGACAGATCAGTTCAACAGTGGAATATGCTGCCTCAGACTGTGATGGAGTCTACTTTGGAAGTTTTTAAACAGAGGCTGGATGACCATCTGTTGGGAATTCTTAGATAGTATATTTCTCCATGGTAGACGAATGGGCTGGATGGCCCTTGTGGTTTCTTCCAGCTGTATATTCTATGATTCTAAATTCCTTCCATCTGCAAAGGAGAGTTTGGACTTTTCTACACCAAGACTATTCTTGTTCAATCTGGTATCTGTTGCTTTCCCATAAGCCTTCTTTCAAATGAATACAACATGGATTTTAAAAAACATCAGAAGATTGGTTGGTGGGTTTACACCCTTTGCCTTCAATTTACTATTCATGTGTTTAAATATTTACAGCCGGTTGTATATGAATCCACACATCAATATCCAATGGCTTTCTTCCCATTCAAGCATTCTGTTTTATTTGGTGTAAAAAATCCCTTTAGAAATATACATAATGGATTTAGAGCCCCCTTTGATATATATTTTCTCACTTATACATGAAGTTATGTATATAAAGATTTCTGCTCCTCACTTTTCCTGTGTATCTATATATCTTTACTAGCCCTATCTTCCTGTCAGAATGCTGTATCCCAAGATATATGAATAAATGACAATATTCATAAATTCTGTAACAACTTTGAGGATTGGAAGCTCAACTGCAATGATTTACAAGGGAGTGTACAGATTATGTTGTTTGAGCAGTCGAGTCACTGTTGAAGTAAACTAACCGTAACCATGTTCAAAGGTATGTCCCCAAAGGGATATAAATGCATATAAGGGGGGAACATACATTGGCCTCCACCCAGTCTCGTTCCCTCCTCTCTCCTCTCCATTAAGATGAATAACAAAATGTGAAGGAATTATTGGTTTTATTCACTGGAACACACATAGTACTCTCTATCTTATCAGAGTTTCCAGTCATGGAAGCTCCAGGGATTCTTCTCTCTTTCTAATAGATACAAGCAGAAGCCTTCAAACTTCTGGGCTCAGATGGATGAGAGGAATAAACCCAAGCATTGTGAACTGAGTAAATCCTTACATACCAAACCATATTATTTTGATTTTCCTTTTGGCAGTGCTTTGAAGGTGTTCATATAGAAAGAGGCCGGTGTGGCTTGGGATTTTCCCACGCATATCTTGCAGGTCTATTGGTAAAATAAGTGCCTGATAGAAATCACCTGTACTTTGAACCATTTTGGAATCATCAGTGACAAACTTGTTTTTCTCTTGTGGGTTACACTCTGTTGAGTGTCACTATCAGCAGATGCATGAAGAAACTGAGTGGCTGGAACTGTTTAGAAGCAATGGCAAGCAGGTCCACACTCAGAGCCTACACCCTTCTCTCTCTTTTCCATCCTCTAACCCCTTTGCCCCATTTTCTTATTGTTCCATATCTCAGTTTTTCTGTCTGTCTTTGTTCCTTCCTGTGCAGTGGACTTGGGAGAGAGGACAGGTCACTCCTAGCAGATATTTGAACAGATTGTTTGAGAGAACTTTTGAAAATCAGCCTAGAAGCTGCCTATGACTTTTGGGCCAGAGGTTTCTCACTCCTGAACTAATTTTGCACTGCAATAAAACCCACAAAGGTTGTTTAAAACATTGTTTAAAACTTTCTCACTCACCATTCTGGACATTTACAAACTGTCCTACTTTTAAAACAAAAAACTGGGCTTACGACTCAGCACACTTTAAATGTGAGCAGTCTGGACAGAATGCAGTAGCACCTGTCACTTTTCTAATTTATGCCAACAATCTAGCAACAGTAATAAATACATGTGCGGAGTAAGCTGCTCTTCCAGTCAAATATTCTCAGTGACAGCATGGTTGCCTGGCACTCATTTTTCGGCATTCTCTCCAGTATTCCTATGAGACTGACAAGAACTACAGCCCCAACTAAAAACAATAACAGCAACAACCCCCAACCATTTACTTGTTTTTCTGTATGAAATGTATCTGCCACCCTTCCTCCAGGGAGCTCAGGGCAACATCCCATAAATTATAGAGAAAAGCATGTTGGGAAACTTTGCATCTAAGTTCTTCAAGTATAGTCCCACATTCATGAGTGAAGTAGTTTCCGTTTGTATTGCATACAGAACTACACACTGAAGATGTTGCTGATGGATTCTGTTAACTGTCCTCCAAAAAGTAACCTTTCTAAGCTCTGAATTATCATTTTCTATGTCTGGGATTCAAGAATAAAAGCAAGTTTTCCTTCTTCCCTTGCACTGGCTTAGGGAATATGGAAAACAAGTTGCATCTGTAACCTGCACATTAGACAATTGTTTTTGGTCAAGGAAGTAGAAGTTATCACAACCATCTGTATTATGATTCTTTCTGCTATCTTCCAGCGATTACAGAACACTGAGTGACAATTGTTGCTAGACAGGTGGTATGACTAGCACTCATTTCAACAGAATAAAGGAATTTGTTAGTAGTACTTGCACATTCAAAATTAGGAGGAATGGTTGTGTGTGGTTGGGAGGTGGAAAGGTTTGTTTATTCTGCCCAAGTAAGCATCATCAGGTCTATGTGTTGAGCCTTGTTGCTGTTGTTGTCAACTGCCTTCAAGTCTGTGTGAGCAAATTCCATATGTATGGTCTCTCTGTGCAATCCTGCTTGTTCATGCATGTAAGAGCCTGCACATACAGACCAAGGTCAGTGTATACATCCTCAATGTGTGAAGGGGGAAGCAGTCCTGCTTCTACCTCCACTTGCTCATTTTCTCTAAATTTTTTTCAGGGGGCCTTCTTATGGAGAATATTCTAGTTTTAACTTTTGTACATTTTTAATGATTTTATATTTAATGTATGATTTTAAAAATGGTGATATTTTAATTGTCTTAATTTTATTACTATGTGTATATTTAATTTTTTTTATTGTTTTGTGAGCCATCCTCGGTCCCACACTGGGAGAAAGGTGGCATATAAAGGCAGCAAATAAATAGATAAATAAATATTTTGAATATGTGTATTGGAGTAGGATTCTCTATCAAGGGAACCAATATGAGAGGGAATATTTTTAGAGAATAATGCTAAAGCACTTCCAGAAGCTTTCAGGAGGTTCAACATACATTTTTCAATCTTAATGTTATAAAGAGAAAAAGAGAAAGTCTCCAGGGTAATGTCTCTGCATTTGACCAGGGCACATCACAGACAGAAAAGACGCTCTTACAGGGACAGCAGAATTTTCTTCCAAATGTGTGGAGAAAGAAAAAGTAATAATTCTGTCCTCAACTATGAACAAAACCTGTCCACCTTGGAAAATCTCAGTGGGTGAACAATTCAACCACATAGTGTCTGATACAGAAAATCAGCAAATTTGGCCATCTGGTGGTCTGGAGGTAATTTAGTGTGATCATATTGTAGCCACATATCTATTATTTCCCCAGAAGCTTTTGCTGCCCTCAATTTAGCTGTGAGAATCATATTAACTCATTGTTAGCTTTTATTGAAGATTAAAAGAGAGAAAGATTCCTCATGTCTTTGTACACACTAGGCACTCAACCACAACATTTAGTTAGGGACCACAGAACAGAAGGATCTCCAGAAACTATCAAATACGGTGTTTGAAATGTTTCTCTTCCTTGGTTATGCCAAAGGCTTGTCTTGGCTGAGTTAATAAAGTCTCTTGAATACAAAGAATATGCCAAGTCTTCTTTCAGTTTTCAAAGTACTTTACATTCATTTTTGCTTTAAATTTCAAAACAACCTCAATGATTATTTTAAACAGTGGGAATTGAAGCTTGTGAGATACAGGCAATCCAACTCTTTCCACAAGATCACACTAGCTGTTTAGAACTTTTATTTATCCAGGGAATGGCCAGTGATGGCTGCTGTTGAAAATCTTTCCCTATGAATTATTTAAGTCAGAGTGTATTGCTTTTTTGGCAGGAAGAGCAGAATTATAATGCTCTATCTGCCCAATTGATATAGTCCTATTGAAAATATCACTCAATTTTAGTCTGAATAGACTCCCATTTCTTCAAGTTCATGCTCTCTCTCAGTCATTTCTTTGTTTGGAGCCCCAGGGAAGGAATTAATCCACAGCATCCTGTCTGATGGAACTGCCATGAACAGCATTTTGAAATGCTGAGAAGAACTAAAGTTTGCTCAGGGTGCTGGAAAGGCCAAAACTAGCTGTCTGATTCTGTGTATTCAAGTTCAAAGGATAGGGCTTAAGGTTTCAGATTCCCTGATGGGAAAATTTCAGAAGGTGATGTCAATGGATTGTTGATCTACCTAACAGAAAATGTCCTCTGCACTGTTACAGGGGCAAATGTTGTCCTTATGCTGTTTAACACCTAAATGAAATCACTGGAAAAGACTACATGAAGATTTGCAGTCTAAGGCAACGAATCCTTGAATCACTATATGGAATGAGTGAAGGCCTCAGTGAAGACTAGAAGTTGAGTCTATCTATTAAACATTGTCTGTCCTGTCAATGAGGGGTGCAAGTTTGTGCGTGTGCAGATGGTTGGCCTAGTCTGATTACATTGCATTCATTTCTGCTTTTGATAACCAAAAATTTGTGTAGCATGACATCTTCAGGACACTGGGGATTTGATTGTAGTGATAGTGACTCAGGCATAAGAAGCCTTTCATGTCATCTTCATGTCACAGCAGAATAAAAATTTTTGCCTCATCTCACCTCTTGAAAGTCTCACCAGCCATCACTGTGGCACCTGATCAGGACTGACTACAAACTTCTTGTTCCAAGCTTCCTAGCAATGGCAATAGCAATACCAGGTACATTTCTATATCACTTATAAGTGGAAAGCACTCCCTAAGTGGTTTACAATGTTTTTAACTAATTGTCCCCAACAAGCTGGGTACTCAGTTTACTGACCTGCAGAAGGATGGAATGCTGAGTCAGCCTGGAGCCCTGCAGGATCAAACTCACAATTGTTGTGGCTGTAGTACTGGCATTTAACCACTGTGCCACCAGGGCTCTCTTGCTAAAGTGCTGATTGAGACTACTAACCTAAGGGAGCACACTACAAGACTTTGTTACATTCTTTAATACTGTATGCTATATTTTGAGAGCTAAAATGAGTTTAAGTATAAAATTACAGAAATAACAACTCAGTGAAAGGGCTTAATACCCAGTACAAAGGACTAATAATTGTCAGAACTAGAAACTGATGTTCACATGTAGGATATGCAGCAATATTTGCCCTGTTCCTGGGCATATTAGTGTAGTGTGATGTTTTGTGGGGATTACAAGGTTTGTGATGAGCTTGGTCATGGTATCCTAAAGGTTATTTGAGCTGTTCATATCTCTTACAGTTTTGGTAGTTCTATGAGCAAATGTCTTTTTAAAAAAGTCAAAGAATTCTATCTTAACTACTCTAATCAAACTACTGCCAACCTTCCACAGCTTGTAAGTAATTTTGCACTATCATAAAAGGACAAAGGATAAAAACAAAGGACAAAATTATGAGAGGTTATGAGCACATTCCTCTACAAGGACAACCTAAATCATCTGAAGCTTTTTTTAGCTGAAGTTTATAAAATTATGCATGGTTTGGAGACAGTAGAGGGAGACCATCTTTGTTCCCTCTCTGATAGCATTTGAGTGTGGAGGGGCCACTCAGTAAAATTCTGTTAGATTCAAACCAGTGAAAGTGACTGGTAGATTCAGCTAATGAAAAAGGAGTTATTAACACACACACAAAAAAAAAACCTCCCCACAAAATTTGCTGTCACAGAATGTGGAATAGCCACTGCTATAGATACCTTGAACAATGCTATCATTGACTAATCTCATAGATCAACTTTTACAGCCCACTGCTAACATGGTTCATATCAGTTATGCTGATTCCTAGAATATCTATTAAAGTATAGTATATCAGGAGTAATTGAAGTGCCTGTGACCTGCACAGAGTCCATTGCATAGAGCTTTGATTGCCCCAAGGCCCCCAAATGTGGTTTTGTCCCAAAATGTCTGCTAGCACCCAGTGAAGTCTTGGGGGCTGCTCTGGGCTATTTCTTGCCCTGTCAGTGCACATTGGGGCATTTTAGAGGCCCTTCTTATCAAAACAAAAAGTGCCTGGACAGTCATTGAGAAGGTAACAAAAATGCTGTATGTCAAAGATTGTAGCACACAAATACACTGGTTCTTTTGAAAGATGCAGGGGTTTAAAGACCAGAAGTGAGTCAACTATACATGGGCTTTATCATTACAAGTTTGCATAATGCAGGTTTTCATAAGAGGGCACACTTTCTGAGCTGGGAGGGATAGAAATAGCATTTTATATTCCTTCCAACTCAGTATGATTGCCCTGCCCTATTGCCATTTCTTAGGGATACAACATTCTAACATGGACACTATTTAAATATTATGCCATTACATATAGGAGTAGTGATGTAAGAGTCAGGGTAGGCATGTTGAGTGGGAGAATGAGAAGCCTTGCCCTCTCTTTTAACAAAGCATGGGGCTGAGAAATTATTGCATAATGAAATGTTATTTTTGGTGATGGGAGAGGAATTTTATATTTGTTGTTTTATTATTCATCCATAATACACGTAGACTTGCAGATCAGGGCTGACTGGTAGCTTCCATATTATAGGTGTAGTACATTGGCATTTGTCTTATTCCAGATTTTAAGGGCACTATCCAAGGTGCTGAATGCATTTTTTCAAGAGGGTTCAGCACATTGGACAGCTACTTTAAAGTCTGGAACAAAATGAAGAGCAACTTCACAGCATTCCTTCCATTGAAACCATGGGACACCATCTTCACAGATTTTGTTTCAGCTTGTGTATATTTTGGTTTGTGAGATTTTGTTTGGCTGTGGCTGTTTTGTTTTTGTTTTTTGCATTTATGGAAAGAAAATTGATGTTTTGTAAATATATATATATATATATATATATATATATATACTTTGTGCAGAAAGAAGAGGAAAAAAACATGTTCACAAAAAGTTCCCAAAGGTGACAAAATATTTTAAAAATGGGAGTTTAAAATTTTATGCAATTTGAGAGCAGGGGGAAATTTTCTATATTTTTTTCATTCTTCCATGCAAGAAATGACATAAAGAAAGATTTACATTTCTAGAAAAGAGTGGGCCCCTTTTTCTTGAACTATTTCTAAGCTTTCCAACATCCTTGGAAACTTCCTTTGTAAGACTGGTATCACATTTTCAATGTCTCCAAGATGACTCCTTCTACCTTTTAAAGTTATACAGAAGACAACCTTCCACTATAACAACAACAACATTTTATTTATTACCTGCCTCTCTCCAAGGTTCAAGGGAATATTACAGAATATAGAACTAAAAATCATAATTAAAATACACTAAAACACAGAATGATTAATACAAACATACTGTGATTAAAATATATCATGATTAAAAGTACAATTAAAGTATATTTAAAAGTGCAATTGAAAGTACAATTAAAAATACAATTAAAAATAGACTGGGTAGGCCCGCCGGAAGAGGTAAGTCTTTAGCAGTTTTTTAGATTTAGACAGCATATTTTGCTGTGGGATCTCTTTTGGCAGACCATTCCACAGTCTAGGGGCGGCTGATGAGAAAGTCCTCTGGGTGACCGTTGCGAATCTTGTTTTAGGCAGTTTAAGTAAATGCCTCCCAGAGGACGTGAGTATACAGGGTGGATTGTATGAGAGGAGGCAATCCTGTAGGTAACTTGGACCCATACCATGTAGGGCTTTAAAAGTAATAACCAACACTTTGTACTTTGCCCAGAAACTAATTGGTAGCCAGTGGAGTGATTTTAATATTGGTGTAATATGTTCACTCCTCAATGTACCTGTAATCAGTCTGGCTGTCATATTTGGACCAGTTGGAGTGTCCAAACTTGGTACAAAGGTAGTCCAATGTAGAGCACATTGCAGAAGTCCAACCTTGAGGTTACCAGTGCATGTACTACCATATTTAGGTCATCTAATTCTAGGAATGGGCACAGTTGGCGTATCAGCTGAAGCTAATAGTAAGCACTCCTGACCGTCATACCTATCTGAGCAGACATTTGGAGGGATGGATCCAGGAGCACTCCCAGACTGCAAACACAGTCTTTCAGGAGGAGTGTGACCCTGTCCAGAACTGGTTGACACACTTCCAACCGCAGATTAGCATGCTTGATAGTAAGCATCTCTGTCTTGGCTGGATTCAGTCTCAATTTGTTCTTCTTCATCCATCCCATTACCTCCTTCAAGCATTCATTCAGAGGAGACATGCTATCCTTATCAGAAGCTGTGTTTGAAGGCATGAAGAAGTATATTTGGGTGTCATCAGCATACTGATAGCACCCCGCCCCATGTCTCTCCCAATGGTTTCATGTAGATGTTAAAAAGCATTGGGGATAGAATGGCAACTTGTGATATGTCATATAGCAGCTCCTTTTTAGAGGAGCAGCTGCCCCCAAGCACCTCCATCTGGAACCTGTCTGAGAGGTAAGTTCGGAACCACTGCAACACAGTGCCTCCGATTCTCAACCCTACCAGGCACTCCAGAAGGATACTATGGTCAATGGTATCAAATGTTGCTAAGAGGTCTAAAGGCACCAACAGGGACACACTCCCCCTGTTGATGCTAAGATGGAGATCATCCACTAAGGTGACTATGGCAGTCCCAACTCCATATCTTGCTCTGAAGCTTGTTTGAAATAGATCAAGGACATGTGTGTCATCCAAGACCATTTGGAGCTGGAAGGCAACTGCCTTCTCAATCACCTTACCCAAAAAAGGAAGATTAGAAACTGGTATATAATTATTAAGGTCCAGGTGATCTAGGGAGAGCTTTTTCAGGAGTGGTCCAACTACAGCCTCTTTTAAACAAGATGGAAAGTTCCCCTCCCTGAGAGATGCATTAATAATATGTTGTAGTTGAAGTCTAATTGCATCTGCTCCCTGGATGACCAGCCAAGATGGACAGGGATCACAGAGAAAGCAAGTCATCTTCCTTACTTGCCACAGCAGTTTGTCCATATCAGCAGTATTAACCAATTGAAACTGATCCAATATAATCCCACTGACAAGGGTTGCTGTACACCTTAGTATCAATTTCTGCTCCAACAATGACATCTAAATTGGCTCTTATGCTCTTAGTGCTATCTGGCACTAGTGTTGGAAATATGTATCCTCACCCCCCATTCCCCTGGAGGTGTTGGAATGCAGCTCCAAGCATTCCTTGCCATTAGCTGTGCTAAATAGGACTGTTGGGACTTGCAGTCTAAGCAACTTCTGGAGAGCCAGATGTTTCTCATTGCTGGTAAGGCTCTTCCAGTCACTGCATACAAAGAGTCAGCCCAGAATTTGTCTCACGTCACAGTCAAAGACCAGAAACCTGCTGAACATAATGAATACATTCTTCTTTTTTTTCAGAAGAGCACAATTGTTCAGTGCCCCCTTACTGTTCTAAAGGCTTGCTCATAGTCTAGAAGAACCTTGTTTTCGAATGGAGAACTGCATAAAATTAGCTGCTTTTAGAAAGCAATTGAAAATGCATTTTACAGAACAGACAAAGAAGCTACGAATAATGAATAGAGATGACTATTGATTACTGTTTGGGGAAACTTTCCTGTAAAGGAGAGATGAGTTATTCCATCTAATTTCAGCACAAGTTGCTTCCCTTCTGTGCATAAACAGAAACATCTGATTAGCTGGCAGTGTATTAGTGGCCCGGGGCTTTACTTTAGATAAACACCAAGTTAATTAGGTTCTGATGTCACAGGAGAAAAATAAATCTTATTTTGTTCAAAATTAAGGAAACAAGCAAAAAATAACATTCCAAATTGAACAGAAAAGATAGCTTATCATACGTGTGTCTCAGATAAGAAACTCTTATCCAGTTCTTTTGTTTGCTTGCTTGCTTGCTTGCTTTTTACAATGATTCAGTACAATGAAAGTGACCAATACATATTTTTGGACAAAGACAGATACATTTTATTAGTGGTGAATGTGGTTTGAACTGCATTCCAAAACATTTGTTTGTACAGCCCACAACGTATGTTCAGAGTGCCTCTCCCCACCAACAATTTATCTCTGGCTTCATCCTTCTGCTCCTTGCTTGTTAGAGACAAGAGTTATTGTAAAGGACAGAGAAGGAACACTAGGGGGAATCAGCTGTTTTCATGAAGTTAACATTTCTGCAGATGAGCTAAGCCAGTCTCCATTATAACAATGTAAGGTGAGAGACCTCCCTTCCAAAACAATACAAACCATCTGGATCTCACCAGATCCAATGCAAAGCTGTAGGGATTTGGGCAAGACTGAGGCCTGTATCCAGTCCACACTCCAGCTAAATGAGCTGAAAATGACTACAGCTGTGTGTGCAAGCGGCTGGAGGCAATAACTGGATGATCTTGTAAATGCCAGATAAGGCAGATCACAAAAGAAGCAGAAACTACAGTGACATCAGAAGGATCCATCCAAAGGAAAAGAAGCAAAGAAGAAGTGGGGAAACATAACCTTTGTAAATTCCAGTTTATGTCTTCTCAGGTAATGATCTTGACTGGAGTATTATAAAATCAGGGAATGGAATTTAGAATTCTGAATTTAAGGACCATAGTGGTGAGCCAAGCAGAAAGTGAAGAATAAAGCAGGCAGCAGCAGGGAGTAAATGTGGTAGATGAGACTGATAGGAAATGGTTTCTGTAAATCCACAGTAATCGCTTCCTCTTAACCTTGGCTTCTTAACCTTGGTTTCTGTAAATCCACAGTAATAGCTTCTTCTTAACCAAGGCTTCTTAACCTTGGGACCTAACAAGGGACCTGTGCTAAAAGAAAGGTGGGTTACAAATTAAATAAGTAAATTCCAATGTAAAAAAAGTTGAAATCCTCTGGAATCACAACTGGAGGGTGAGGAATAGACTTTGCTGAGTGTGTTCAGTATTAAGTGAAGGAGCCATTTCAAAACTAACTCCAAAAGGAAAAAGTACAATACATCAAGATTATCACTTCAGTTCTTCTTCTTCCTCTTCTTCTTTTTTTAATGAGATCTTATTGTCTCCAGTCAGACCTAGGGCCTGGCCTACTAATTCCTTCAGGACAGATTACGTATTATTATGTCATTTATCTTACTGTAACGCGAATCAGCGTTTATCTTTCGGATCTTTACAAGCAGCCTGTGGCAGGATAGGTGTCTGTGGAGGAGCAGGCCCTCGAAGGAAGGCCAGGAAATGTTGAGCAAAGCCCCAGTTTGCCTGTATGGGAGTAGAATGATGGAGGATGAGTTATCTACAGAGAGCAAGGGAGCAAGGAAGTTTCTTGATTTGGTGTGAACAGGCATTCCTGCATAACACTGTTTTTCCCCTTAACTTTTATGAAAAACACCCATTTCAGCTGCTGGAGAAGGATACAGATATTACAGAACAATGTTAATACAAAATAAGGCAATATTAACCAACCAGCTGGCATTTTCTACGCTGACAAACAAGGTCAAAATATTAAATACTTTTATAATTTTAAATAATTTTGTAAATAATTTTATAAATAATTATAAAATATTAAATAAATACATCCAGCACTCATCTTACCATCTCCCCATGTCTCATGTACTGAAAAGCAACAGCTAATCTGCCTAGTTCCCTTAGGCTATTGAGAAGAGTTTAGAGAGAGACTGATCTGAAGAAGGAAAGCCCTCAGTCATGTTGTTGCCAGTGTACCCTCAGGAGACCTAGGCATTGGGAACGGGACTGAGCCAGCCGAAAAAGGCTCATATAAAAAAAAAACAGAGGCAGGTAGTTTGGAAAGGGAAATGCAGCCTTGCTCAGTTTGTACGCCTTTTCTTCCCCAATTTTTTTTTTTTGTTGTTGTTCCCTGCCTTTGAGGAAAAAAGAGACAATGGAATGAATTTCACACTATCCAATTACAGCACTTTAACTGGCTTGGCTGCATCCTATGGAATTCTGGGATGAAGTCTGGGAAATCCAGAGTTCTCTGGATGAGTATCCTAGGCACTCTTCCTGAAGTACAAATCAAAAGATTCTATGAGGTGCAAGTGTGGCAGTTAAAGTGAAATCTAGTGTAAAGGCCCGTTTCTCTTCATTACATCTCAATTTGTTCAGTGTTTAACTCTATTTGGCAGATTTGGATATAGTCCATGGACTTTGTGTGTGCAGTGTGCCTGTAGTTTCATTTGCAGTGGTCTGCACATGTTTAATTGTGTGTCACTATGGTCATTTTCAAGAAAGGCCTTTGCAGTGTAGCAGAGGTATTTTATCGGTGACAAGCAGGGATCCTTTTCATACGATGTTGCAGCTGTTCTGTTTTCTCCCTTGCAAAATCCCAGGGTTTTTTGCTAACAAAAATGTTCCTTATGTCATTTGTACTGGGAGTTAAACCTACAAATCATGGTATACAAATATTTTTCTCTATTATTTCATCTTTTTGGTGATGGCTAGACTGCATTCAAAGCATTTGACTGCTAAAGAAACAGAAAACTGGAAGGGCAATTCAAGATAAAGCTGTGTATAGCTGTAGACTGTACAGGACTTTTATAACACTGATAAAATCTTTGCAAAATGAAAAAAGTTATTAAGGACATAAACAGAAAAGGTTGTTTGACACACACTTATATGTGCTTTCTCTGGAAAAAAAAATCACCAACCACAAAATGAATGATCTGTGATAGGGCTTTATAGGATTGCAAGTTTATCTTGGAACACCTTGAAAATATCTGATACAAATCTGTTTGAAGTATGATATATATGAAGATAGTTGGGCACTGTAGACTCATAGTTGTATCAAAATTATTAAATACATTTAAGGAAACAGAAACATGAAACTTTGTATATGTATACTGCAAGATATGCTGATTCCTAAGTGTGTCAGAAAAGAGAACATTTTTACATTGAGCCCTAAATCCTATTATTAGTAGGGACCCATATCACAGGGCCTGGGCCCTCTTCCTTGGTTCTGAGGGCAAGGGCAGGGGGATCTCAGGCTGAGAACGGTGTCTTGGAAACTGTGTGTGTGTGTGTGTGGACACCTAAGTGGGTTTGTATACACATACCACTGTGTGTTGTTGGTCATACTACAGCATGCTTTGGAATGGCTGCCAGTCACTCTTGGCCTCTCTCAGATATCACAAGGATCTGTCTCTAGGTCTCAGGGTTTGGACCCTGAAATGCTTCTGATTTAGTCACAACAAGAATGGAACCATTGAATCAATATTAACTTATAAATCAACATCTTTGTAAGTTTTATTGATTCGGAGGGTTTATTCTAATTGGGCCTAAAAATAAGATTCCAGCTATAATAATTAAAAGCTGATACATGAATTGTCAGCATCCATGTCAGCAACCATGTCAGCATCCTCATAAACATGGGAATGTGATCATGAGAAAGTAACTACCTAATGATCTAACCACAGACTGCAGAAGGGGGAGTTGCAGTGATATCCAGGAATTTGGCAAGGCGTGAGGAATGGTATAGTGCCTAAAATTAACTAAGTATTAGACAAAGAATGTGAAAAGCAAACAAGAAGGTGGAGGGGGCTTGTCAAAAAGCTTACAATCAGAACTGCTATCAAGAAGAAAAAACAAAGGATGGATAGAATGAGGGAAAAGATGATGGTGGAGACTTATATAACCAAATAATAAATCAATAGAGTTCTATTTATTTATGCATCATTAGTTTGATCTAAATATATTGCGTCTCACAACTGTGGGGAAGAATATGACCACCTGTTAGCATGAAGGGAGGTGTGGGATTATCCCTGTTTGCTTTCTCTCCAACATTCATTCAAAGTTCTTAACGCTCAAAGCATATATGTGAAAGGTGTATCCACTGTGTACACAAATATTCAGTGTCTAAGCACTTAAAAGGAAAATGTTCTACATGGAATTTTATGCAAACTGCTTAAACAGCTAATGCATTACAGGTAATGTGGTAAACTAGGGTCATACTTCATTAGCAACTAGCATATATACCTGGTGTTGCCCAGGATTTTATTTTCTCATAGCTAATACTTGTTAGAAAGATTTGAGATCCTATGTCTCTAATTACCCAAATTGTTTTGTCCAATACCTGTAACATTTCCCCATATTTCCCAATCCAATCTGTATTCAGATTTATTAACATACAGAGGTTGGGTTCCTGAGGGAATGCACTGCCCTCCTCCTTCCTGTTAGACCCCATTTCCATAGCAACTAGCCTATTCAGAGCTCTCTGGCTGAGAATTCTAAAGTTCCCTCCCTAAACTGCAAAGCCCAGGATTCCATAGAATCTTCTCAGGCAGTCAATCATATGAGGTCTTCGCCTGACACAGCCAATCATATGAGCTCAGGTCTTCACCTGACACAGACAAACACACAAACTTTGACTTTTATATATTAGATTTATGGCTGAAAAACTGTCATGGGACTTTCCTCTGTTGTACTATTCAGCTGAGGCAGGGATCCAAACCTCCGTCATAAAGGTTCAAGCTATCTTGTCCCTGATGAAAGACTGTATACATGGCTTGTCACTGGCCAGTCACCTCACTGAGTAAGAGCTTCCCAAACACAGTCCTCCCTAAGCTCTGAGCCTTTGAAAGTAAAATAGTCCAAGCCACATGTGTCAAACACAAGACCTGCGGGTTGAATCAGGGCCGCCAGGCCATTTGATGTGGCCCTCACACCTCTCCTGCAGCTGCGGGATTCCCCCCACCTGGCAAGCCCAATCACCACATTGTGGGCCTCCGGCTGCTGGTATTCTGAAGAGGGGCCCAGCAGCCAGCACTTGCAATCTACTTCTACTTCTGACTGCTCCTCTGTCCAAGTCTTGCCATCAGAGCATTGCCATGGGTTACCATGGCAATGCTCTGCACAGCTCACAAGAGCTGGACAGAGGAGCAGTCAGAAGTAAAAGTAGATTGCAAGTGCTGGCTGCTGGCCTGCTCTTCAGAATACTGGCAGCTGGGGGCCCACAATGTAGGAGTCAGGCTCAGCAGGTACAGAGAGGGGTGGGGGGGCAGAAGGAGCCACTGGGGAGGGGAGCAAAAAGAGGCACAGGGGTGGTAGAGAGCAGAAAGAAGCACAGAGAGGATCTGGGGGCAGAAAGAGACACAGAGATGCAACCAGCCCTTAGAGGTCAACCATTATGCTGATGCAGGCCAAGATGAAATTGAGTTTGACACCCCTGGTCTAGGCCATCTCCAAAGGCACTTCCCAGCACCTGAAGCCCACATAACACAGCAAACCAGTTCAAAAACCCCACTCTTCACTATTAAGGTGGCCTAGGTATTAAATCAGCACTCCACATTTACTAGCGTTAGGGGTGCAGAACCCTCACAAAAATGGGGAAATTGCAAATATCAAAATATGCATATGTCTGCGGAAAGATAACTGAGGTATTGTGGGAAGAAGAGGGTCCCAAGGTCCAAACCAGATCAGGGAAAGGAGAGGCAAAAGGGGTGGCTCTGCATGGTAGTCCTATACTTCCTCTCTCACACACCCATCTCTTTCCTAAGGTATGTAAGAGGCATCTGGAGAGGGTTTGTGGTAATGAGAAATTGGGCTGCAAGCTCTCTTAGGCTCGCCAGGCAGCAGCTGGTGGTGAAGAAGGAAGAGAAGTAGGGGTAGGTTTTTAAAGGGCTGTGTATCTTGATTGGAACCGGTGAGAGGGAAAGTTCCCCCAGAAAAGAAGCACTGGGGAGCGGGGGCCACAACAGAGGTAGCAGAAACTTGCAAATAATCTGTGAAAGTTAAACCTGCAGATGTGGAACACCAATTGTGCTCAGCAAGGATGGATTGCTTCCTTTTTAATACCTCCCTACTCTGTTGTAATCACCTGTTGCAGGATCATGCTATCTAATCACCCCAATGTCTACTGGGCAATCAGCACAGTGTAGGTAAAAGAATCACAGGCAACTTTTGTTCATTATACCTACCAGGTGAACCAAGGCTGAAAATACCTACAACCAGCTGAAATCTGAACTGAGCCTAAAGGTTGGGAGGGTGGACCAAAAAGCTAAGTCATGCCCTATGAGAAGCAAGTTTAATCTGCAGAAGAGAAGGTTAAGAGGGGCATGATAACCATGTTTAAATATTTGAAGGGATGCCATGTCAAGGAGGGATCGGGCTTGTTTTCCACTGCTCCAGAGACTAGGACAAGGAGCAATGGATTCAAGTTGCAGGAAAGGAGATTCCACCTGAACCTCAGGAAGAACTTCTTGATGGTCAGAACTGTCTGGCAGTGGAATATGCTGCCTCAAAGTGTGGTGGAGTCTCCTTCTTTGGAGGTTTTTAAGCAGAGGCTGGATGGCCATCTGTTGGGAATGCTTTGATGGGTGCTTCTGCATGGCAGGGGGTTGGATTCGATGGCCCTGTGGTCTCTTCCAACTCTATGATTCTGTGATATTGTGAAGAGCCTGGTGACAGAGTGATGTAGTAATGACACCTGGTGTCACTTTATGCCATATTGACACTTGGCATCATACCAGTTTTTCTCCTTCAGGCTCTGACGCAATAGCTGAAGCACACACTCACGCATCACAGGGATGGAGTGAGCTATCTTTGAATATATTTACTTGCACAGCAGTTTTGTTTGTTCTAGAAGTGAACATAACAGGAAATTAGATTTCTTCTTTCTGACTAAAATCAAGTAGGCTATTGTGTGGCCTAACAAAATGATGCATAATAATCTAGCATCGGTTTTATTCTTCTATTATATGTTATAACATCAGTTATATTATTCTCAGGGGATCTGGGGGCACTGGAACATATAAAAAGACAAATGTAACCTCTGGGTGGCTGAACTTTTCATGTTCAATGTGAACATCAAGTTATGTATTCAGATCGTTCATCTCTAACCTTTCATATCTTCCATTTTGAGCTTCAAGGAAGCATATGCTGCATGTAGAGTAATCATTCTTTTATTCTATTCAGTGGATACTAAATATAAAAGTCATTGGTGTTGGAAACATTACAGCCCTTCTGTTGGCTTAGCTGTGCTAGAATCTCATAACAAGAAAGCAAGTAGCTTCAGGGACATGCGGGGGTTTATGGCTATGAACCTAATTCACCTTCACAAATAAAAAAATTAAAAGACATCCCTTGCTCACCAAATGGCACTTGAAAATACTGCTTGATAATGGTATATGTATGTGCTTTCAAGTCAGCTATTGGCCTATGGTGACCCCATAAATTTCATAGGGCTTTCTTAGGCAAGGAGTACCTAGAAGTGGTCTTGAAATATAGCCTACAGCACCTGGTATTTTTGGCAGTCTCCAATACAAGTACTAATCAGGGCTGAACCTGCTTAGCTTCCAAGTGTATTTAGGCCTGGCCCTATTTAATAATCCTTGCCAAATATTCAGAATCTTGACATGGTGCATATTTTACATACTCTAGTATGTAATCTATAACAATAAGAATACTCCTCCACCTTACTCACAGACTTTCCTTTACATTTTGCAAGAATAGCATTAGGTCAGTGTTCTTGGTAAAGTTCACTTGGCAATTGGACAAATCTTGAAACCTGAAGCAAATCAGGCTGATTCAACTGCTGTCTAAATTAAAGCAGGATGCCTCCAAAATGGGCTGAATGTGAAGTTGAGTGCTCCTGAAGATAATTAACAATTTAGATGTGAAGAGTCACACAGACCCAGACAATGTGCCTCCCAAAACTGATGCATTTCTTCTTAAACTGTCCATATAAAGTGTGGGAAAGGGGTCAAAGTGGGATTTGTGGGCCACATGCAAACCCCTGAAGCCATTTATATGCCTCCCATTTCTTTTTAATTGAATCACAGTTTGCACTGAAATTCAATAGCAGATTGCATAGTTAAAGGGAAAAGAGTTAAATGCACTTTGGCCAATGGCAATGACCCAAATCCTGTTGTAATCAAACACTCATCAAAGTTCTTTACAAGTGTGGATATGTTTCTTTTTCCTTGCCATTGCACATTTGACATATTCAGTTCATAGCTGCATATGCAGAATCCTGCAAGGTATATTGTTGTGAATTCTTGGTTGGTACATAACTATTTGCCAGTACCTTCAACACACTTGATTTACTGTGATTGTAGAAATAGCTGTTGTACATTTTCTATTACACCCTGAGACAATAAACAAGAACATTGGCAGGTATGCAATTGAGTGCACAATGCCAGTATTCCACAGAGTGCAACCAAGTGTAGATTTTCACTACACAACCCCTGTGTAGGATCCTGGCCAATATGACAGTCTATTTTATTTTATTTCAGTATCAAAAGTCAGTACCATAGCCAATGTCATATTAATTAAAGTAAATGAAAATATAGTTAAGGTTCTTTTAGATGTAAATATAAATGTAATAATACTTAGCCAGATATGAGTAGGGTAATAAGGACTGGGGAAATTTATGGGGTCACCATAGGTCTCCTTCCTTGGAGGTTTTTAAGCAGAGGCTAGATGGCCATCTGTCGGGAGTGCTTTGAGTGTATGGCAGGGGGTTGGACTGGATGGCCCATGTGGTCTCTTCCACTCTACATTTCTATGATTCTATGATTCTATGAAATTTTAATGAATTTAATAACACTTAAGAATTAATTTCAGTTATATTTTAATCTGTTGTATATATACATAGCTATTTTTTGCTGATTTTTATCTAAAACAACAGGAATAGCAGGCAAGCACAAAGCAAAAGTAAAGTACATTCCTTGATCAGGTTGTATAGTGACCCCACCAACTACATTCGTAACCCATCCATAATACAAGGTGAATATTAGGTGGTGAAAAAGGATAGATTTTGTGGCTGGAAGCTCAAGTTTCTGCCGACAGTGAATGACTTGTTTCAGGGCTTGCCAGTTCCAGAAGAAATATAGCAGTAATATATTGAAGGATAAATCCAGTGTTCATTTGTTTTGGGTAGCTGCCTTCTCAAGAATAAGTAAATCAATTAGTCTCAAAGGACCTGCTTGATTTCTTCATTGCCCCACCCCAGGGTTGTTTTTTTCATTTTATTCTCCCCAAAACAGGAATGGTGGAAGTTTCTGTGGAATCTTTCATATGTGGATGGTGATAGCATTGGATAGTTCTTTGAGAAATGTTTGATTTCCACTCATAATTAGGGTGAGCCATGAAGATTTCTGAACAAAGACATATATTTAGTTGTGGGTGAAATAGGGCAGCTTTTGAATTAGTCTAAGCTAAGTTGGTCAGTTTTTGTATATTACCAAATCAGAATCTCAGGAGAATCTTTAGCTAGTACTCACTCTTCATTTTTAGTGTTGTTTTCCTTCTTTGCTATCTGACATCAAACTTGTCCTTTCAGCTTGAAAAAGATAACAAAATGCGGGCAATACTTGGGGCAAAATAAGCCAACAAATTATTCCTTCTGTATGGATATCTGAAATAACACTAGATACTCATTTGTCCCCCGAAGATGACTTGCAACAGGAAGATGGAAGGCAAAGTATGATTGCTGTGACAAGACTTCACCCCAGTTTCCATCATAGATGGTGCTTTGGGTGTAGTACCTGCAGGCATTCAAGCTACATTTTGCATAATCTCCACCACAGAGAAGTCACACTCAGGCCTTATTGAGCTTGTTTTCTCACATGTGGAATGCCTATTACCACATCCCTCATGTGTGAAGTGACACATCTGAAGAGGAAAGGTGTCTGTTCACATGTAGATTCTCCACGCAAGGATGATCCCTGGAAAATCAACAACAGCAGAACAAAGCTAAAGGAAACCTATGTGTATGTCACCAGTTGTGCGAACAGGGCCACTATCTCTTCAAACTGAATCAGCAGGAGCAATCAAATCAGATTTCATTGAAGTCAGTGTCTGAAGGTCAAGAGTTTCTTGTCTGGTAACTCTTGCTACATACAAATGCAGGAATATGTCAGCCTTTATTGAGTCCTCCAGAGAAATCTTTCCTCATTTAGCTTGCAGCTTATAACATATGTTTTAAAAGGCTCTTAGGGGCAGAAAACAACAAAAATATCACCCTTCAGGGGGTGATTCAGTTAGAATGTGGTGACAGCAAAAATTAATAGAATAAATGAGAAGGAAGCAGGAGTGGAGCAAAAAAAAAAAGTAGCAACGTAGACCACCAAGACAAAACACAAGGGACAACAGAAGAATTGGTACTATATTACCTAACGATTTATCCGGTGCATGTGAGTTACTTTTAAATTAGGCTAATGTGATTATTTATGCTTTCTCTTCTGTGTACTGAGGAAAACATGGAGTCATTAAATGCAGAGAACTGTTAAAGTATGACAAGGATGTAGCTATCAGAATTCTGAGATTAAGAATTCTGATCCCAAAATGAAATCTTACTTCAGTCCTCAATTTTCTAGCATTGCAAGCAGTGAAACACTGAAAATTGTTTACACTAAGAACTCACAATTTCTGTGCTCATATTTTCTTGTTGACTTTCCTACTTCTTTTCTTCGGATCCCGAAACTATATTTCTAAAATGTTCAGTTGTTGTTTCAAATTACTGACATTGTAGAAAATTGTGGACTAAAGGATATTTAATGAGGGGATAGAAATTTTATTTGGAGGGCTCTGCCTTCATTCCCCACCCCTTCACTCTTGCTGTACCCCTAAAGTTTGACATTAAGATGAGGAATATGCTAGGGCTAAAAAAAGTGTTCAGGAACCTGTTGTTGGATTTGTTCATTTGGGTGTTGAACCTGGTCTTAGGGTTTGGTGCTAGGCTAGGAAATGTACTTTTCAAAGTCAATCCATTTAGCACAGAGGAATGAAAACTACAGGTGCCAGAATTCCTCATGTCATAATAAGAGCTTCTGTACATTTCCAAAAAGCTTCAATTTTTGTTGCTGTGAGAACACAGTTGGAACTTAAACACAGAACTCTGCAGTCCTCAGCCTTCCTTCTGGTTTCTCCTCTACCAAATAAATCTATAGGAAAAGGAGATCAACTGGTGACAGGAAAGATCAGAGACAGTGGAGATTTCTACGCAAGTCTTTCTAGGTTTTCAGATAATTTTCAGGAAAGAAATAGAAAGAACAGATCCATGTTCTTGGAACAGATCCAAAATGGCAGAATTAGTCCATCTGTATTTAAATATTACTCCAGCTATACAGTATATACATTTTTAACCTACTCCATAAGACTTGTAGGAAGTTTAGTTCAGAAATTTAATCCTATGATCAGTTCTTTCTCATAGGAGTAGATTCATGAGTATGCACTTAATATCACACAAACTGAAGCTCTTCTCATAGTTCTAGTCCTGTGCTATCCTTGCATTCTGAATGGGTCGGAAAATGGATCCATAAAAGCTGATTTCCATTTTCGTGCGTCTGGGAAGGAACACATTTCAAAGTTGTTTCCTTTTATTAGTAAACCCCTAAAAAATTGAGGAACAAGGCATGGAAGTGCTTCCTTTTCCCATATGAATTTGCTCTTCAGCTGAATTTTTTATTGGAGACCGAGCTACAGATTCATCACCATAGGAGGTTTGTCAGGAGGTCTTTCCCAGGGTGGGAATTTACACCAAGGCCTCAGGACAGTAGAGATTACTCACTGGGCTTAGGAGCACCATTACTCTCCATGCTCACTGTCTATTTAAAAAAAAAATAATCAAAAATCGCATGCTCAAAATGCATGAGGTGGCTATTTCATAGTCTACCCCAAGGTAGTTTTAGACTAGGAGCATCCTTTTTAAAACCTGGAAATAAATTGGTTCCAGCTGGCTTAAAAGAGGTTCTTTCCTCTTAAAACAACTTACCAGGAGAAAACATGGCACAAAATTTGGAACATACCATGTGAGATTTCCCCTCCTTTTGGCCTCCTTGTAAATAGATTCCACTCTATGGTTATGAACTAATTGTGAAATTTTCTCCACAGAAAATTTGTTCTTTCTGATGTTCTTTCTAATGAACTCATTGACAATTGGCTGGGGAGCTCTGATGAGCCATGAGGCAATACATAAATGCCTTGAATGGAATAAACTTGAAGCCAGATTAATGCAGGAAGCTGTCAGACCAAGGTTCTTTCCAGCCCTACTTGAAAATGATGGGGCTTGAACTTGACATCTTCCTTTTGCAAGTCATGTGTTCTAGTAACAAAGCTTGCATGCATACACACACACACATACATATACATACTATCATTTAGTTTTGGTACAATGCTTAAGATTTGCTTTACACCACGTTCCATCTAAACTTGACCAGAACCAGCACTTTCTCTTGAAAAAAAAAGACGGCTGAAGTTTCCAGATTGATACAAAACTTGTATGAAAATATGCAGGGTGTCAACCTAAGGGTAAATATATAAAAATCTATTCCTAAATGTGCATTCTACAGTAAAATCTGGAGTGTTTAGGAGGTACCCAAAGTAGTGGTGGATCAGGCCCAGAACAGTCATTGTTTTGGTTCCAGTAGATAACAATCCAGGTCCGGTGGCTTTGTAATTAGGCATATGGATTTGCAGGCCATGACAGACAGACAGTCATTTTAAATTACAGTGTAGATGGTTGTCTGGGTTTCTGCATATCTCAACAGTCTTGTCTGACCATTATGATGAAACACAGTAGCTTGGAGAAACTAACAGACAAATTATGGAACTACTGGAAAGATTGTTTTAATTGTTCTGTCCACAGACCAGTCTTTTTTTCTCATAAGCCTTGCTTTGCTGTTTGATTACTATGATATTTATTTATTTTTTTCCTGAGAACTCTTAACAATTATGTGCTTTGTATGCTGCATTTTCCAATTGTTTTCATATGATCTTCCAAATACTCAGAGTAACAGTGTCGTAAATTTTATCAATTTGTTGTTAGGAAATTATTTACTAAATAGCAGTCCAAATAAACGGATTGTCTTTGAGGCTGTTAATTATTTCTTTCTTTGTAACTGCCCTTATTTGCATCGATAATTTTGTTTGGAAACAAAGAGAACCAAATCCAATTGTTAAGTTCAACTGGAATAGTCTCACACTTATATGATGAATTCACACTTATATAAGTTCTATTGAATCAATGGGTCTACTTTGTTTAGGATTAACTACTGGATTTAGTTTATATTTTTTTGTTTGTTTGGTACTTACACTCATTTGAGCCAGCGTAATATATTGGTTGGACCACTGAATTAGGACTCCAGAAGACCAGGGATAAAATCCCTTCTCAGCCACTGAAATTCACTAGGTAACCTTGGGAAGGTTATACTCCCTTAGCCTCAGAGGAAGGCAATGGTAAACCCCTACTGGACAAATCTTGCCAAGGAAACCCTGTGATAGAGTCACCATTGCATTGTATAAGTTGGGTGCTATTATTCCACTTTCAACATTGTATGGAATCCTGGGGTTTGTAGTTTAGGGAGCGGCATTTAGAATTCTCATCCAGAGAGCTCTTTGGTCTCAGTAAACAATAAACCCCAAAATTCCACAGGATGATGAAAGTGTAATAATAGTATTATAGCAGTGTAGTGCAGAAATGACCATAGTGTACAGATATAAGGGTCTAGTCCTATATTCATCTGCATGAGGGTTAGTGCTATTGTGTGAGCTCAGTAGACATGATTTCGAATAGATAGGTATAGGATTGCCCTGTATGACTTATTTTTCAAAACTTTGTATATTAAATTGTACTACAAAACCATCTGTGATTAGTGGAAAGTTATATCCTTGCCCAAAACCTAATGTTTATCAAAAAGGATAGCTTTACTAACTTAATAATAAACAAATATGCATATATAGATACTGTGAAAATGCAATCGCAGCTAGAAAACAAGAGTGACAGCTTAATAAAATTCTAGAAGATATGTTTAGTTGGAAGTGTTTCCATGATCAACATAGACATCTCTGCTGACTGTGCATCACTTACATTAAAGTTGAATTACTGATAAAAGCAAACTCTAAATGCTATATCAACACTTCTGCATTTGTCTTTAGAGTTTAACTTGCCAGAAAATGGCAGCATTCAAACATATTCCTAAAACATCATTTAGGATTACAAGAACAAATTACAGCAAGCCTTAGGCTCACATACCAGCAAACTTCTCAACTCCCCATGTACTTGTGTTGAGATTGGAAGTTTATTTTGGTTTAGAATAACCACAGTTTTTGTGTTAAACTGTGGTTAAACTCAGATCAGATCTTGGAAAAGTTATTTTTACACTACCACTCCTCTTGGGCATTTTTGGTGAAAAATTATCAAAATTGTAGTCCAGCCAAGTAATTTTAGCAAATCTTGTCTTACTTACAGCTTGTTGAAACAAGTTAGCTCCATAAATGATGATATGAGAGTACAACAAATCATTGCTAACAGGAAGTGTGGCTGTCATCATGAAAATGTGTGATTAATCTTAAATGTAAAATGAAAAGCAATAAATAGAGAAAGAAATATTGAGCACCTTGTAGCCAAGCTGTATATTGAATAGACCCTGGATGAGAAAAGCTATCATGGATGGAGGCAGCATATCACAGTTCATTCTTAAAATGCCAAACCATGGCTTAGTATTACATGCAAATAAAGTCAATGACAAAGCAGCCTAGGACAACAGAATCTATCATTTATCTTTAAATATAGGGTGTTTTTTTTTTAAAAAAATCATTATACATTTAGCTGGAAATAAAGTAGAACCAACTCTAATTATAACCAAAATATTACTGTTAAAAACAAACCTTTCATATTTTCATTCTTAAATATTTTTTCTGTGTTTCTTACAAATAGTCACCTTAGATGTGATGCAATAATGGAAATAAGAATAAATGCTTAATGATCATAAGACGATATGTTTTTGCAAATATTGACTTGTGTATCATCACAGAAATATAACCTGGGATTTCAATTTACATTGCAGAGTGGTGTGAGCACATGTTAGCAAAAGAAGCAGTCATCATCAGTGCATCAGTAAATGCACACTGCATATGCCAATAGTTGAAATCCATGCCATCCTGAACATATACCCTAATTAGAAGGTCATCCAGGTCAGTGCAGCCCCATTGATATTAAAGATTACTCCACATTTTGATAGGCATCATTCAATACTTTGATGCAAGTTTACCTCTGAGAACCAGTTTTCAGGCTTCACAAAAGTAAATACTGCATACATGTGATAAGAAGGAATGAGAAAGATTACAGTTTAAATTCTAGATTGAGATTCCCAGATTATCTATGAATATTTTGCTTATCTTTGGAATTGTACAAGTACCAGTCATAGTTACTAGTGTACAAAATCTAATGGTTTCTTGTAAACTCTTTTGGCAGATTTCAAGTAACTAAGATTTGGTTCCCAGTCCAGAATATATATTGATTTGCAGAAATTAAAAGCCACTCAACCCTACCCAATTAAGTCACAGTGTTTTTCCCTTTGGTCAGTGTATTGCTATGGGAACAATGAAAATGAAACAGGCTACCAACATAAAACAATGTCACATGTAAGGTAATGTATTCCAAATTAATTTAGTGTAGATAGAGCATGTTAAGTCTGATATTTCAGTCCTCAACACACTTTTGTCCTAAAAAAGAGCAAAGCTATTGTTTTTGATTATGCTTTCATCTATTATTAAATATGTCCCTTCATACAAAACATGGCAGTGCACTTCTTGTGTTCCTTCAAGTAATTTCCAGCTTGTGGCTACCCTAAGGCAAATATATCATAGGATTTTCCTGGCAAGGTTTGTTTTCAGAGAAAGTTTGCTATTGCCTTTCTCTGAGGCTGAGGTGGTATGACTTGCTCAAGGCCACCCAGTGGGTTTCCATGGCTGAGCAGCAGTTCAAATCCTGGTGTCTCAAAGTACTAGTCCAACTTTAGAATCATTACACCACACTGGCTCCCTACAGTGTCCTAGTGCTGGGCAATTATAAGGCCAGCCCAAAACAGTTTGCTGTATGAAGCTCCCCATACAACCTGATATGCTAAAACTGTAGTGAACGGGTGTATTGTTCTTACACTTACAGTTTATTGTGTTGTAATGCTGATATCTTTCATTTTGTTTTTAATTTTTATTAGTCCCTTTGGAAGCCAATGGTCTGAAAAGTCCTGTCTTTGGAATAATAATATAAATGAATAAATGAAATGCAATATGTGCCAAAGGCTAGAGTGCCCATTTCTGCACTACACTGTTATAGTGCTATTATGCCACTCTCAACATCCTATGGAATCCTGGGGTTTGCAGTTTTGGGAGGAGTGTTTAGAATTCTCAACCAGAGATCTCTTTGGCCTCAGTAAACTACAAACCCCAGAATTCCACAGGATGGTGAGACTGAAATAATAGCACTATAACAGTGTAGTGCAGAAATCACCTGAATCTCTGATTCTGAACTGCTGTGGTGCATGCAGCCATTTGGCCTTCTGCACCCTAAATTTCCCTGCTATAAGGTGAGCTATCGACAAAGTGAGTCAATGCATGAGGGTGGTACTTGAAAAACAGATACACTCGCAATTTATATGTGGGCCAATACAGCCCTTTTGAGAATCTAGCTGTCCATTTACTCAGGGGGATATTCAAGTAACAAATAAATATTAAAGAATGTAATAGATAAAAATTAAAAGCAATTATATGTCAAATATTTTCTAGCACTTTAATAATTTAATAAATAATGTACAGTAATGTGGAAAGGTCCCAGAAAGAAAATGGATAACAGATATTAGGAAGAACTTCCTGATGGAAGAGCAGTTCAACAGTGGAATATACTGCCTGGGATTGTGACAGAGTCTCCTTCTTTGAAGGTTTTTAAATAGACCCTGTATGGCCCATCTGTCAGGAATGTTTTGATGATGTATTCCTGCATGGTAGGGAGCTGGACTCGATGGCCTTTGTGGTCTTTTCCAACTCTACAATGCAATATAAGTTCTGTGATTCAGTAGAGGAAAATGCTAAAAAGGGCCTCCAGTAAAATTTTTACTGCTGTCAAGTGACTCAGACCTTCCACTGCATCAGTATCTATCCACTAATTTACAACACAATGCATTTCAAAATATAATTGACATCATTTTCTTGTTTAATACTGCTAGATGCAGAAAACTGTGTACTCTGACAGTTACAGAGCTGTTTGGCACTCTCTTTTTCTTTGCTTGAAAATGAAAAGTAGCAGCACATCTTCCACAGTTACCATGCCTATTATGATAACTGATTGGACAGTCAATAGAACATAGATGCATGTTTGGCCCTAACATGAAAATGTGACCATACTAACTTTGTGAATTTTTGGTCTTCCCAAGCTTTTGGTCTACAATTCCAAACATTACCACAAAACTGACAAATAGTAAGACTGTGTCCCCTCCAACTATCTCAGTCATTTCTCTGTTGTCCCATCTGTTCAACTGCTTTTAAAACATCCTAGTTTCAATCTCCTCCTCCCACCCTCTCTGTTCAGTTTGCATTGATGTAAATTAGTTTGAAGTGCAAAAAGTAATTTGCACTCAATTAATTTGGTAGGGAGGGGAGAGGGCAGAATCTTGCTCTTCCCAGAAGGCTTTGGCAAAAGGAAACTCTCTTTGCTTGTGTGTTCTTCTCATTAATTACTTTTGCCATCTTGATCACATTCTGATGTTGCTTGGCCACATGACTCACTTTTCATCTGTAAAATGTTGGAGGGTATGAGCCAGAACTTGTAGGACCTGTAGCCCAAATCTGTAGGGCTGAAGGTTTTCCATTATCTATAAAAGGGTGCTTGATTGACATTTTTCACATGGACAATGTAGCATTTCTAGAATTCTCAGCAGTGTCAGCAGTCATGTGGAAATGCTTAGGTCTACTGCATATCTTAATATGCCACAGGAAGTTGCTGTTCCAAATAGCTTCCTTGTGAGAAGTAACCATCCCAGCTATAACTTTTAGATTTTTTTTAAAAGAAAGTCTTTTATTGTTGTACATTTTAAAGACAACTGAATGAGGAGGTCTTGGAGTCATTTGATATTAATGGGAAAAAACCATAAAGACTGATTAGCATGTCCAATTTTTTGGTATTGTCACTCCAGGAGGAGATCAGTTATGGACAGTTTTTCATCAGTATTTGTCATGGTAAGAGTATATGGAAAAACCCATAGTTATGCCAAAGTAAAGAACAGTTATTATGTATGTAGGAAAGCAGACAAGTTCTGATTCCCATTACCTATAGTGTTAACTGGTTTTGAATTAAATTTTATTGGGCTTTACTGCTGTATGGTGAACAGTTTTCAAAGGGAAAACAAGGGGCTCTTTCACACTAAACAATCATAACACTATGATTCTGCTTTAACTGCTGTGGGTATATTCTATGGAATCCTGGGGCTTGCAGTTTAGGGAGAAGTATTCAAAATTCTCAGCTAGATAATTCTAGCTGATTTCTGGATTCCACAGGATGTTGCTGTGACAGTTAAAATGGAATATAGTGCTTTAATTTTGTAGTATGTAAAGGCTCATGGTAAAATATAGAAAACAAAACACACTTTTGTAACAAATCAAAATGGCAACGTGTCCCTAAGAATGAGTTCCCAACACATTTCTACTAAAGGTTGACTGGAAATTCAGAGGGTAGTGGCTATGTGACTCAGTAGCTCACAATGTCCCTGTATACAGAACACATAGGTAAAAATAAGCCTAGTGCAAAATTTTGTTCTCATACAGTCTTGATCAGAATTTATTTGAATGCACAAAATTTCTTTATATTCATTTTAAGAAGAAAATTATATTAAAAGAATTTGAATGTGCAAGCAATAGAAACTAATATATACCTCCACCAAAGCCAGGTTTGGAATTTGTAATTCTGCAAATTCTGGCTTTGAATCTCTAAGTATTTCAATACTATAGAGTTATTAGCAGTATTATATCACTTTAACTACCATGCCCCATGAAGAATAATCTGCTAGAAATGTCTGTTTTTGATCCCCTGAACCTCAGTGCTACATCATTAGAGAATTCTAAGGGCAGAATTGTGTACAGAAAATCATTGAACTCCAAATCACAGGATTCTGTAGCACTGAGCTATGACTATTGAAGTGGGATAATTGTTGCTAACGGCTATCAAGTCATCTTTGGACTATGGAGATGTTAGGATAGAGACCTCCAAGTCAGCCAACCATCAAAGCCCTGCTCACATCTTGCAGACTCAGGGCTGTGGCTTCCTTGGTTGAGTCTTATCCATGTGTGTAATGTGGTCTCCCTCTTTTCCTACTGCCTTCTTCTCTACTGAGCATTATTGTCTTTTCTAGAGACCTGTGTCGTCTTATGATATTTCAAAAGTGTGGCAGTCAGACTCTCTGCTTGCTATAAATGACACCCTATTTTTCTTAAATATTCATTTCCTAAGCAAAACACTGTAATTATCTGACTCAAAATGCCTCATTCCTGCTCACTCACCCCAACTACTGTGATCCTTATGCATTCCATTTCTTGTTTTACAATGTCTGGCTTACCCTGATTCATGCCTCTCACATTCCATCTTCCTATAATATGTGTTGTGCAACTTTGTTTTAAATCTTTTTATTATACACATTTACATTCACCTTCTCATTTCCCCATACCCAATACACACGTAGTACCAATGAGTAATCCAAAAGGTAGAAAAATAAATTAACATATGATTTAGATTTAACACAAACCCAAAGCGCATAGTTAATGACCTTAATTTAAATTCTTTAACATCAGCTTTTCCTATATACACAGAGCTTAAATTTCTCCTCTCTCTCTTCTTTTGATTGTCCTTTAATGCATAAACTTATTTATCCAATTACATTCAATCTTCACTCGCACCTTTTTAACCATAAAAAAAAAGAAAAAACAAAAAAAACAAAAAAACAAAAAAACAAAACAAACAAACAAACAAACAAAAAAAACACTCTTCCCTTATTTTCTTTTTCTTCCATACTAGTTGGTTCTACCTTAGCTTTTCCCGTCCAACAATAACTTAAAACATCACATTGACTTACTCCACTTTCTTTCTGAATATCAAATTCGCTAAATTTCCCTGTTTGTAGTCATTCCGTTCTCCTACTTACTATATTTCCCTTTTCTAAATCCCGTTATCCTTTATCAAATGTAACACTTATAATTCTATTCAAGTCCTAGTTGTTACGAACCTTTATCACGTACTTCACCTATTCTTTATTCCTTGTTCCTTTAATCACTCCTACTTCCTATTAGGTTCCAATATGGGGAGGATCAAATCCCATTCTTCATCTATTTTTTCTTCTGACCTTTGTTGCAATACTGCCGTTAATTTCTCCATTTCCCTTATTTCGTATATTTTCAATAACCAATCCTCCACTACAGGGGATTCTTCTTGTTTCCATCTGCTGGCATAGCACATTCTCGCTGCAACTATCATATACGTTAATATCTTGTGGTATGATTGCTTTTTGAGTGGTCCTACACGCTCGTACATATTTAATAAATACACCTCTGGAAGTAATGGAAAGTTCTTTTGCATAATTTTCGTTATATTATTATGTATTAGAACCCAAAATTTTTTCGCTTTTATACAAGTCCACCAAAGATGGAAAAGAGTTCCCTTCTGGTCGCACTTCCAACACTTATTTTTATCAGTTTTACTCATTTTTGCAATTTGCACTGGCGTGTAGTACCACCTATAAAAGATCTTAAAGTAATTTTCTTTTAAAGCTGTGCTCTTCAATGTTTTATTTATTAAGGACCAAGATCTTTCCCAACACTCCAATTGTATCGGCCTCCCTATGTTCTGGGCCCATCTTAACATATTCTCTTTTACTATTTCTTCCTCAAGTTCTAAGTTCAAGAAAATTTTATATAGCTTTGCTATAAGGTGTTCCACTCCTGGTTTAAACAGTTTATCTAACTCGTTTTCTTTACTTTCTATCCCAACTGTTTTTTGGTCCAATTTATATTTTTCCGATATCTGTCTTTGCAATAACCAATGGGTAGAAAGCCCATACTCTACCAATTCTTCTCTTGTTTTTAGTTGAAGTTTACCCCCTTGTACCTTTACTATGTCCTTGTATAAAATCCATCTATTTATCTGTGGCTTCTCTCTTCTATAAAAGGCCTCGCTAGGAGATATCCACAATGGGAATCTCCTGTATACCTTCTTCTTATAAAGCAACCATACTCTAAGAATTGACTTCCTAATAAAATGGTTATTGAAATCTCTGTTAATTCGGGCCTTCTCGTACCACAGATAAGAGTGCCAGCCGAAGGGCAAATCTGCACCTTCCAAAGTTAACAGTCTCTCATCATCCAGTCTAATCCAAGTGGTCACCCAATCCATACAGCATGCGTGATAATATAACTTCAACTCTGGTGTTCCTAAACCTCCTCTTTCTTTAGCGTCTATTAATCCGCACCACTTAATTCGGGGTTTTCTACCGTTCCATATAAATTTCGAAAGATCACTTTTCCATTGTTTGAAAACCCCATCATTTGTGATGATAGGAAGATTCTGGAATAAGAAAATCAATCTTGGCAGGACATTCATCTTGATGGTTGCAATTCTTCCTAACAAAGATAAATCTAGGGTTGTCCACCGCCTTAAATCCTCTTTAATCAATTGCCAAACTTTCTTATAGTTGTTGTCATACAAATCGGTATTATGTTTAGTCAAATATATTCCTAAATATTTTATTTTTTTCTCTATTTTAAATTGGGATTCCCTCTCCAGCTCACTTTCTTCCTGTTTGTTCATATTCTTAGTTAGTATAGATGTTTTATCCGGATTAACTTTGAAGCCTGACGCTATGCCATATTCCTGTAAAATCTTTTTTAACCTTTTTATACTTTGTACCGGATTATCTAATATGATTACCAAATCATCCGCGAATGCCCTGAGTTTGAAAATCTGATTCCTTATTTGGACTCCCCTTATTTCATTATCTTGTCTTATTTGGATATTAAGAATTTCAATCATTATCAGGAATATCAATGGAGATAACGGGCATCCCTGCCTTGTCCCTTTCATAATACTAATTGTAGGTGTTTTTTCTCCATTTACAACGATATTTGCTGACTGGTCTCTATAGATCATATCAATCCACCTCAGAAATTCATCACCTATTTCTATCTTCTTCAAGGTTTCCATAATAAAACTCCATTTGACATTATCAAAAGCTTTCTCCGCGTCGAGAAATATCATTCCTAGCTTCTTCTCATTGTGTTTTTGGTAATACTCAATTATATTCAAAACAACTCTCATATTATTCTTGATGGATCTTCCTGGGAGAAAGCCACATTGATCTTCATAAATCCACTCCTTTAGCACCATTTTTAATCTTTCTGACAAAATGGATGCGAATATCTTATAGTCTGTATTAAGCAAAGCAATTGGTCTATAGTTCTTAACATCCCGGTGATCTTTACCTTCCTTGGGTATTAAGCTAATCATAGCCTCTCCCCAAGAGCTCGGACGCACCCCATTCTCAAGCTCTTTTATCACTTTATACATAGGTTCCACCAATACATCTTGAAAGGTCTTATAATAATGGGCTGTCAGTCCATCTGGTCCCGGGGCTTTTCCTAGTTTTAAATTCTTGATTGCATTTATGATCTCCAATCTGGTGATGGGTTTATTTAACTCTGACTTCAATTCCCCTCTAATTTGCGGTATTTCAACTTTTCCCAAGTATTTCTTAATGGTTTCATCTACATCGAGGTGGTCCTTTTCTTCATAAAGCTTCTGAAAATATTTATAGAATATTAGTTTTATCCTGTCTTGTTGTCTACACAGTTCCTTTCCGTCATTGATTTCCAAGATTGTTCTTTTCTCCCTTTCTTTCTTGAGTTATAAGCTAACCATTTCCCAGTTTTGTTGGAGTGTTCATAGTATCTTTGTTTTACATATTTTAATTTCCTTTCCAAATCAATTGTATTTTGTATTGTGATTTGTTTTCTTAAGACCTTCAGTTCATATTTTAGCTTATCATTTTGGGGATTTATCTTTAGTTCATCTTCCTTTTCTTTAAGTTGTTCCATAATTTTATTTTGAGATTCTTTCCATTTCTTATTTTTATAAATCTCCTGTTCAATCAAAATCCCCCTTACCACAGCTTTTCCAGCCTCCCATACCACACTTTCTGATATTCCTGTTCCAGAGTTTTCCTTAAAATAATATTCTAATCCTGTTTTTACTTTATTTATTACTTTTTCATCTCTCAATAAGTCATCTTTTAGTATCCATCGATATTCTCGTTTCCTTTCTCTAAATGTCAATATAAGGGGGCTGTGGTCGGACAGTATCCTTGGCAAAATTTCCATTTTTTGAATATTCTTTGCTAATATTTTGGATATTAGGATCATATCTATCCTAGACCAAGATCTACATGTTTCTGAGTAATATGTAAAATCCTGGGTATTCCCATAGAGGTACCTCCATGCATCTATAAGAGCGACATTCTCCACAAGCTCAAAAAAAGTTTTGGGTAATCTCCTATTTACCGCTTTCTTTTCCGTTTTCCTATCACGTTCGGGGTCTATGACCCCATTCCAATCACCCATTATCATCACTTTCTCATAAT
Organism: Ctenosaura bakeri; assembly: GCA_948474755.1. Lineage (NCBI taxonomy): Eukaryota > Metazoa > Chordata > Lepidosauria > Squamata > Iguanidae > Ctenosaura > Ctenosaura bakeri. Next base: position 12,366 of record CAOLHI010003224.1, on the reverse strand, counting down.
CATATTCTTGCATCACTTTCAACAGTCTATCAAAATATCCTGACTTGTTCTGTTGCGGTCCATATACCCCTACACATAACATTTTCCCTTGTACCGTTTCCACTTCTATCCCTACAAATGATCCACCTTCATCTTTAAAGACTTCTTCAGATTTATATTTTTTATTTACATAAATTGTGACCCCTTTCCTTTTTCTATTGCATACTGATGAAAATTCTAAACCTAATTTACCATTCTTCAAATAAATAGTGTCTTTATCTCTTATGTGCGTTTCCTGTAAGCAAATTACGTCTGCTTTTATTTTTTCTAAATAATGAAATATTCTTTTCCTTTTAATAGGTGCATTTAAACCTCGCACATTCCAAGAAAGTATTTTCATAATCTCCCTTTTACCTTAATTTATCTCTTGATCTACTTCTAATTCCAAATCTTCGTCCTTCTCTTCTTCGTCCTCTTCCTGTCCTTCGTTCAGTATGTCCTCCTCCTCCTCCTCTCTGTCTGTCCCTGTCAAATCCTTCCCGTATAATTCCTCAGCCTCTGTATTCCTAAGTCGAATTGTCCTCTCCTCTAACTCTTTTCCTTGCTCTTTCTTTTTTCTTTCTCTTTCTTTTCCAATACCTTCTTCTGTTGTTGTATCCTTGTCTTTTTTTCCTCCAGTTTGTTTTTTAACTCTTGTTGTAGCCTTGTCGGTATCCTTTGCGGGATCTTCTGACCCTACTCTGCTTTCTACTTCCGTCATGGCTAATTCCTCTTTATATCGTTTTAGAAAGTCCTGTGCTTTCTGAATAGTATTTAGCACATATCTCTTCTGTGCAAATGTGAAGGTCACACCTTCCCCTTTACACCACCTGTATCTAATTCCGTGTTTCTTCAACACCTGTATCAAAAAGCCATACTCCTTCCTCTTTTTTAAGACTTGAGAAGGCACGTCTTTAAAAATCTGTAACTCCTTTCCTTCTACCTCGAATCTATTCGTATAGCTTTCTCGCACTACCAACTCCTTTACTCTTTCCCGGAGAAAGTATACCACAATATCTCTAGGGACCTTCCTTTTCTTTGCCACAAAGGAATTAATACGGAAGATTTTATCGATTTCTAAATCCATTTGTTCAGAATTCCAGCCGATATAATTCGCTAGAGCTGGGATTATCCAGTTACATAAATCCTCAGCTTCCTGTTCCTCCAACCCTCTGATCTTCAAGCACTTGTCTCTAATCTTTATTTCTGTATTTATCGCCTGCACTTCCACTCGTCCTATTTGTTTTCTTAGTTCTGGAGCTTCTTTTTCCAATTTACCTGTTCTATCTTCTATTGTACTGATTTTTTGGTTTATTGTTTGAATTTCCTTTGTTATATTTTCCATCTCATGGCCCATATTTCTCATTTCTTGTCGTATCTCCTTCATTTCTGAGGAAACCTTCTGCATTTCTTTCTTAAAATCCTCCCTCAATTTCTTCATTTCTTCTAATAGTGTGTTCCCAAATTCTAAAAATTTGGGCTGACCTTCTATGGAACCTCTCCTCTGCTGTTGAGTTGATACTGCCTTCCTTGTACCGGATGCCATCTCTGTATTTATCTTAAGCTTATGTACTTATAGATATATAAATTATCCACCTCTGGTATTATTATTATTGTATAATGTAGTATGTTACTGTATAACGCAGTAAGTTGTAAGACTATGTTATACTATGTGTAGTATCACTAATAAAGTTCAATACAACCCCATAACAAATAAAGTTCAATACAACCCCATAACAAAGTATAACAATATAACAGTATAACAATATGACATTGTTGGGTGATTCTTTTGTTCTCAATCTATTAGTCCAGTAAATATTGTTGAGTTTCCGTTCCTATTATTCCTTGGTTTTTTTAATTTCTTACAGTATCCTGTTCACCTCAAATGATACCAATGAGTCACAAGGCACAAAAGAAGCAAAATAAATCCAAACAATCAAAACCATACATTTTCAATGTGGATTCAGTTCCGTGCCTCAAGCTTAATGTACAGGACACTATAAATCCTTAGAATATTCCAGTTCAGTAAGCAGGCAAACAAGTATACTCAATGTATTCAGTATATAGTCACTGTACTCTAAAGTTTCAATTACTTATCTCTGTTAATGTCCTGTCCTTGATCTGGTCTCCTGGTCTTCTAACTCCAGTGTCTTCGTCCTGGATCTCCACTTACTGCTTCTTTTCTATTCTTCAGCTGTACTTCCAGCCACTTATGGTTGTATTTAGGTTAAACAATTGTACTTAGGTTAAATTGTTCGATATCTCTGTCTCCTCCTCTCCCATTCACTCCGTACTCTTTGCTGTCTCTTCGCTATATATTCTTTACTCTATGCTAGTAAATAGCTCTAATTCTTCTGTCGCACGTGTCACTTTAGTTTCACTTATAAATTTAAATTAACTTGAAACGACTTAGATTCAGCTGCATCTTTCTTCTTCTCCTTCTACTTTGCCACTTTCGTAGCTCTCTGTTTCACTGATTCCGACTCATTAACTCCTTATAGTATCAGTTTTCTATATTCCTAGCTCTAGAGAACTCCACTTCCGTAGGCTCCTTCCTGGGTTCCCCCCCCCCCTTAAAGGAGCTTTGTCTCTTTACTACTTCTGCAGAGCTATTCTTCGTGTTGGTCTCACGTCCATCCAATATAGAAAAAAAAAATATGCTTTTGAAGAAAGAAGCCTCGTTCCCCCTCCCGTTCTTCTTTCTTCTTTGTTTCCACTGCTTAAGTTTTAAAAAGTGGTGGCGAGGATTCAGCTCCACCGGAGCCCTTCGGAGGTAATGGCTGCTCCACGGATCCTCCCCCACGCTTCGCAGGTTAGAATTTCAGATGGTAATTTTCAGACCTGGACGAGGGGTTTGGGGTCCTCCGCTTGCGCCTCTGAACCCCCTTTACCAAGGGGGTATTCTCCCTCTGTTCCTTCCCTGGAACAGTGGGTTCCCGACCTCGTTGGGGGTCGCCTCTTCGCCCGCTCTGGCGGGAGACGACCACACTCCTCACCGCAACCACCGGAAGCCTAAGCTGGAAATATCTCGTGTTGTGCAACTTTGGATTTTCACCTCTGAGCATGTCAACAGCTGAGGATCCTTTTGGTTTGAGTCTACTTGTGTCATTAGCCATAGTGCTATTTGTGGATGTCCTCTGCTGTACCCCAGTAGCTTGCTGAGTGCTATCTGACCTGGGAGTTTAATCTTCTGGCACTATCTCTTGTTTCATTTTGGATCATCTCATTATAGGTTCTTTCCCCCCCTCTTTTTTTGTAAAATATATTCAAAAGAAGGTCTAATGTGCCTCTCTCTGAACAGTACTGACAAGGGTTAAATACGGTGCCACTGCCGTTGTCTCTGAGAGATCCTCTGCCAGTGTCATTTCCCACTGTTGCTGGTGCCCAGTAGCTGTTTGGTACATTTAATCTGGCTTCTCAGCAAAAGCCTGTCTGACATTAGAGAGACCCTACAAGCAGCATTGCTGCCATCAGTGTGGTCTCTTGCTTCACAGGAGTATGCTGTCCCACCACCACAGAAAGGTAGTACCATTTTTGAGTCTAATGTAGACGTTTCCCTTTATTATACATTCAACCATGTTGAATATATGGTGCTGAATTAAGAGTGCCTTCTGATTTTTATGAGGTATTTCTCAGAAATTCTTATTTTGAGATGTTAAACCATTTTCAGCAATGGTATCTTTGGAATGGTCCATAAATAAATGGAAAGCAAATGGAAGAAGGTGTGGATAGTACCTGGTTTCTACTCTGAAGGCAACCATTGATTTCAAAACAAAGTACTCAGGCTCCTTATATCAACAAATAAACTATTAAATTTCAACATATATGCTTCTTAGTACTAAAGGAAAATGGAATATTGCACTACTTGACTAGATTTTTCTAGTATAGTGCCTCATTTGAGAAGACAAGGAAATCCAATACGTGGGAGAAATTTGAGTGCCTCATTCCTCACATAGACTGCCCGTGCCTAAACAAAGTTCACCCTTACAATTCATTTACTCATCTTGAATAGCACCTACCTAACACAGCACAAGTAAGCTGCAAAACCTGTATAGAGTTAACTGGCTGAACTATATATGATTCTTTGTATCCTAGCCAAAAAAACAAACACCCTCATCTCATCTCTGGCATGACCTTTCTAACATGAAAGAAATGTCATATTGTCAGAACCTTCTGCACAGAAATCATGCTGCTGTGAAATTGAGAGCCTTTAAAATACTGAAAAACTTATCTGTGTTATTCTGTGGTAACAAACTTACACATCTGTTCTGTCCAGACTGTTCTACTTAAAAAGATACCTTTACTAGGAGACATATCCCAAATATAAATAGATATTAATGCTGTTTGTTGATTTTCCATGCCCTTATGCTGCTTAGGACAAGAGGTGGAGTACCTGCCACCTTGTTGCTATTGTTGAACTAAGACCGTCACAGCTATGGAGGTCAGGGATGATGGGAGTTGTAATCCTATGGCATTTGGTCAGCCACAGGTTCTTTGTGGTTTACCTTTAGAAGTTTTAAATAAACTGGTAAGGTTGAGAAAGTAAATTGTTTTACTCCCATTTTGCTTGGAACATAAGTAACTTTGCTTTCCAATTCAGGAGTGAATTTAAATGCTGAAGGGAAAATCTCTGTGTGGGAACCTGGCAATCCTGTGTTTGTCATCCTTTATTTCTCCCTGTGCTGTTCTCAGTTATATTTCCTGAGGTAAGGTTTGAAGAAAGAGAAAGACTTCCTACTATGTACTCAGGAAATACAGTGAGAAGAGGCAGAACAAAGCAGTGTGTTTCCATAATGAGCCTCTCGGCTGTTATTAATAGCTCAATTTACAAAGAAATATGTTGAAAACGTGGATCTACTTTATATCTCTTCCATATCCAATGTTTACTTTAGCCCCTTTGTTTGTCAAGCTGGCGTGCTGCTCCCCTTTAGGGACTAAGCTAATCTATTTGCCTAGGTGCAATAACTCTTTTATATTTCCAGTCAGTGTATGATGAAGCTTCTCTAATCACCTGTTTGCTCCATAACTACTGTATTCTATTAGCCCTGGGTGACTTTGCTAAATGGCAGCAATAAACAGCTAAAACTGTACCGCCGTGAAGAAAGGGAGGGCAAAATGAGTTCCAAATTCTGAAAAAGAGAACTAACATGTATAAAGCAGATAAATTTAAAACACGTTGCCTGAAGACATAACTTCTTGTGTTTCCTCATCTTTTGCCACAATGGCAGATTTGAGATAAATCTGTCTTCTTGAATATATCAACAAATATCTCAAGGGAGAAAAAAGTATACAGAATGCAGTAGTGAAGAATGAAAACTTTCATATTCTCCAGCTGTCCTCCTGTAACTGGGACATCACAATAAATCCTCTGTTGCCCCACTTTTTCAGCTCCATTTCAAATGTCCTAGGTTCTCTCCCCACCTATTATATTTCCCCCTTTGTCTTTGGCTTACGTTAATTCCTGCAAACCGGGGGCCTTTCCACACTACACTGTTATAGTGCTATTATTTCATTTCAACATCATATGGAATCCTGAGGTTTGCAGTTTGGTGGGGGGAGGCATTTAGAAATCTCAGCCAGTGAGCTCTTTGGCCTCACTAAATTACAAACTCCAGATTTCTACAGGGTGTTGAAAGTGGAATAATAGTACTATAACAGTTTAGTGCGGAAAGACCCTGATTCAAAGTGCAAAAGTAGTGTGCACTCAATCAACTCAGCAGAGGAACTGGAGGAGAGGGTGGAATCATGCCCTTCCCGGGCAAAACTTCTAACTTCTGCAGCCTCTCTTAGCTCGTCTGTTTTTCCTCATTGATGACTTTTCCTGTGTTGAGTACACTGTGATGTTGCTTGGGCACACATATCCACCTGTGAATTGTTGGAGGGTATGAACTTTGGAAGCAGCATATTCATTCAGCATCCAAAACTGGTCCAATGAAATATGCTATTGCATTTATTTTTTTTCTCCAATTTTGTGCATTTTAGGCAGAATTCAACTGTTGTTGTTTTGTGCCTTCAAGTCAATTGTTACTTATGACAACCGTCAGGTAAATCTATCATGGGGTTTTCTTGGCAAGATGTGTTCAGAGGGGGTTTGCCCTTGGCTTCCTATGAGGTTGAGAGAGTGTAACTTGTCAAAGGTCACACAGTGGGTTACCATGACCTGTTAGTAAGGCAGAATACAGTTCTTCAAATAATCTGGACCTGAGCTGTATAAAACTTTATAGGCAAAAATCAGCACTTTGAATAGTACCCAGAAATAGACCAGCAGCCAGTGAAACTGTTGCAACAAAGGAGTTGTGTGTTCCCTGTAGCCAGCTCCAGTTAGCAATCTGGATGCGACTCATTGGATTAGTTGAAGTTTCCAAATACTCTTCAGAGGCAGCTCCCCATACAGTGTGTTACAATAACCCAACCGGGATGTTACTAAAGTGTGTGACACTGTGGCCAGATCTGATGGCTCAAGGAACAGGTGCAGGTGGAACACAACTGTTGCAAATGCGCTCCTAGGAACTGCTGAAACCAGAACTTCCAGCTCAGAATCACAAACCTGCATCTTCAAAGGGAATGTAACGCGTCCAGCACAGGCTGAAATCCTTAAGTCCTGTTCTGGGTTCACCCTTCTGGGAGGGGGTAGAGCCACTGTAAAACAGTGTCCCCAGTTGCACTTCAGCAAAATGATCCAGCAAGATACCATGGTGAATGATATTGAAAGCTGTCAGGAGGTTCTGCAGAACTAACAGGGACACAGTAACCCATCTAGATCCCAGTGTAAGTCATCCACCAAGGCAGCCAAAGCCATCTCTGTCCCATAACCAGGCCTGAAACCAGATTGAAATGGAAAACCCCTGGAGGCCACCACACACTCTAGAACCTAGCCCAAAAATGGAATGCTAGAGACCAGCCAGTTAATTACCCAGAATAGTGGGATCCAGAAGGGCTTTTAAAAAATGGTTTTCTAACAGCCTCTTTCAGGCAAGCTGGAATTCTGCCTTGTTTTAGTGAGACATTAACAATTCCTTTTACCTGCTCAGCCAGTTGTCCTCTAGCTTTTTTTTTTTTTAATGAGCCAGGAAGGGCAAGAATCCAGCCTACATATGGTGGCTGTCACTTCTCCAAGAATCCATTTCACATCTTTGGGTTGCAGAAATGGAAAATTATCCATTGTCACTGGACAAGCAGGGGCCAAAGTAATATGCACTGGATCCATATAATTTATAATATCTGACTCCTTGGGCAATATAGACAATGCAACACATTATTAAAGCATTCTTTCCCTATAAGCAATCAGTCCTCAGAGCCCTGCTGAAATAAACAAGTCTTCACCTGCCTATTAAAAGATAGCAAGGAGGGTAGCAGTTTAGCTTCTTTGGGAAAGGACAAAGACTAAGAAGGTCACCTCCTGTGTTCCTACCAGATATAGGAACAGTGGGACAGAGAGAAGTCACAAAGTCAGGAAGAACAGATTGAGTTTATGGTCACCATCTTGAGACATTAGAAAGTATGGCAGAAATCACTATATGTTTCTCTGTTTCCGTCTATAGCTACATGTACATCTTATTTACAGTGGTCCTGATTTACAAAGCACGTTAAGAAACCTTTGAAATAACCACAATATGGTATCTAGTGTGACTTAAAAGTTGTTGTTCTTATATGTGAGATGTGCTGTTTTTCTTTGTATGGATTTCCTGAAGCAATGTGTTATATAGCAAATAATGATAGAAAATGGCTGTTTCCTTGCTTTCCATTCTTTTGCTCAGATTGATACTGAGAACAAAGGCACTCCATGAGAAAAATGAATTAGTGCCCACAGTCCACACTGTGCAGTTGGGTGGCAGTGGAGGGAAAGAATGCCCTGCATTATATGAGGAGCAAATCAATCTATATTTGATTTTTGGCAGCTTTACATTTATTGTCATAAATCCATCCTGCCCAATTTTGACATCTATCTGCAATTTTTTAAATAAAATGCAAGAAAACTCAGATTTATTTTCATCTGTGGTTCCTCTCGTATGCATTGTACGCAGAATATTCCTGAATAAACATATTTCCAAATGTAGGTTTTAAGCTGAAGCATGTATCATAGCATTAAACAGTATATCTTTGAAAGAAGCTTGGACTCTGATCCACCTATTAATTGAGATGTATGGATTACTTTGGTTAGCATGCAAATACTGTAGGAACAAAATTCTCCCATTTGTTCATGCCTCAGAAGGTAAGGCCATAAAAGGGAGGAAAGAACAAAATATCATGTGTGACTACATGTCTGCAAGTATAGGAAAGAGGGAGACATGTGTCTCTTCAGTGCTGATAGTGATGAACATCTCCTATATATATTTATTACACCAATACTAAAAAGGTTAGCAGCATAGCAACATTTACGGATAAATGAGCAGGTCATCTGCATTAGTAAGATTGATTTATAGACACCATGAACTTACACTGAACCATTTTCCAGTGATCTGTACATCTCTGGTTGGGATCTGCCTTTGCTGATACTCAAAGACAATGATATAGAGAGTTGAAAATGTTTTGCCCAAGGACAAGTCAAAAACATATTATGCCACACAGATGCATAAATACCAGGATTCAGTTCGACTTTCTTTTTTCCTTGTCCTCTCAAACCAAAATGTAATTATTTTGCTTCAGGCTAGAACACAGGATGATACTGATGTCCCTTTAACTGTGATTGCTAGCAATGGGAGTAAATTTATGCATCCCTGCACACACACATTGCAAAAAAGGACACATAAAGACAAGACATGGTTTGATGGCTCAAACAAACCTTCTCCAATAAGTGGGATGAAGAAACCAATACTTTCTCTAATGAGACAAACACCTTTCTCCAATGGTCTCAGGTGGCAGCAACCAAGAAGCAAATTAGACAACAAACAGCAGGACTGAATGCTCCACTGTTGAACAGCTCTTGCTATCAAGCCTCTCTTCCTAATGTTTAGTTGAAATCTCCTGGTAATTTGAATCAAGCACATCAGCTCTTACCCTGTGGTGCAGCAGAAAACAAGCTTGCTATGTCTTCCATGTGATAGTCCTTCAAATATTTGAAAATAGCTTGAAAAAACCAGTTCACTCCAAATTTAGCATTCACTATCCAAGTACTAAAAAGAAGATATTGCATGAGCATCTGAAGAGAGGAAGTTCCACAGCTTGGATGCCACACTTAGGAAGCTTTATCCTGTGTACTCACCAATCACATTTCAGACAGAGAAGGGACGTGGAACAGAGTCTCTTTGTCATTGTTGTTTTCAAAAAGTGAATAAGATCATGTGGGAATATGTTTTTGACATGTCAAATTTGGGAGAAATTCCCTTCATGGTAGTTTTGTTTTGCTTGCCCACCTGGATTTAGACTACTGAAACATGTGGTAGACATACTGTATTTCTCAGTGTCATATTGTAATGACATTGTTTGCCAAAAGTGAAGATAACTGGAAAAATGCTTAGAAATCAAGGGATATGGGAATGGGTTTTGTTTTGTTTTTGTTTTGCCACTTATTACTTTAATTCATGAAGCCATTGTGTTGTTGCTATTTTAAGATTAACTCCACAAGGACATCATGAAATACTTAAAGTCCAATTGTTACCCTGATTTCTGGGGGTCCCGTGAGGGACACCTAAATGCGCTCCAAATTATACAAGTTGGGGAAATTAGTCAAAGAGCACAAGCTAGCAATACGAGAGGCAGGGCAACGGAGCGAGATTTACCCAATGTCTACGGAGTAAGGCCGAGTCAAGGAGCAAACAGAAGTGGAATAATAATTGTTGTTTTTATTAAAATACAATCAAACAGTGTATGTAGCACACTCATGCAGATAACTACAGAAATAAAGGTTGGAGTGGGATAGAGGGATTTTTAGAGGAGGTTGTTGGTATGGGTTACACTACACCTGTCCTGAAGCCCAGGTAGTCTACAGTAGAGGTTCGTAGAGATGAAGTTTCTCAGTACATAGGACTGAGGGGAAGGCTCACCAAGCAAAGCGGCAGCAAGGCGGGATGGAAGTCGGGAGTGATCTGAGGAAGCTCTTAAAGTCAGGGGTTCTTATAGGGGAAAATGTGACTGTAGGCTAGTCTGTACTTGGGGGAAACAATGAGTTTCGGGCTGGAGACCAAGCCTCTGAAAGGTCAGAATTTAGCATGATTGAGTTAAGTCTGAATTGTCAATAGAGTAGCCAGTATGCAAATGCGGAGTGCTCGACAGATGAGGATTCGTCTAATCAAGCTGCCTGCTCGGGGCAGGGAGTTCTTTGTAAGTAGGCTGCATATATAATAGGGTACTTGCCTTGAGGTCTCCTGAAGCGGTGGGACGGCTATTTCTGGCCTGCCTGTATTTGTGTGGAATATTACAGCGATTAGCGGCCATGCCTGTCTGCGAGCTTGTCCGGGGGCCTCGCAGCACGTGGAGAGGAATAGGTAAAGAAGGCCAAATTATTGATATCAAAGTAATATCTAATATCCCACAAGTCCGGACTAGCAACTGCGGTAACACAATGTAAGGGCTAAGTATTTCAGGAATTAGTCATCTGTGAGCTTCATAAAGATGTTTTGAATTTTTATGTCATGAAGTACAGGAGAATGGAAAAAAGGATTCTTATCATAAATTTACCCTTTTTTTTTAAAATGTATGATAATTGAAATATGCACAACAGCATTAAAGTGGATATTAAAACACAGGATTACCTTTACCCAATGCATCAAAAGCATGTATATGCTATTAGCATGGGAACCATTAAAATCTAAAATAGCATAACAATTGTTAAGTGTCTTAGACAAATGGAGTTGTTATTCAGATTCTTCCTTTGACTGACCTTATTATACACTTACATTTAACAAATAGGCTAGCTTTGTGGGATCATTGATCAAAGTAACTGTGATCATTCTAGCACTCTTGAGTTAACTATCTTTCAGTCTTATTTTCAAATGAAAGGGCTTAAATTTAATTTTGTTTTCCTTTTCCAGGAAATATCATGCTTGTTGAAATAAAAACATTGTATAGATTTCTTATAAGAGTCAATAAATGAAGAGCGCTCTCTCTTTCTCTGTATAGCACTTCTGCTACTAAAGTTCATGAAATCTCACTTGCATGCTAGATGCTGAGCTTACATAACATAGTTGTGACACAGCCAGTGGTGCCATAATAAATTTTGAAGTGAATTGTGACTGTCCCTATAGCTTTGCCCCCAAAGACGTTCCACAGTCACACCCACAGTATACACACATATGCACAATGCTTTCCTACTTTTGATATTCAAAGAACCTAATACTCTCATTAAACGCAGACTTCCAAAACAGCCACTAACAAAACCTCAAAATTTAAGTTTAAGCAGCATGACAGAAATCCTATCCATCATTATCAGGCAATGAGTTCAGCTCATCTCAGTTATGTTTACTCCTGGCTGTGTAAGATCAACTTGTGAAACAAAATGAGCTTTAAGAAAATATTTTCAGCTAGCTGAATAACGAGCTACTAGTTAGAAATGTGAGCAATCTTGCACAAAGGTTTTACCTTTTAAATATGAAATAAGAACTCCCTCAGAAATACCCAGACTTTGCTTGGTTATCTTCGTTCATTCTTTTCACACACACGCACACACACACACACAAATCTACCTAAATACACTCAAACCTGGAAGTCTCATTATCCCCCTATTCTATCAATTAGCCAATGCTCCAAAAGATGATACTATTGTTCTTGTCTTGTAAGGGTGGAGAATGAGGAGCAGCTCTGCCTTTCCTTACCCCTGCTACAATACTGGGCATAGTATCTGTTTAGAGGTTATTTGATGGAGGGGCAGGGAATGACCCGCAGAAAAGGGGTTGGTGGCTGAGACAGCAAACAAAGTAAGGAAAGTAAAGAAGACAGATGGTTAAAGAATGCAGGTAGACTGAACCTAGTGTTATTGCAGCAGGATTTTCTTGGGGAATCATTTATAGGATGAAAGGAAAAACATGCATTTTTCTTACCAGTAATAATATCTACAGAGCTTGCATATTTAGAGAGCTTTTTGATGCTTCTCACAACAGCTCTAGGTCATTTAGGTGGCCTACATACATGGACAAGGGAGTCAGTTGCCTGCATTGTAGACTCTCTAAAGACCTCACATAAGCCATTCTGAGCTTGTAAATGAAAGGGTAATGTGTAACATGTGAGGTAAATAAACACAAAACAACAAAAATCACATCTTTCTCTTCATGATAATTCTCATATCATTATGAAAATCATGTAAAGCCTGAATCTAAGTTTTGGTTTTGTTTGGAAGAGAACTGCCACTGTAGAACAACAGAATGTGTGTGTGTAGCGGAGGGGTGGGGGGATTGACACCTCGATATCATTGTG
>CAOLHI010003223.1:0-192199 GCA_948474755.1 Ctenosaura bakeri | reverse complement strand
TGATTTCTGGGATCCCTTGGGGGACACCTCAATGTGCTCCATGTGATGGGGAATGGAAACCAGCCAGAGCACAAGCAATAGCAGTGCAAGAGGCAGGGTAACCTAACGGAGTCTTTTACCCAGTTTTTACAGGGTCAGGCCAAGCCAAAAACCAAACAAAAATGTCCAATAAATGATTTTATTGAATGAAAGTCTCATGCATCAATGCAATCACTCACACATGCACCCAAGAGCTATTAAGAAACAAAAGAGAGGAAACTGCATAGGGGAGTATTGGAGGGGTACAGTTGGGGGAATACTGCACCTTTTCCTGAAGTCCTGGGTCCAGGAAGGCAGTGTAGAAGTGGGGCTTAGCACAGAAGTGGCTGAGAGGATCACTCAGCGGATGGAGCAACGGTCTGCTGGGGTGACTGGGAGTGATCCAAAGAACCACTCAAGAACTGGGACTATTTGTAGGGGGAAAAGTACCTGGAGGACCAGTCCTTTCCCAGGGAGAACAAAGGGTGTTGGAGTGATAGCAAAGCTCCACCATGGCAATTTCCTTTGTGTGATGGGATTGCAAAGTGTTGCCATAATCTCAGGATCTTCAGCTGTGTTAGTTTGTGGTGTGACTTCATGTAAATAGTCCTCCCCTGATGGAATATTTGCTCAACTTGGGGCAGACATGCTAATCCCCTCAAGTCGGCTTCTCAAGGGCTGAGGACCCTTTGTTTATTGTGGGTTTACACATCTTTAGGTCTCCTGGGGCTACGTGACTGGGGATTTTACTGACATGACCTGGTTTTCGATCTTTGACCATTGCTGCCTACGTGCCCATCTAGGTGACCTTTCAGACACACAGAATCATATTTTAATATCAAAATCATAGACCCTGGGACAGGGTTTTCCAGTGAGATAACATCTGTCTCTGCTTACCTCCTCCAAAGAAGCAAGCAACATCTGACCCTTCTCCAAAGTATTTATATAGCTGAGGCAGGTGCTCCCAGAATGTTGGTACCCCAAGCCATTGCCTAGCTTTCCTTTACATTTGAACCAGCTGTGGTTTACAGCATGCCCCAAACCACTTCTCCTGCATATGTATTAGTACAGTTATTATTCTAGCCAAATTTGACATAGCAATGCAAACTATATAGTGAGGGCTACCAAGAAGGACCTCCTCTAGCTTTAAGACTATCATCTCAAGGGAAAGTTGCATGAGCCACCTACAATTATAGCATACATAACTAAAGGCTGGTCAGTCAACATGAGTATTTTGTCATACAAGTCTGTCCCCTCATGCTTTTATTGCTCTTGTGCTGGGACTTGGCAGTGTTAGTATGTTAAGAATCCACAAAGAGATGTAACTAATTCTGAAATCTCTCTCAGCTTCTAAAAACATTTTTGTCCTTCTAGGTGAGTCTGTTAGCCAATGCTTTTCAACCACTGGTTGAAATTTGGTAAGGGTGCTACAGGAGGGATAGAATTATTTTGCAGTCCTACACAGACATCTTATCATCATTTAAGTCTTTCTGTCTCAATAAGACCCCATTCAACCACTTTACTATGGATTGTGTGCTTTGTGTGCTATCATTTCTATTTGTGCGTCTCTTTGTGCATGCATGCAGTGGCTACCCTCCAAGGATGGCTTTACCTCACTCCGATATCAGAAATACACATACACACACACACAGATATAGATATAGATATAGATATAGATAGTCTTTATTAATATGGCAGATATATAACCATATAAAATACATACAGGATATATAAAACCAAGTAAAAGTACATCAAATATTTGGACAGAATATAGATACAAAATGTAAAGACCAATTGAAACACTTCAAGTACTAAACAAATTGCAGGAGGCAAATTGCAGAAGTACTATAGAAAGTAAAATTCAAGTTGTTACATTCCTTCTTATTATTTCAACAATGTCATTCAGGGCATTTCCGCACTACATAACTATTGCAGTATGATTCCACTTTAACTACCATGGCTGCCTCCTATGGAATCCTGGGATTGTAGTCTTGGGAGGTACTGGAGCACTCTGGCTGAGAATTCTAAATATTCCTCCTTAAACTGCAATTATGTTGGCAGGGGTGATGATGCCAAGGAAGACGGACACAGTCAAGGTTTGGCGAGGAAAAAGGCCACAACTTTATTGGCTACAGAATGCTAAATGGGTTGGTGCACACATGGGTCTGGATCGCAACATCAATCAGTCCACCTGTTGATCCATGAGCCAAACATCCAGCCAGAGCCAGAATCTCAAAGTGTGGTGGGGATGGCCTACCAGTTGTGAATCCTCTGCCACCATGGGGTGCTGAACCAAGCATGACCTCCTGGGCTGGACATGCCCACAACTATGTAGCACCTCCTGAAACCTGAGAGGCACTGCTATATCAATGCCAAGGGGTCCATGGTACCCACCAACCTGGATCCAAGAACCATGTGACTGCCCCCAAAAGTTGTGATGGAAAGAATTAACATACAGAACACAGACCAACAATACAATGGGTAGGTGGGCAGGAGGCTGTAGGATCGAGAAGAGGTCGACCCAGAAAGGCAGGGGGTTAAATATCCCTCACCCAACCGAAGCAAAGCCTGCACGCCTGCGTCCTAGGAGGGACTGCAACAGCCAATGAGATCGCAGTACGTCTGATTTCATTGGCTGCCACCCTTGCTGGCATCCAGGCACCCAGCCCGGATCCAGAAGCAGCTTCCCCCAGCTCACATTGGCCAGAAGAACAGCCAGGCAAGGGCTCTTGCCCCACCATGTAAATGGCACTGCACGGCGACAGTATAAGTCATGCAGCATGCATCTCATGATTCCATAGAACAGAATCATGGCAGTTAAAGCAGAATCATAGTGCAATAGTTATGTAGTGCAGAAAGGCCCTCAGAAGATGATCCATTTTACGATCGACTGAGTGTGAAAGTGGAGATATTATATCTATACCTCTCTCTCTATATATATATGTATATGTATATGTATGTATATAAAATAAATACTTTAAAGATTCTGACATGGAGGGACTTTTGAGTGGCATTGAGTAAACTACTGCTAATCAAAGAGATGTATAGACCATCCTCACTAGGTGAATACATTCAGAGATTTGGACTGCATAGTCACCAGTGTGCAAATGACACCCAGCTCTCTCATTTTCCACTGATCTTAAGAAGTGACAGAACTATTGTCACTGCTATTTATCAGATGTGAAAACTGCACAAAATAGAACAAATGTGAAGCTTAATCTAGACAAGGCAGTGAGTGCAGGTAAGGTGTGCTGGCAGTATTCAGTAGGTTTGTACTTCCCTAAAGAGGAATGAAAAACTTGTATGTGTCTAAGGGCCACATCTGGGGTATATTGGAGATGGTCACACATACAAATCACTTACATAATTTCTAACCTGGGACATTTTTCTACTTTATAGAAAAAGCACAACTCAGTTCTATGCAAGTCTATTCAGAAGTAAGCTCCAATGTAGCAACGTTCAAATATGCAAAGTCTAGTTCAGTTCTTTGCCTATCAACTCAGATGTAAACCACAGTGCAACAACCTTCGGTCATATAAAGCACAACTCAGTTATAGACTGTTCATTCAGAATTAAGCCCCAGTTCAATATCTTTCAGGTTTGTCAAGCACAACTCAGTCATTTCTGTGTAAAATTTAACTACCTTGCTCTTTAAATATTTAGTTTAAATGCCTTTAAATCACTTTTATTGCTTGATAGGGGGTTAAAATGGGCTTTCTCTACTTAGATCTAAAGAAAAGTCCCTCCTCCTACCAGTGACCCCACGTTGTAGTAGTGATCTATTTCCAGTAGCTCTACTGGGCAAGAAAAATTAGATGGGGCATGCTCCATCTGCACCAAGAGCTGCAAATGCAGTTGTTCACTGCTGATCAGGTGTGGGAGTGTTCTTAATCTGTCACTCCCATTAGATGCACAACTAGCATTTGCGGCAAAAGATTTTTCCCCCCTGCCTTCATTGGGTGTTCCAGATGTGGTCCTACATGATAAAATCAGAAATAGCTAATTCCAGATTAGAGTACTGTAATGCTTGTTGCTTATGTGAGGATGCCCTTAAAAGCAGGTCAGAAACTTCCGGTCGCATGGCAGGCACGAGTGGCAGCTTGGAATGAAGCTACACAATGGTGCAGCTCCGAGCAGCCACCTGCTGGATTCCAGCCGCTTCTTTTGTAATCCTAGAAGCAGCTAAACACCCCTCCAGTACAAGGGGTGCAGAAGAGGTCTGAAGGGGACCCCACAACTGGCGTCCAGTTCTACCCGGCTGGGGGAGCGGAAAGCACCAGGGGGTCGAAGGACCATGACGGAGCCAGCGGGATCATCGCCAGAGCGGCACAAGTGCCGCCGTCGACTTTTAATCAAGAAACAAGTAAGAAACAAGTAAGAAAGCATGTAACCTGTTCTGGACTTTAATTTTGGAAATATCACATCAGAATTTGGCTTGCAACGGTGCGCAGGAGAAAAGGAATGGAAGGACCCAGAGGAAATGTAAGTGTGTCATGGCTGAGAGTTCGTCTTAAAGGGGTGGCTGATTTTAAAGAAATGGCTAAGAGACTTTTCTGCTTTTCTCTCGAGGACTGAAGTTATCAATGGCAAAAGATTTCTGACTTGCAAATTGGATCTACAATTGAAAATGCCAAATAATCAAACAGCTGGTATTGGATTAAGGAATAAGATTGGACTTTACAAGATTTAATAAAATCCATTTGGACATTGAACTTTCTTTATTTCTACATTTTACTATTTTGGTTGATCTGAGACGATTGGTGATTTGGCTTTTTGACTCTGGATTTCCAATCTTAGAAGAATACTTTGGGAGGCAACAGTTATTGAGCAGTGCCATTCCTTTTTTTTTTTTTAGCCCCTGCTGTGTGATACTTGTTTCCTGTTTTCTTTTGTTTTGCTTTGCTTTGTTTTCGAGTCTGGACTGTTGAGACTGCTGAGCCTGTGCCGGAAGGTCATTCAAGCAAAACATTTTCACTCCCATGGACGGAGCGGCTTGGAATTTAAGCAACTATGAGAATGAAGAGAATCTTCAGAAATGAACTCTGGGCACCAAAGTCCAAGATGGGAGGGGGGAATAGGAGGTGGGTTTAGGCACAGGGCTCTGAATTTGACAAGTGGTAATGTACTTTGGCAATGTCAATTAAGCATACGTATTTGATCGATATACTGTCATTAATATAGACATTGTGATATTGTTAAAGGGTTGATGGGGGCATTGTAATTTGTGATGGAAGTCCTGAATTTAACAGCTGGCATCCTATTAGCGACTTGTGCAAGCTTAAGTCCAACTTATACCTGCATAAGGTGTTTTTTTTTGGGGGGGGTTCATTGTGGAAGTTTGGATTCTTTACTGAGCAAACTCCCCCAATATCCATAATTTAGCAGCTTGAGCCCCTTCTCCCAAAAAGACAACAATTTACTAGCAGGTGGAGAGCAGGGGAGTAGCAGAAAAACATCTATCTTCCTGTACAGCACTGTTGTGATCCTCCAGAATGATACCACCCACCAGGATGCCATCTTCCAGGATACCCAGATGACACTGGGAAATCCCAGATCACTAAAAGGTGAGTTTGTGGGGATAAGACAGGAGATGTTTTCTTCTTCCATCTGTGTGGAACATTATGATACATCTCTTGTTCCAGGATCTAATTCAACCTTCTAAAGACCTAGCTGCTTTGGGCTCTCATATTTTACATACCACCTTCTTCACTATATTCCTTCTAGTATCTTCCATTCCGTATCTGAGGCCTTACTTTAGATGCCTCAGTCTTGTGAGGTTTGACAGAAAACTATTCTTTCAGTAGTGGCTTCCACTGACCACATATTGCCCTTCCTCTTGAGACCCATCAGGCTCCAGCACTTTCTTCCCTCTGGTGTTAGGGAGGAAAAAAAATCCATGGCTGCTTAAAAATGCAGTTCATCAACTATTTTCCTGGTTTCTTATTTGAATGTCATACTTTTGTGGCTGTTTTGTCATCATAGTTTAGAATTTGATGGTTTTACACAATATTATTATAAAGCTGTGTCACCTTAAATTCACCTGGTGAAGAAAAGACAGCAAATACATCTTTTTAAATAAAACGTTATCATTCCCATGATATGAAACCATATTTGTGTCTTTTTTATTACAGCAATTGCTTTAGATAATAATCTGTAACATTTACTGAATAGCTCAGGGGAGTTCTGAAGAAATATGCTTTGAAAAGTTTGCCTCAATCACAGTCTTTCATGATGGTGACACTCAGAGATACCTTCTCCATGTCCAGCAAAGATGGTGTGGGCAAAGTTGCATAGATTCCACATACCTCCAGTCTCATGTTTCTTCTACCACATCTAGTCTTCTACCACTCTGATAGGTTTTCCTAGTTTTCAGGTTCAGGTGGTAAAAACTTAAAGCACAATATACTCTTCTGTATTAAAAAGTATTAGATCTACTTTAGGGCAGCAAATAAATTAAAGATTTCAGGAAATACAAACAATGTAGTTTCATATGGATCTGTGCTGCATGTATTGACAATCCAATTTTGGTAAAAGAAGCAATCCATAATCTAATCACCTTCAAAATACTGACAGTCCTATATATCAAAAATCTAAGAAAGTGGTTTTCTCCAATATATATTATTGTTGCTGACATTACACTTCAAAGACAGGCAGGATTGAGGGCTGAACAGAGAAAGATCTGAAACAGTCCTTACTGTGTAGATATCAGTACAGGGAAAACACTCCATGAATTTCATCTCATAATCAGGAAAGCTCAGTGAACCACTCCACAGTTGACACTTGGTTTCTATAACTCTGGCCCACATCAATGATTTGTGTTCTCCAGACTACTGGCATGCGGAAGGTCTGAGTAGCCTTTTTTTTTTTTTTTTATGAAATTGTTGTACTCTGTAGCCGAAAGTACAATCAAGTCAAATACAAGCCAGTTATTATTTCTGAGACCTGGGACCCTTTTTCACCCCAAACTTATAGTACTATATTCTGCTATAACTGTCATGGCAATACCCTATGGAATTCTGAGAAAGGCAGTTTAGGCAGGGCATTGAGAACTCTCAGCTTGATAGCTCTAGTGTCTCAACAAAGGATAAATCCGAGACTTACATAGGATGCAGTTAAAGTGGAATCATAGTGCTACAATTGTGAAATTAGTGTTCAGGAGCTCTGGAGCTGATTGCATTCCTGTTAGCAGCAGCAAGGCTGAGGAGCCTAATGGCTGGAAGACTCAGAAACTGTTCCAGTAGGTGCCTGATTCAAAAGGGTTTGGGGTATTTTAATTTTCAAAATCCCTGATTTACACAGTAGGTTTTATGGAAAGGACCTTACTTTTTCTGCTTTGAGTGTGTGATTCAAGACACGATTGCGCTCAGTAAATACCTCAAAGGCTGTTGTTCATATGGGTGCAGCAGACCTGTTCTCTGCTGTCCCAAGGAGGTAAAAAAAAAACAGTCTAACAGTTCTAAGTTACAGGAGGCTAGATTTTGATTAAACATTAGAAGGAATTTCTTGTCAATAAAAGTGGTTTGGCAATGGTAGCATTCACCCAGAGAAGTGGTAGAGTTTCCTTCTCTGGATGCCTTCAGAAAGAGACTGGACAGCTACCTGCTGGAGATGCTTTAGCTGGAAATCCTAAACTTAGCATGGGATTTGGACTTGATGGTCCATGGGACTCCTTGAAATTCTATGATTCTATGACTGCCTTGGGTGAAAAACTTGCCCAACAAATCAAAGTTGTATTCACACAAAGACACATTTGTCATCGCTTTATATTGCTTTATTAGCTATGCCCCATATAACAGGTGGGCAGATGCTGAATCAGGGCTCTTTCACATTACACAATTATACATAACGATTGCACCATTGGCAGTTAAGGTAGAATCATAGTGCTATAAGTGTTGAGTATCAAAATTCTTCAGCCTCCAGCAACATATCAGTCAATGTGGCTCAACCCACAAGGACAGTGTGTTTCCTTTTTCAGGTTGCTTGTACTTCTGTTGTCTGAAGATCTTGGTGGGGCAGGGGAAGACATTTATTGTGTTAGTGGACTAAATACCTAAAGGCACCAGATCCTATCTGATTGTTGAAGCTAAGCAGAATCAGCCATGTTACTACTTGGGTGGGAAACTGCCAGTGAATACCAGATGATGGTAGACTATATTTCAGACAAAGGCATTGGCAGATTTATAGTTCAGACAAAGGCACTGGCAAAACCTCCTCTGAGTATTCTGTGCCTAGAAAACCCTATGAAAAATTGTAGACACACACACTCGTTTCCTGTTACTACTTAAGTTTTCCTTAAAACTTCATTTTGCAAATCAGTTAAAGGGGGAAAGAGTAACTGTGTCGGATGATTGTAGTCAAAGCTTAGAATATTTTTTTTAAATAGTTGCTTGTTGTTTTAAGAGAAAAGTGTGAATAGCACATTGTGTGTATCTGATTTCAAGAAACCTGTTGATTTATGATAATTCATGAACATCATAGGACTTTCTTAGGCAAGGAGTACACAGAAGTGGTTTTGCCAGTTCCTTCCTCTGAAATATAGCCTACAGCACATTATTAGTGCATTATTTTCAGCTCCTTTAAAAATCTTGACCAGCGCCCAGCACCAACAGCCACAGTTTTAAAGATGTAACTACCATGTCTCCCAATGTCACCCTATCTTTGAAATCTTGGAGCCTCCTCCCTCACAAAGTCATTCCTTAGGCACTGGAGAGTAGGGTGGTGAGTAAGGAAAGGATGTGTTGAGCCTTCTACCAGGTGTGGGACATTCTGAGACAGACAGCTGCAGAGACAGCCAGTGCCATGAACAGGAGAGGGCTGGACATGTCATTACTACCACCCTGTTCTCCAGTGCCTCAGAAATGGCCACGTTAGGGAGAGGACTACAAGGTTGCAAAGGTACAGTTGGGGGAGCATGTTTGATTGTTATGATCATGCAGTCACCACACATGTGAACTGGAATAATCATGATGTCATAAGTTGTGCTTATTGTTATTGCTGAGCAAGATGCCAGCCCTTTTCAATGATATATTTTAAAAATACAAAAATCACCCAAAGTCTTCCCAAACAACCAGAAAACAATGTTCTAAAAGTTGTTACACACAACAAAGTTGTCTATTATCCAATTATTTTGCAAATAAAACAAAACAAAATAATAAAAAACATGTCACTTCCTTTGTGTCCCCCCCATTACAGTATTACTTGTAAAGTGTTAAGTCCAGTCTCTAGCTATGTTATAATTTGTAATCATTATAACTTTAAGATATAGCAGTGGCCTCTCCTTCAACCCACTAGTTAAATGCTATTCAGTATAGCTGGGGACAGACTACTCAGCTTAAAGGAATTATACTTGATCAAGCCAGTGATGAGATTTTGCTACCTAATTTGGAATAACAGGTGTTCCCCCACTCATCCTATTAAAGTATATAATATTCAAACCTTTCCAAGTTACTCTGCTGCCTGAGAAGCATAATCCAAAAACCTTTTCTTCTTGGCTGTTAAAACCTACTACTAATAAAGCACCAGCACTCAGGCCATTTCTGCATTAGACTGTAAGTGCTATTATTCCACTTTCAACATACTATGAAATCCTGGGGTTTAAAGTTTAGGGAGGAGCCTCAAAAGCCCCTCCCTAAACTGCAAACCCCAGAATTTTCCACAGGATATTGAAAGTTGAATAATAGCACTATGACAGTCTAATGCAGAAATAGCCTTGGTTGCCTTTCATAGGCCATTTCTGCACTACATTTCTATAGCCTCTGATTCCACTTTCAACATTCCATGGAATCCTGGGGTTTGCAGTTTTGAGAGGGGTCGACCAGCCCAGGATTCCATAGGATGTTGAAAGTTGCATAATCGCGCTATAAGAGTGTAGTGTGGAAATGGCCATAGTCAATATCTGCTGCCTGAGGCATCCATTGTACTCCACCTCCTGGTGGGCCTAAGAAGCCACTGCAAAGTCTTCTATCATAACACAAGGGCAAGAGAAGAAAAGTGGTAACTGTCATGTACTGAGCCTATTCCTTGCCTGTCCTCCTATAATCTAGGACTGAACAGGAGGAGGCACTGCATATTTAGGCACTCATTCCTAATTCCCAAAAGGTAATTATAAAAAGGTTAGGCTATACAAGAGGAAGAGATGCTGCATGCTTCAGCTGGCATGATCTAGACTGTCCTTTTCAGATTTCCTGTAGAGTAGAAATGAGAAATCTCCTTTTCTCATAAATCCTTGCCCACTTGGCCTGTAGTAGTAGTAGTAGTTTATCACTTCCTGGAAAACCTAAGTGTCCCACTCTTGGACCCCTTTCACACTGTACACTTGGAGCACTATGATTCCACTATGCATCCCATGGAATCCTGAGGTTTGTAGTTTTGTAAACCAGTAGAGATCTTGGCGGAGAATACTAAGTACTTCTCCCTAAATTGCAAACCTCAGGATTCCAGTAGGTGGAAGCATGGCACTTAAAGTGGAATTACAATACTATAACTGTGTAGTGTGAAAGGACCCCCAGTCTAAGTTCTAAAATTATCTGATGTGGGAACTAAAGGGATGATTTGTCATGTATTTCCATCCCATGCCACTCCTGTAATGTAAGAATAGGAATGATACAGACTAACATGAAAGAACAGAAAAAATGCCAGACACGTGAGGATTACTCTAAATGTGTGAATTGCCCCCTGGGTAACAAGTCAAGGTAACTAGAGTAGGAATGATGAGATAGCTATTTCTGAACTTCAGTTATTCCTACTTTTATTATCTTTGATGATAAGCCATGAATTAGCACCAGGTAATTGGAAATCACTGTAAGTGAATCATAGTGGTCCTTCATGAGAGTGACGCAGAGAGTCTGGACAATCAAAAGAGCTATGCCGTCTTCTTTTCTGTTCTACTTATAATGCACTCATATGGCATTTTCCATATTACTTTCAATTGCTATTTCCATTAAAAATATTCCAGATACAATCACACAAGTCAAATATAGATTTGATGTATATTGAGGTCAAATATACACAGATGTCCAATGGAATTAAGACTGTATTTATAGAAATTGCCATAATAAACACCTGCAGATTTATGGAAGGACATTGTGACAACAGTGTGACGTCAAATTGTAGATACTAGAGGTAGAAATCACACTGCAAGCAGTTTTCTGGTTGGACTGGAGTAATAAAAGGAGGATAATAAGATAATCACATCAGAGCTATAGCTTAAGTGCCCCTGTCTTTATTGGGTTATTGCTAA
Organism: Ctenosaura bakeri; assembly: GCA_948474755.1. Lineage (NCBI taxonomy): Eukaryota > Metazoa > Chordata > Lepidosauria > Squamata > Iguanidae > Ctenosaura > Ctenosaura bakeri. The sequence goes on along the minus strand of CAOLHI010003223.1, from coordinate 180,942 downwards.
ATGGATGGAGGTTGAGGCTCAAGCCCACCTCTTCTGATCCTGAGGTTCCCAAGACATGTGAGAGCTGGTTATGGTTACAGGGTGGTAAAAGATAGGTATTCTACATATCCTCAGAAACAGCATAATATTTCTTGACATGGTCTGGTGCCAGCCCTCACTGGCGTTCTCATCATCGTCTTTGCTTGTCACCTTCCTTTGTCTTTCCTTAGACTCTTAAAGACTACTAGAGTGCTTTTGCTTTGCTCTTAAACCCAATTTCATCGCTGCTATTCGAATGATTTGGTCGTAAAACACAAAGGTGGTGATGCAGGCTAGCTCCAGCTTTAAGAAACATGCTGGACAAAACCAAAAGCCTATTAAATCCAGCACTCTGTTTTCACAGTAACCAACCAGTTGTTCTGTGGAAGCCCTGCAGCTGTACAAAGATGTTCTAGCACCCTCCCCTTCATTTTGCCCAGCAGATGAATTCAGAGTCATATTGCCTTTAATGGAGAAGGTAATCTATGGCTATCACAACTAATAGCCAACAATAGCTTTATCCTCAATGAGTTCATCTAGTCCTCTCTTAAAGCCATTCAAGCTAGTAGCTATCACTACATCTTGTCTTGTGGTAGCAAATTATATACTTTAACTTTGAAGATGAATCTGCCTTGAATCTTTTACCACTCAGCTTCAGTAAATGACCCTGGGTTATGGGATTATGAGAGAGGAAGAAAAACTATATCCCTGTTCTTCTTGCATGTATGATTTTGCACACTTCCTGTTCTCCTCGTGTGTATGATTTTGCACACTTCTATTACGTCTCTTCCGATTTGGGTTGTTTTTCCCCTAAAGTAGCAACCCCAAATGCTATAAATTTTGCTTGAAGCTTGCCTGATCATTTGTTCTTCTTCTAGTTCTGCAATATACTCTTACAGGTGCCCTGGTCAGAATTTGAACAGTGTTCTAAATGTGGTTGTGCCACAGATTTGTATAAGGAAGTATGGTGTTAACAGTTTTGAGGGAATCCTCAGTAAAAAAAATTCTCTAGTGAACTCCCAACCACATCTGTCAGTAGTTCCAGGCTATAATGACAGCTACCTAAGACCGTCAAGTGCTCCTAGTAGGAAGGAATATCACCAGATTGATTTATTTTCTCCCGTTAGTTTAGTTCATTATTTTCACACAACTTTTCTACTTGATAATGATCCAACTTCTTACAACTAGATAGCAAAATACAAAACAGACAGACAATAAAACGAAAGATGGTGTGGGATAGCACCTAAATCAGGCAGTCTTTGGTCTAAATCTTTATTGGGTTATTGCTAAATGGATGGAGGTTGAGGCTCAAGCCCACTTCTTCTGATACTGAGGTTCCCAAGACATGGGAGAGCTGGTTCCATCTTTAAGCAGAGTGGGGCAGTCACTTCAGCAGACAGATACAGAGACTCATTGGGAAGACTGCATACAGTTTTGATTATCCTGTGTCACAGAAGCTTATGGAGATGGAAACAACTCAGAATAGAACTATTTAATAGGAGTACTGGCTAGGGTTTCTTTCACACTACATAATTACAGCACTTCAATATCAAGTTTAAATACCAGTGGCTACATCCTGTGGAATCCTGCAGTTTGTAGCTTGGTGAGGCACTTGAACTCTCTGGCACAGAATTCTAATTCCTTCACAAAACTACAGATCCCAGAATTTCAAAGGACATAGCCATGGCCACTAAACTGGTATCAAAAGTTTGCAACTGTGTAGTGCGAAACAGATAAGTATTAAGGGAAAAACTACATTGTGGTCCATGATAGCTCCATGGATAGCTCTCTCCAGGACAATCTGTCATTGTCCAGTTTCTCTCTCACTGTGCTAAGCCATCCCCTACACCCCAAACATACTTTTTGACTTGAGGAAGGTGATATTCAGATATTTTTTGCAAAACAATATAACTGTTCCTCTGCATGTAAAGCAGGTTGATGTCACCTTTCCTCTCTGGTGCCTCACATGTTGCTATATGGTACGCAAATAACTTCGAGGAAACTGCCATTCATGTGCTAGGTGGCAAAGACATTAAAGAGCAATAAAACGTCACCTTCCACAGTCAATAACTTCAAGCCCTGGAATACAGGTCCAGAGTAGAGATTGTGAGAAGAGAAAACAGGTGTATGCATTGGCAGGACTTGAAGAGATGAGTCTAGATCTGAATTTCAACTGACTTAAAAACAAAATTTTGACTTAACTTGTCTTTTTCTGGGAGATACCATGACATGTCTGAGAGATTCAGAAATTTAACAATTCATATAAAACAATTCCTTATGACCTTTACTCACTAGGAATTTTTTTACAATTTGAATTTTGTTTTTAATTGTTAAACAAGATATTAAGGGAAATGTGTGTTCCTTGCCATTAATCCATTTGTCCTCCCATGACAGGCTCATCAATCTAACTTGCAGCTAAGGTTCATGATTACCTTCCAATGGCCAATCACAAAAAGCATACTAAGTTCAAAATTCATGATGAGTGAAAGCACATGCTATGATAAAAATCCACTTGAGGAGTTCCTTTTCTGCTACACACTAAATGAATCATCTGATTTGACCCTAAGATCTTTTCCCATATTTGAACAGTTATCTAATCAAACCCATTTAGCATAAGGAATTTTCTTCATATTTATAACTTTAATATATCTAGGAAGAGAACTTTCTATATCAATCAGCTTTTGCCACTGGAACTGACATTGATTACCCAAGGAACATTGGGAATTGTATCTTTTTGAGGGCATTGGCCATTATCTGCCTGAGATGTTACCCTAAGAGATGAGGGGGTTAAGATCTACCTGCAATGCCAGCTTCTTATTGGAATTTGGGGAAAGTATAGCTCAAAGGAAGCCTGCAAAACAAGGGTAACAGCAGGATCTTTTCACCTATTTATACCGGTACTAATGCAGAAAGAAGCTCCAGTTTAAAAATAAACAAAATATTTCACTGGAAATAACCAGCACACAAACACATGAAATAAGAACTCTCAAGAGTCACACAAAGCTATCAGAAAATAAGGCATGAAAGGTTGGATAGAGGGAATGGAATGGAAGGGTGATATTTACTGTACCTGAAGAAACAGAATGAAGAGCAAAGGCTCAGATGGGCATCTGAGGGTGATACAAAACTGACATCAAGGCTGGCAATCCAAGATATTACAAACTGCTGGGACAAAAAGTCAGAGTTTAAATACTTTTTTCAATACTTTGAAGGGGTGTTCTGGCAAAACTTAAAGACAGCCTCTGATTGTCTTATCTGGGCCTGTTTGGAAATGCAAAGATCTGAGATTGGAGAAGAGGTTTATTTGAACCGCTATGCCAGGGCTTTTTTCCCTAATCCTCTTTGAACTTTATGGCCTGGCCATGTCTCAGGTGGTCGGCTCTCATGGTATGTCTCAGATCAGCATTGCTTCAACCATGTATTTTCCAGTCATAAATCTGTTCAATTTATATAAAAATGATATTCCCCACCAATCTGGCAATCCTGCAGGATGGGGTGTAAGGTATGGGAACATAGACACCTACCCTCAGGAACTATAGTTTGAAGATTCCTCAGAGAAAGTGAGTAACTAAAACAGATCTGAATCATTAGTGTGGATGACATGCCTTTTAGTATCTATTGCATTATGCTGGTCTTTTCAACAAATGTAAGTTCTGTGAAGGCCATTTTCTGAAATGCATTCAGAATAATTGTTAAGAGACAGGGAGGAGGAACGTCTTCATGATCCAACCAACCTTAATCTGTTTCAGCGGTCAATTCTTGATATATAATGGACAAAACCAACCAAACCAACTGGGGGCCTTCTTTTATATAATCATTAAGCTGGCAGACAATTGGTCTTTTTCCTATAGGTATTTATCTAGTAACATTATCACAGTCTATGTCTCCGTCTGATCTCAAGAGGAGGCATATCAAGGCTCAGGAACCTAAGGCAGGGTTTGGGGAGAGAGTCTGTATGTATCTTCAAGGAAGGAAAAACAGAAGAGAAGATGAATCACTTTTGTTTGAAAGAATAAGCTTTCTGAGTTCTGTTGACAAAGACTTTCTGGGAAGACAGCTTATCTGACAAGGTATGCCCTCCGGCTGTGCTACTGCCCCTGGTTCTGTTTGCTTAGCCAGACACATCAGCATTGTTGAGGAACTGGAAATCTGTGTTAAAGTCCAATCCAGAAGTTCAAGAATAATCTCTTCACAACATTGTCTATCTATCTTTGTTATTGTCTATCTATTCTATCTTTCTTGCTCGAACAGAATTTTTTTATGTAGAAAGAAAAAAAAAGTAAGGAAGATACAAGATGGAAGTCACTGTTACATGGATACCTCCATCCCACCCCATAAAATTTCATGAAGGAGGCAAAATGATTAATATAAGACTTGTCTGGATGCACTGATATTCACAGATGCTGGAATGAAAAAAACTATATATACTTATTTTATACACAATGCTTGCACATTTGTATAAAGATTTTTTTTAAAAAGTCACATTTTACCTTCTCTGCATTCACCACTTTCCTATCAAAGTAGCTTTGAGAACCAATTACCTAATTACACAACGATACCAAAAAAATTCTTTCCCGAAAATGCTTGAATATTACCCCAATAACATCTTCTGTGACTTGTAGAGTTTGGCAGTGTTTAACCCTCATACCACAACTGGAAATTGTTTTAGGATGTCATCTCCTGTGATCCCTCAGCATTTGCTATGCTGGCTAAGCTTTCCTGTCCTACTTTATACCCACTTTCACATGTTTTATATTAATTATATGAAGGTATTCTATGCAAATAGCCCAAAACTTTCACAGCTTGATGGCCACATCTGCCACCCCAATGTTTTGTATTATATGTAAATATCTGAGGAGAAAAAAAAGCCTCTCTGTGTGTATATACCGTCAAATTGCATGTTGATTTATGTAACCTCATGAATTTCACAGGGTTTCTCAGGCAAAATTACTCAGAGATGGTTTTGCTAGTTCCTTCCTCTTAAATATAGCCTGCAGCATCTGGTATTCATCGGTGGGTTCCCATACAAACACTAACCAAGACTGACCCTGCTTAGTTTCCAAGATCAGCTCAACACTGGTGCCTTTAGAGTATTTCAGTCCTTGCATTTCAGTCATTACAATGCCTGGTTCTATCAAGTGGGAGGACTTTCCTTGCATTTATGTAAAAATAAAACAATGCTATTCACATTGCAGGAACATAAAAGGACACTGGGACAAACAGGAGAGGTTGAGGAATATCATTAACTCCCTGGAAGCCACAAAAAATTAGCCCTGTATACAGGAAAATTTGTTGAAAGACTCAGAGCCCTTGAAAGGTCTCAATATTACTTTGCTTGCCCACACTGGACAGTCTGGGTCCGCAAATGTGTTTATTATAAAAATAAAAACGAACAAATCAGGCCAAAAAACATAGGTGGGGGGAGCCCTGGACAATAATGCTTTTGACAACAGCACCATGTGGATTCTCCATAATAATTAAATAAGACAACATGGGAAATACAAGAGACAAATAATACAGGCGGAAAAGATATCCCATGTGTAAGTGCTCCATTTTCCATCTTTTTCTACATTTAATTGAAAGATCTAGGGAGTAACTGGATGAGATCATCCATAATTTAGTTGAACCAATGTGGTGTGGCCCTTATCATTTTGGACTAAGACTTTGGGAGATGCAAGTTCAAAGTCCCATAGCCACACAAATCACTAAGTAATCTTAGGATAGTTAACAATTAGCTTCACCTACTTCACAGAGCACTGCTGTGAGGATAAAATGAGAAAGTGACCATGTATAACACTTTGAGCTCTTGAGTAAAGTGGTAGTCTATAAATTAAAATAAACAGTTTGCTAAAGCCAGAGGTTACCAGTTTTTTAATCTTAAAAATGAAATCTCATTCTTCTGATTTTGAAAGGTGAGATCTTCAGCTAACATGAAAGACAAAGAAACTGACATTGTTGCAGTTTGAATTTGATATTCAGAAGCAGAGGGCAGATGTGAGTTTACCTGCTTTGAAAGGCTATTGATGTTCTATTGCTTTCTTGGACCCTTATGAAAGATTGGTAGGGTTGACAATTCTCAGGGCCTGCCCCTTGTTACCCTGATTTCTGGGGTCCCTTGGGGGACATCTCAGTGTGCTCCATGTGATGGGGAATGGGAACTAGCCAGAGCACGAGCTATAGCAATGCAAGAGGCAGGGTAACCTAGCAGGGTCTTTTTACCCAGTTTTACGGGTTAGACCAAGCCAAACACCAAGCAAAAATATCCAACCAATGATTTTATTGAAGGAAAGTCACTCACACACTCACTCAAGACCTATTAAGAAGCAAAAGAGAGGAAACGGCATAGGGGAATATTGAGGGGGTGTAGCTGGGGTGATACTGCACCTTTGTCCTGGTCCGGGAAAAACAGTGGAGAAGTGGGGCTCAGCATGAAGAGGGCTGAGAAGATCACTCAGCAGATGGAGCAACGGTCTGCTGGGATGACCGGGGGTGATCCAAAGAACTGCTAAAAAACTGGGACTATTTGCAGGGGGGAAAGTACCTAGTGGGCTAATCCTTTCCCGGGGAGAACAATGGGTGTTGGAGCAATAAGGAATCTCCACCATGGTAATTTCCTTTGTGTGATGGGATTGCAAGGTGTTGCCAAAGTCTCAGGATCTTCGGCTGTGTTAGTTTGTGGTGTGACTTCATGTAAATGGTCCTTGCTTGATGGAATATTTGCTCAACTTCGGGCAAACACGCTAATCCCATCATGTTGGCTTTTCAGGGGCTGAGGACCCTTTGTTTATTGTGGGTTTACACATCTTGAGGTCTCTTGGGGCTATGCGACAGGTGATTGTACTGCTTGACCTGGTTTTCGATCTTTGACCATTGCTGCCCACGTGCCCATCCAGGTGACCTCTCAGGTACATTGAATCATATTTTAATATCAAAATTGTAGTCCTCGGGGTAGTGTTTTTCCAGTGGACTAACACCCTGATTCTTCAAGCTTTTGTGAATCACTTCCAGTTGACAGGGGTGCAAATTCTCAAGTTTTGGTAGGTTCAGTCCAGGCAAGAGGAAAGGACTGTGTGCAAATCTCCAATCCAGACCGCACAGCAGCAGTTTGCTACAATGTGCAAGGCTTAATTCATTTGTTGCTGTAACTTGCAAACTCTCCAGGGGTTCTACTTAGTTAGCTTCCTTCTTTCCTGCCAGTCATTGTGGTGCCTGAACTTACCCTCCATTCTGCTTTCTGAAGCAAATTGGCTAATGTTCCTTATCCCATTTGAGAATGGTCCTTTTAGTTTAATTTCTAAGCAGAAAAATTCTGTCTCTCTTTGCTTGAATGAAAAGCTGTGAGTGTTCTGTACTGAATGTACTAACCTTAATGACATCAACAGGGGCCATCTTTAAGGCTCAGATTTGGCCCTGGAAACCTGAGGGTCTGGAAAAATCCTGAACTGGCAATGTTATTTCACTGCCTTCTACAGGAGCCTGTCTGTTTTCATTATGGTCTGCTATTAAGAAAATGGGAGCCAGTGTGGTATTTTGGTTTGAGAGTTGGATTACAACCCCTGAGACCAGGATTCAATTCCCCACTTGGCCATGGAAACCCAAGGGTGACCTTGGATGCATCACATACTCTTAGCCTGAGAAAATCCTGTGATAGGTTCATCTTAGGGTTACCGTCAGTCAGAAATGACTTGACAGCACACAACAACAACAAATCATTAAACTGATCTTACAAAACCACAAGGAATCTCTAGTACTCTGTCAGTTAAAGGAGGTTACATACTTAACTGCTGCCTATGGACTAAAGAAGTGTTGAATAACTAAACTGTAGAAATGAAATGGGCACATGCAAACATGTTCTAAAACGGTGTTCTAAAACAAAGAATTATCATAACCCACACTTTTTGTAAAAATGTAAAACATTTCACACATAATATTGTTTTTAAATACTTTTACTTTGCATTTAATGTGTCCTTTCTAGTAACAAAAAACCCATTGTCAGATTACAAAATCAGATAATTTTTCACAGCTGGCCATACAGTTCAAGTTTTTCCTCAGTTTTAGAAGAAAAAAACAACAACTTTGCTACAGTGAAAAAAAAAAGCATTCACAGCAAAAAGTAAGTAGCAGACAAAAATAATTCAATATTTAATGTATTACAGACATAGTTTCACCTTTCTCTTAACATGGTTGATTTGCTTTCAAAGCAAACCTCTTTAAAATCTAAAGACTATTGTCACCCATACTTTGTTATGAAATATATACAACACATCATTTCAAAAGCTGTTTTGCACAATAAGTTTTCTTTCTTTCTTTCTTTCTTTCTTTCTTTCTTTCTTTCTTTCTTTCTTTTTACATTTCATCAGGACAAGAAGTGCAATTTATTAGAATGTGTAATATAAAACCAAATGACACAACCAAGGTCCAGGAGAAGTTCCAGTAATGAAAAACTGTACATTAAAAACAGTTTCAAGTAGCGTAAAAAACTGAAAGGAAAAAGTCATTGGGTGCTCTGCCTTAAGGATTCCTGGCAGCTGTGGTCCCTGAAAGTAACATTTTCAAGCTGTGATTATAATTATGTGGCTCTCTCAGATATTGTTGAACTGTACCTCCCAGCTGGCTAATCTGGCTGCTGGGAATCGCAACAACATCTCGAAAGCCACACAATTCTGTTCCAAATCACAAGGGAAGATAATCCATGTAAGCTCCCTTCTGTCTTCTCTTCAGTCCTTCCCATTCAATGTGTGAAGGGTGGCAGAAACAGGCTGACAAAAATGCAAGAGATGGGATGTGGCCAATTAGCATGACCGCACTCCACATGTCACACAACTGTGAGTACATGAGTGTTGAACACCCAAATTAATCCTATTTGGAAATGGAGGCTGTGCATTGTCATAGGAGTGAAAAAAAAAAAAACCACCAGCTATTTGGCAAGGAAGGGGGAATGGAGAAGATTGGTTCACACCCTCCCATTCTTGAAACAGCTGACATGTGAAAATTTTTTGAACTGACTCCATACGTAAAGTCCCAGAAATCAGTGACCCAAACACAGCCCAACCTGGCAAATATATAGAAGCCTAGTTCTCTGTGTTGTGCCCCTTGCTGGGTGAGGGCAAAAGCCTATACTCACGCAGTTCCTGTTAAGGGCTAAAATAGAAGAATGAGCCATTGGTGTTCACCCAAAATTTGTAAACCAAGCTATGCGCCCTACTGTGAAATCAGCTGACTATGGACCCAGGTTTAAAACAGGCAGGTCTTTCCCTGATTTGTCCTACTTCAGCCAAAGATTTGCATGCTCATTCACAAAAAGCAACACAGAAAAGTAGCTGAGGGAAAGATTTGTGGCCATAAGTAAGTGCAGCAAAGCAGCAGTAGCAGATCTGTTGGAAAAACCTGGATAAGCTGTAGTCATGTGAAAAGCACAACAGCAAAGGGATACAATACCTTCGCCACCACCTGCACTTTATGTTCCAGCAGTTGCTCTGCTGGCCCTCACCAATGTACACCAGTGGATGGAAAGTAGCATTATCATGAGACAAACTGTTGGGAGATAAGACCTACATGTGGGCGTCAGTCCCACATTCACTTGTATACTCGAGTTGTGGTACTTTCTTATAACCAGTACACAATGGTATCTTTTCATCAGCATAAATCCATAGAAAAGTGCAGGAACAAAAGAGGCTGCCTAGTTAAACCCACATGTGTTGGAATGACATTTCCCTAAAGCCAACGTGACGTTAATAGAGGAAATAGTGCAAGAAGAATTCCATTGGATTTTCCAATTTCACAAGTAATATTGTTCCTTCCAGAGTAATTTTCAACAGTCAGCCACTTTTTCAGAGCTAAACATGTTATTCTGCAGATAGCCACCTTTCTAGTTATGTCTATGTCAATTCCTCATTGTGCTACTACTATACTTGGAAAGCAGATGCACAGGAAGACCTGTGTTAGATTCCCCTATTGTGCATCATGTGGTATGACACTTATGAGGGCCTTCAGCCTCATAATTCCCAACCACTGGCCATGCTGACTGGGGCTGATGGGAACTAGGGTCCAATAGGTTCTTCACTCCTGCTCTACAGATGGACACAGCTAAAAGAGAGGTAGATGAGCATAAAATATGATCTATAACTAAATTAAAAATGAAAGAGGCAATTTGTTTGCCTTTTTTTCTCCCAGAATTATTCAGCACCAACAAAATTCCCCTGAAATTCTGTCAACTTTGTATTTGACAAATCTGTTCAAAGAGCAAATAACGATTAAGAAAAAGACAACATTTCCATTTCAATTATAAAATAAGCAACATTTCCACAAACAAAGATAGATAGGCACGATGGGGTTAAATCCCATTAAAATCAATCAGAGAAATTCAGGCATAATCTTAAATCTCTCACTGAAATTAATGAGACTGAAAGTGCTTCATGTTCGTTGTATTGTGCCCTGTGTTCCTGGAGTGAACTACAATTTAAATACAAAAACAAAACAAAAACTCCTGTACAAAGTAAATAAATGATTTTGCTATATGAAATTTAAGCTGTACCATCCAAATCCACACATAAGCTGTATTGTGATACAGAGTAATTCTTTGAAAAAAGGACTCTGCAAGCCAAATTGCTTGTAAGATTGTCCAGTACAAAGAGCTTTTAACAAAGACTGCAATCTTTATTAATTTAAGACATGTTAATACTGATTTTTCAATTAGCATGCATTTGAGATTAAGCTCCATTGAACATAGTGGTAGTTACTTCTGAGGAAACATGCATAGGATTACATCCTGTACATCTTTTTCCTTTTTGTTTCATTGTAAGCTTTAGTGAACAGAAAGAGAAGAGTATATTTAAGATCTATATTAATCTTTTTCAACATGCTGGGTTCCAGATGTTTTGGTGCTACAACTTGCCCCTGTCCATAGGCTATAGCAGCTGGGGCTGATAGGACTCTAGTTCAAAGCACTGGTTTGAGGAAGGGCTGACCTAGCCAATTTTTTTTTTCTTTTCACTGTTAATTCTTTATTTTTAAAAAAAACAAATATACAAATAAAACATTACTTATTTCTTATCATCACATAAATTGCATCATTGCAAAATTATGGAAATCGAAGGAAATACCTACGGTAGAGGACTGGTTATGGAAATTGTACAATTTATGGGAATTAGATGAGCTTACATCAATTATAAATGATAAGATCGATAAAACTGACCTAGCCAAATTTAAGCACTGTCAGCTTATGTATGTACTTTATTCCTCCTCAGTAAAAAATGGGACTTAAAGGTGTTTAATTTTGGCTGAAGCCTGACTGGTATTTTTCAAGAGCACACCTTCAGACCTGTATAGAAACCCCTAGCATGGTTTAGTTTTCTTCTCATATGTTAAAAATGAGGCATGATCTAGACATAACTGAAGTCCCACTGATTTCAGTAGGAGACTACATCCCACTTGAAACTAAAGGGGAGAGTCGTTCACCTTAACTGGACTGTGTAGATATAATTTTTTCATTTTTACTGGTACTTCCCCAGAGATTAACATTTGAAACAATGCCATCAATACCGTACAAACATACAATTTCCCAGTAATTTTCATTGACAATTAAAATAGTGTTCAAAATACACTTTCATCAAATATGTATATGATGCACATAACAAATTAATGGCACATCCATCAAGTTATATTTTCTTCTTTTATTCAAAGTTGATGACACAACAGTAGGTTTGTCCTTTTTCAACCTCTTAACCCATTGTACCATTCAGGGTTTGTCAATTATAGACTACTTCGAATAAATCTGTGGGCATGATTCAGTTTTCTCAGAATCTTGGTCTGGAATTAATTTTTTTCAAATACAAGATAGTAAGTTTCCAATAGAAGCTCTATTCAGGCATTCTGCACAATGCATTTGGGCTCAGACTGAGACAGAGTGTGCAGATAAGCTCTTCTACTTCTGACTTGATACTGAATATGAAGTGCTAAATTGAGATTCTCCATATATTTAGTGGACTACACTTGGAATTCTCCCTGTGATCAGGACATACACTAAAGCTATGTTCTCAATCATGGGGCTGGGGAGGGGATGGAGAATAAGATTAGAACTTAATTTTCAGACCTTTGTGGTGAATGCACAAAGATCTGGCACTCCTCCCCTCATCCCAGGAATGGGTATGGTGGGGCTTGGCAAAAGTGTGGCCCTCTGCCTACTACACACATTCATTTTGAATGCTTGGGGGGCGGGACTATAGTTGCTTTTTCTAAAAAAAACCCCTGTGGATTCTTAGTAATGATTTGAGTGCTTAGAATGCACATTTATTCCTTATAAGGTGGTTTCTCTACTTCAGTCACTACAATGGAGATAAGAGGAGTAGTCAGTCACACAGTGCAATCAAAGCAACCTTTTGGGAGAGGGAAATTTACTCCATCCGTGTTTTGGCCCACATAAGATTAATCCTTTGGAACCCCTATATTTCTGGTAATGATAAGACATTACCAAAGTGGGCACAATAAGCTTTTTAAAAATACACTCCTTTTTGGTAATATAATCTAGTCTGAGGCCAAGTTTATACTGGTTAAATCCTGCAAGTGTTCATTCTTTCTTTCTAAATCCAGCCATCCAACTATTAAGTTCTAGGAAAAATGCTCTACAAAGTTTATATTTTCTGGCTTCTGGCAAGAGGAGAAAAATTATAGGAACAACAATGCTAAAAAAAAATCAATTTCTCCCCTGCTCTGCCATTGGTTCTTTGTTTGATTTTTTTTTTTTTTAAAAAGGGATTGTTATGAGTCTGATCCTGCTAATCATACAATAGATCCCTTATATGCAGTCTCAGATCTTCTATTTACCTGACCTTTGGGTCCACTGATGACAAACTTGCAGTAATAGATGAATGGCAGCCCAAAGGAGCAGAGGCAATTGAGATTTGTAGCAGTACTGAATAGCAGTAGAAAGTCTGACAGGCTTCCTTACAGCAAAGTGTCAGACCTATAATTCAGCACTGCTCTGCTGTCTGTTCTCTGACTCAACAGCTTAGAGTCAAGTCCTCACAAGGCACTTGGGACAGTGTATACTCTTCATGTGAAGCTAATAGTTCAGACTTGACTTGTTGCCTGTTTGCCAGAATGGTGAGGCACCACCAATCTGTTCATTTCACTGTACTCAAGAAGCTGGCAAATGTTTTCCATCTCAGCTTCTTTCCTCTCTCTATGTTATCCCCTTCAGCCTCTTGTCAACTTTTTGGCCCCATCTTCTGCTACAAGGCTGTGGTTGTTGAGTCCGTTTGCTTAGGTTTAGTTATCTGTGGTACATTTGAAGGATTTTCTTCATCAGCCAGTGAAATTGGGTTTTCATGAACTTCCAGGGTCTTTGCTGGTTTTTCTTCTGCCATTTCTTCCGCTTTCTCCTTGCTACAACATTTGCAACAGCAACAGCAGTATTTTCCACAGGCGGAGTTTACAGAGGTTATGACATTATCCCAGGGCTGCAAAGAATGCATCCATCTGGGGAGGAACTCCCAGTTCTGGAGTTTCTGAGGAAGCAACTGTGGCTTTTTCTTTTGCAGAATACTGATGATGATCACAACAATCAAGACAGCCAAAATGGGAACTGCAACGCCAACAAGGTACTGCCAGCCTGCTACTGACAGACCAAAGACAGCCAGTGGGATCAGGAAGAAGCAGAAGAGAAGATAAAAAATGGCAAACCATCTGTATTTGGCAGTTATGTTCCCTAATCCCTTGGACAAGTGAATTGGGAGGCGCATGAACGGGATTGGATACCACAGCAGAATCCCAGAAATATTGAAAAAGAAGTGGCAGAGAGCAATCTGAAAGCAAATAAGGAAAAATGTCATATTAAATGTCAAGCAATATGTGACTTTATGTATAAATACCTATTGTTTTAGATTTTATTTTATGTCTTTATTTTATGCTTTCTGTTGCTCCTTCCTTCAATGGACCCACTTATTACCCATCTATTGTGAGACTCCAATCACCTGGGAATTCTGCACAATTTTTTTTTACTGAAATTGACAGGACCTGAGTGTGATAATGGGGCATTATCACACTGAGCAAGAGCAAATTTTCATTTCAGTTCATTTATTGTTTAAAATGAAAAATTAAAATCAAACTCTCATACAAATGTACACAAATACATCAAACGCAAAGAGTTTATCAGATAACATGAACATTTTCAGTACAAGGCAGAGAATATATATATTCAGGGTGGATAAAAAATATTTTTCCAAACTTTTCAGTTTAAAAAAATAAAAATAATAATTCAATTGTAGCAAGGGTCACAGGAGACTCAAGCACAGAATTTAAAAATGTGCATGAGGGTTGAGAGATCAGGTTCATGGCACTGGAAGATTTTTAGAAGGACAATAGCATTAGTCTTGGTGAGGCCTCTGGAACCCAGCATTGCTCTACCATCTGCTAACACGAGGTCTGATGGTCACTTCTGGATTCCTGTTGTGGTTTGGCAATCTATAGTTTGTGTTTGTTCTCCAAATCCAAAATTGGAAACCATGCCAAAATCATGGTTTCCAATTCTTTTTTGGAGGACAAATGCAAACCTCAGTTTGTTCTTCTGTGTTAATGTTGTTTGTTGTGTGCCTCCTAGTCATTTCAAGTTGAGCCTAAAGGGAACCTATCACACAAATTTCTTGACAGAATTTCTTCAAGGGATTTTGCCCTTGCCTTCCTCTGAGGCTTAGAGAATGTAATTTGCCCAAGATCATCACTGGCTAAATAAAAGTAAGTAAACTAGGATTTTATAAGGTAAAAAAGTGAATGTGAAAAACTCCATATGATTTTAGCAGTTTTGGCACTAGCATCTAATAACTGAGGCAAATACCAGGCTCCTAAAATCCCACCAGGGAGGATACCATCATCCTGTTTTGTTTTGTTTTGTTTTACTCTTCTTTTGCCTGCTGTTCTGAAAAGAAACTGCTGAATGAAATGACTGAAACTACTAAACTGGGTCCCACAGGCATCCTGGATTAATAAAGATAACGAAGATAGTGAGGGTAGGTCATTTTAAGTGATGGCAGCAGGGGCTGTTGTAGATGGCAGCACTCAGTCTCATATTCAACATATTAAAGAGCTCCCCATTTTCTTCATTTCCCTGGAAGGATGCCTATAGAACGGTGCTGGAAAGGCCCAGAACACAGTTTACCCAGATCTCTCTGAAACCTAATGCCAGCCCTGGATCCCATCCTATATATCATGAATGAAGCACAGACAAAGGGTTTTCTCTTCACATGCTATGCGTTTCAACTACCTGAGCCCTTCAGTGTGTTCAAATAGCCATTTATTTTCCTTTGCACTGAAAGACACTACTTTACTTGTTAGGGAGAGTCATGCTGAACAAAAAATTCCTGGATTAAAGCCCCTTCCTCCTTCATCATTCCTCCACTGAAAAATGCAGTTCCAATCCAGAGGAAAGTTATATTAAGTCTAAACTTCCTCACTGAAACTTTACATTTACAAATAATAAAAATCAAAATGCTAACCTGCAAGGAATACTGTAATCTGCTTCCTGGACTAGCCAGAGCAGCAAGGATAGCTGTTGTGGTTGTCCCAATGTTGGAGCCAAGAGTTAAGGGGTATGCCCGTTCAATGCTTATAACACCAATACCTGAAAAAGAAAAAGAAAAGAAAAGGATGAATTACAATGCTCAGAATGCTCCATATACATTATCTCATGCTGACACCACACAATGGACCAGCCCTACAACTACAAAGCTAAGAGAGTTAGTAAAGCTCACAGCTTTGATACATCAGCTCTGTAATGTTACAGAATATTTCTGTTGTATTATTATAAAGTACAATTGTAGCATCCTGTACTTGTAAACGCTGGTTATAGCATATGTTATAAACTAATGGATTGTCAATAAGTTCTAATGGGCTAACAGTAGGTTATCCTTGTCAATTGGTGGGAACCTAGGTGGAGGTTTCTTACACAAGGTTTTTCTTTTTCTTTTTTTTAAAGATAAAATTATTTAAGAATTGAAATCATTTCCACTTCCACTTGAAGCCACCAGTTGTAAACCAATCAATCTGACTTTCATGCCCTGAATGTTCTAAACTACTATATAAAAGTCAAAGTTCATGAGTGATCTTGTCTGTTTGTTGGTGTCAGACAAGTGAAGACCTCATATGATTGGCTGTGTGAGGTGAGAAGACCTCATATGATTGGCTGGCTGTGAAGATTCTATGGAATCCTGGGGTTGGCAGTTCAGGGAGAGGCCTTTAGAATTCTCAGCCAGTGAGCTCTGAATAGGCTGGATGCAATGGAGACAAGGCCTAGCAGCAAGTCCCCTCACGAACCCAACCTCTGTATGTTAACAATTCTGAATACAGACTGGATTGGGGAATATGGGGGAAAGTTACCGGTACTGAATAACACAGTTTGCAGAATTAGAGGTACAGGATCTCAAATCTGTATATTTCAACCACATCTAAGTTCTAAGGTCAGGCCAGGTAATTCCTAAGGTATTTCTAACAAGTGTTACCTATGAGAAAATAAAATCCTGGGCAACACCAGGTAAATACGCTAGTTCAAAATACATACCAACAAGAGGAGTAATTGCTGAAGTAAACACAGAACTACTTTGGACAATGAAGGTCATGCCAGCACCCACCAGCATAGCTAGGTATCCTGTCAGCCAAGAAAATGGAAAAGGAAAATCTGGAGGGCAGAGGAGAGAAGCATGAGATGCATTAGAGACTTACAGAACGTTCTGCTCTAAATAATACCTAAGGGTTTTTTACTCTCTCTCTATATGGTAAGCAATACTTATAAGAGTGGTGAAGTATATCTTCAAACACCCAGAACAAAATGTGAGATAACTTAGGCCCTTTCCACACGGGGGTTTAAAAACGGTGTAGAGCGACCTCTGACAGAGGTTGTCTACACCGTAAAGTGGATTGGGGCAGACTACTTTTGCGTAGTTCCACACCCCAATCCATGCTAGGGCGCCCGGAAGTGGCGGCGCCGCGTGCTTGAAAACCACTTTTCAAGTGGTTTTTAAAAAGCACAATCGTGCAGCCGCGTGCAGCCCCATCGCAGCGCCCGGTGTGGATTTGCAGGCGCGTGCAAGGGCGTGCCTGCAGATCTGCTGGGTGTGGGCTTTCCGGCTGGGGAGCTTCTCTGGCTGGTGGAGAGCCTCCGCCAGTCGTAAGCCACCATTTTGGGCCCTGCAGGACGCCGCGGGACGCCGAGGAGTGTGGAGTAGCGAAAACGCGCTGCTCCACGTGGTGACGGACTCAGGTAAGGTCCATTTCAGCGTGGTTTCCCCCGTTTCTTCGCCCGCGTGTGGAAAGGGCCTGAGTCTAAATTCAGAAAATGTGGGCATGGAGTGCACTGATCCTTCTGTTTATCTAAACACTGAGGTCCCTTGCTTTCCCAGCTTTTGCAAGACAAAAGTCATTCAGTCTTAAACTGAAAGAAAAAGCTAAAGATAATTATTTCCCAACTAGGCACAATTTTCTTCATAGGTGAAGGTGTTTTTTTTTCTTTTCTTTTGGAAAGTTCAGATTTCAGTTGTTGACTTTTTCTGCATGCCACGCTATCTTATCACAGTGTTTATATCATTCATTCTTTGCTGTATTAATTGAGACAACTACCTCTATCCTTCCTTATTTTTCCACTAGTCCTTTTGCCCACAATCTTGCCTTGTCTGTTCTATGGAAAACTTACCCTTCTAACTAATCTGACTCCTGCAGCCTGGGAAAATGGGAAGGCAAGAGATAGGAAAAAGACACTGCAGAAAGAGCCACTGATTTTTTTTTTAAATATAAATACTATCAGGTGAGACTCTACTGACTGAGATGAACAACTGCGCAGAGGAATCAAGTATTCTGTCACCTGGCTTTTCATGTGGCCTTTCTCAGGCTTAATCAATAGAAAGCAGCCAGAACTCAGCAGAATATTAGATGCTTATGTATATAAGTCTGAAGCTCAAGCTCTACCATTTCCATTTTAAAAGGATAAGTTAATAATAGATGGTGTGAAAAACCTTTTATTGAGAAACTGATAGGAATTTACAAGATTCAGAGATGTGGATCACAGGGTACAAATTTACATAAAATTTACATAAAGCTACAAAAATAATTTTTCAGTTTTCTTTCAATTTCACAGAAGGTGAAGCCAGCTGATTAAATTTGCACATTGGGGCCAGATGGATGGAGCTCTGGAGGGGGAAAGGAAAGCACATGCATTCCTCCCCCACTCGACATTCCCTTGCCTTTTGCCTTGGTGTGCATTCTCAGGGCCAGGGCCAGAGGCAAAGGAATGGGAGGGAAGCTCTGGAGGGGAAAAGGAAAGCACACACATGCCTTCTTCCCCATTTCCTCGTCTTTTGCCCTAGTGCATTTGCCTTCCTTCTCCCTGTCCAGCAAATCACAAATAAATGGGAGGGAGGAAGGCACGCAAGCACCTTTCAAGTAATCAAATTAACAAAAGTTAAATCCACAAATGTGGACGGAGGACTGTATTTGCTATGCTTTAGAAAACACAAGCAATTATTACCTGTGTTGAGTGTCTTCTTGATAACAGTTGCTACTTGTCCTTTAAGTACAGAATTCAGCAATTTTACTATCAGTATCAAGCAAGTACACAGAACAACCAAGGAAAGTGCAAGCAAGATGAGACCAATGGCAAGGTCTGGAAGATTTGATCCTACAAAAATGTGCTCACCTATAAAAGGAGAAGAAATGAAATATATTAGCTATTAGAGAATTTTTAACTGTTCTGAGAACTATTCATATATGTTCACTGTAACATAAATTTATACATCCTTCTTTCTCAATTTCTCCCAATATTTCTTTTATGTTTCCAAATGTCTCCCCCATCCAACCCCTTCATGGTGATGCTCCACATCGAAGCAGTGATACTTTAAAGTTTATTATTGCATATTCCAACCCCAAAAAACAACTGTACAATTTCTCTGTGACAGCTATTTTGGGCATGCCAGTGCCACAGGTATGTAGCCAGAGTTTGGCTATTGGCTATGCTGGTTGGCAGATTCCTGTAGCTATATCCCAAAAAGTAATGTTTCAGAACTATATCTTGGACAAACCCCTACTATACAAGTTTTGTAGCTGTTACATCTAGCAACTGGTGAGACTTTTGTTTGGTTCTCTTTTTAAATGAGAACCTTGGGAACATTCACAGATTTTCAGAGAACAGAATATTTCACAAATTTTGAGAAGTGAACTTGAGATTTTTTAAAATAAAAAAGAATGCAAATGAAAGTTAGAACTAACACATACTTCCAGTCTACAATGTTTGAATGATTAGCAATAGTAATGGTGATGATGATGATGATGATGATGATGATGATGATAAAAAAATCAGGGTTTGATTTCCTGCCCATTAAATCACATTTGATGTGCTGAATTAGGGTCACCACCGCTTTTCTCCAATGGTTTCCTCAAGTTTTACCGCTACATGACTTCTAAATACAACATGGTCCTACCCATGTACTATGCTTACTGCAGAGAGTACATAATTATATTATGATTCTGATAATTTACCAATTTTGGCAATTTTTTTCTTAAAATGTATGAAACAAGCTTGAGGTTTAAAAGGAAACAATGTGAAAGAAAGTGAAAATGGCAGGTTCATCTATCCCTTGTACTACCAGGGACAGGTTTTGTGGCAGTGCGTGAACTGACATTACTATTGCATTTCTCTCACTATCCAGATATATTGTGAAAGCTGCTCTCAAAACCTTGATATTCAGAAAGCGATATTAATTTCTTTGGCCAAGATCCATGTAAGAGCCACTATAGCAAAATGCGCAATTGGATCACCTCTTTGAGATTACAGAGAGACTGAAGCAGCCAGAGTAACAAGGGAAAGACAGAGAGGTGTCCACATGTCATTCTGAGAGCATTATGGACTACTGTACAGTCCAGGGAAATTCTTGCACAGAGAAGTCTCAGAAACTTCCTTGCCAAGCTGATAAAATCTACAACTGCCAGTGCAAGGGTAAAGCCTCGACAAAATCAAGCCTTTGAAAACCTTACAGGAATAGGCAGGACAACAAGCAATGTATCCCAGAATGTACCACAATTAATTTTTGGTCTTCCACTGCTGGAAAATTCCTTAGCAAAAGATTACGGTTATGCACAAACACAGGGATTCATCTACATTTTTGTACAAGCATACCCAATTACGGGATTCCATCACTGCAGCCTTAGAATCTCATCCATGGTTACATGCCATTGCTCAAGCATTTGGCACACTGTTATCCTTCTTAGAAGATTTTATACTTGTGGGGAATGGTGGCACACTTGGCCTGCAGGCTCTATAGTCTATCTGAGATAGCATCTATGGTCAAATCCAATGCACTGAATAAGTGTATTTACATACGTGTTGTATTATTAGTTAGCATTTGATTCATTGAGTCCACAACAGTTGGTACTAGAAACTGGATTTAGGACTATGACTATACAAAAATATATAATAGAAGAGTGTGACAGCATATTTTTTCCCCAGGATCTGGACAATAATATGAATTTACTGAAGCATGCCACCCCTGTATTTAGATTGCTGTAATATATTCTATGTGTTGCTGTCTTTAAATATCATTCAGAAATTTCAGCAGGTCCAAAATACTAGTGCTGGTTATGACTTTTAAAACCCTATACAGTTTACATCTAAACTATATAAAAGACCATCTCTCCCTATATGAGTTTTAAGATCTGTGAGGAAAGGGCTTTCTTTTGGTCGCACCACCATCACAAGACACATTTTGCAAGGAAATAGGAGATAGTCTTCTCAGTGGCTGCTCCCAAGTTGCGGAACTCCCTTTCACAGGAGGTTTGGTTATCTTTCTGCCAGAAAGTAAAGACCTTTATATTTAAGCAGTCTTTTGGTTTGACCTTGGTGCAGCAGATGAAGCATTTGATAGGGTATAACTGGGTCTGTATTTTTTATTATGTTTTAAATGTGTTTTTTAAATGTGAGTTATATTTTTAAACTGAATTGTTGTTTAATTGTTTTTTAATTTTTCAGCTATATTATTGTTGCTGTTGTTGTTGTTGTTGCTATTATTATTATTATTATTATTATTATTAAGCTGTATTTTCTTTTAACTTGTTGTAAGCCTCCTTGAATTCTGTGCCTGAAGAAATGCAGGATATTGCTTATTTTTTTTATATATTGTTCATGTTTTTCTCTCATGATGAGTAAATCTCAGGCTTTGAAAAAGATCATAATGATTACTAAAGCTACAAAGAACTGGAAGTGATTTTTTTTGCTTACATTTTTTAATATTCTCTGTAGTGGTAACATTTTCACTTGTCCATGTCAAGTTTCCATTAGTCCAGCAAAGGTCTGGAGATGTACAATTTGCAGGTGATGGGACAGTAGTGTTCACTGCAGTCTAGGCATTGACAAAGCAAACCAATAATATCAGTATTGTGTTCATTTATGACCTACTGGAGTCCTTCTCCAATGTAAAAGTACTACAATAAAGCATTCACCACAATAATGGAAATGATGAAACTGTCAATATGTGAACCCTCTTTCTGTCTCCCTCCCATGTGTTATTATAAAAGGTATTCTGTTACTGAAATTAATCATCCTCTTCCTCTTCCTCCTCCTCCTCCTTCTCTGTGCCAAGTTAATAATATATATATGAACCAATTTGAACACTCTAAATCATTATATAAGTAGCAGTGTAAGTAGTAATTAGTATTATACTAATTCAGACGAAGGTCATGATACAGTGGTGCACTTTCATGGGCGGTGTCAATGAAACTGAAACTTTCTTCTCCGTTCACATCTGCTACAGGTCTCCAAGGTATCAAAAAGCCTGTTCTGTTTTGGGTTTTTTCCCCCAGTCCTCTATGTGAGGTTTTTACCCCATAAAGAAGGTTGTGCAGGTAAGGGAATGTCTCCTATCCTGGGAGAAACAGTGAGATTCTGCAGAGATACACTATTGGCTCTTGGACAAAGAAAGCCTGTCCCAGACCACTATTAATGATTCTCTCTTCAGTGAAAACAGTCTAGATAAATAAATACTTCTGTACTGTTGAGAATTATTCAAATTAAATCAAAGTATAGATCTAAAGCTTCAATATGACATTCCACTGTAATATTTACAACTTTCAAAAGAAAAAATGCAATAGTTTGTTCTTATCTGGTTATTAGTTGTCAGAAAGAAATATAAATGTGACTATTTAATGACAGTTATATATTAAATAACAATTTTAACAGCACTCACCAGGTTAGTTTTAGTTTTGCACCAAATTTTCACAAGACTTTTATTTTTTGCTGCTTCATCCCCTGTAGCAATTGCATTTATCACTGATTTATCAAGCTATTAAAACAGACAAAAAAGAGAAATTGAATTCTTTAAATAATAAGAATACATTATTAGGTTAAGTTACAATATGCCTCTATGTTGCCTTGCATCCCTAAAAAGATCCAAAAATATTTCAAAATACAAATACAAAATAAAAAAAGCAAAACTGAGAGCTTGGCAAAGTTACTCTTTTGAACTACAACTCCCAGAATGCCGAACACATCACAACCTCTGCAAATTTCAAAATGTAATTGTGACGGATCCTCTAGGCTGACCCCACATTCCAAACCCTTGGGGTTCTGTCACTCACTCTGCCCCCTTTGCCCCTCCAGATCACTCCCAAGATCAAGTACTTGGGCCTCAAGGTGATCCATATATGGATCAGTGGATGTGCTATTCACTGGGTTCACTGTGGTGAGCATCACCAGACTGCATTAAAACTTAATAGGAACAGTCAGACACAGCTGTAAAAAAAAATAAAAAAATAAACAAGTAGAAGTTTATTAATGCATAATTAGATCACACATTAACCCTGAACTTTAATCATTTAATAGGAACAGCCAGGCACAGTTGTAAAAAAAGGTAAACTAATTGAAGTTTATTAATACATAATTAGATCACACATTAACCCTGAACTTTAGTCATTCAACCACTCACAGGTCCCCTAAATCCTATTCTATGCCTTCTTCCTTCTATCTCTCTGCAGTCCTTTCTGTACCTCTAGGCCAACTTCCTCCTACCTATCTTCTGTCAATGACAAGCCTTAGTTTTGTATCCTTTCTCCCACATATGCCCCCTTCTCAGCACTCACTAAGCTTGGATTGGCTGGCACCAACCAGGCACACTTAGCTTCGATCTTCACAGCAATTTACAACAAATTGATTTCAAAATAGCATTTTAAAAGAGTACTTGGAGAGAGAAAAAACCTGCGGCTTTTGCCTGGTATGCCTTTGTTGCAGATTCTTGGGAACCCAGATTGCGATGGACCACGGGTTCCACCAACCCAGCACTATTAAGGCTGACTAGCCACAGCTCTCCAGGGTTTCAGGCAAGATTCTTTCAGAGCCCTACTTGGCAATGCAAGATGAAACCGAGGACCTTCTGTGTGCAGAGCACTTTTGCTCTATCATTGACCAATGGCCCCACCAATAAATCACAAAAAGGATAAACAGCAGAACCACCCAAAAAAATCTTCACTTTCATTGCATATTTTACACTAGAAATTTTTGGTTTGTCATGTAATTTCCAAGTTTCAGCTGTTTCGCAACATCTAGCATACCAAACAGTGATATCCAAGATGAAATATGGATATAGATATAGATTTGAATCATTAGTGATAAAACTTGATTTCTTTTGTCCCAGAAGACTGGACTAGATCTAATGGGCTCCAATTATAGGAAGGTAGATTTTCACTGAACTGAAACTGTTCAGAAACTGCTATATGAGCAGGTGAACAAAGGACTCACTTGCCTAGGGTTGGTGGACTCTCTTTTAATGGCAGTCCTCAGGTAGAAACTGAAAGGCAACTGCTAGACACAATGTAGCTCTAAATTTTCTGCATTGAGCAGGAGCTGGACTAGTGGTCTAGAAGGTCTCTGTATGTGTTAATACACTGAAATTGTAATTTTTGATTATTATTTTTCTTTGTAATGCCAGATAAATGGAATCTAAACCAAGCTACCAGATAGTTAACACACGCACAACTTCATAGGTCTACACACTTGGGGATAAATCCAATTGTTAGTTCTGACTAGAGCAGATCCACTGAATGTATATCTGTTCATAATACACATGTAAGTTGTATTGATTCAGTGGGTTTACTCCCACTGACACTAACAATTTGGACTCAGTCCTTTAGGTGGTGGTAGCCATTGGATTACGTGTTAGTGGGGTAGCAAATCTACTCCAAGTTTAGTCCAAACTTTATAGCCTACCTGGATGATAAGTTTGGTCAAAGGATCAGTGATGACTTTGAGTAGCTCAGGAGCATTGTCTCCACTTTCAAGACGAAATGATTTTACAATGACATTTGTAAGGTGATAAAGATAGCCTGAGGCGACCTCAATGGGCAACAATATAAACACTGAAAGCCAATTGAAGAAATCATGGACTGTAGCTCCAGCAAAGGCCCTGCAGAAAAATCAAGGTAAACCAAAACAGTAAATCCACATGGTCAAAGACAGGAAATCCACATGGTCAAAGTTCAGGAACAGGATAAACTAAAATGACTTCAACTGGAAGGACTCATGTCTTGATGCATTTCAAGCTGGCACAGTTTCACTCAGGATACATGAAGACCAATAATAGAGAGAAAGACTGGTCCCCCAAATATTCAAACTTCTTTCTGTTGAGCATCTCTGCAAATGGTGAGAACCTCTGGGGTAACACTACTCACTACTCTTGGCTCTTAACTGAGGAGAGAATACTCTCTACGATTTTGTAATATCTGCTTCAGTATCTATATGTATGCAAATAGAACATAAACAGAAGCAAACAGCAGACACTGCTACCAGACAGATCCAGAGATAAGCTCTGCATCTTGATGCATTTCCAGTTAGTTCAGTATGTATGTATGTATGTATGTATGTATGTATGTATGTATGTATGTATTTTCTCTTCCATACTGCATTAGGAAATGTCTGGACAAAAATACTGATCAGATGAGTACAAACATCAAATGGTGACAGGTTTTCCTGCCATCATAAAGATACACTGTGCTCATATTTGAAATTGCACTAATTATTTATAAATTGAGAGCCAGCATGAGTGTTGGAAAACAACCCTGGAGACTAAGGTCTGATTCCATTCCTGGCCATGGGAATCTTCTGGGTAACCTTGGGCACGTCACATACTCTCAGCCCCAGGAAATCCTGTGATGAGTTTGCTTTAGGGTCACCTTTAGTCAGAAAAGACTTGAAGGAACACAACAACAATATTCTACAAATCAGTATGTCCAAATTTTAAGCAAAACTCATCTTTTGTTTTTTTTAGTAATGCATTTCCATTTTTTTTTTGGCAATATGTAAGTGACACAGGTACATATAAACACACACACACACCGCCCTCCCCTATCTCTAATCTCTGATGGCTATTTTCTTCAACATACTCCAGAGACCTCCAGCTATCATGAAACTTTCTCCTAACAAATCCATTCACATCGAAGAAAAATCAACTAAGCATTTTTAGCTGTGAATAAGTAATCTGCACAATAAAGAAATGCCTTGCAAATGAGGAAGACAATACAGTAGCTAGTCTGTGTCATGTTTTTGTAGCTGAATATAAAACAAGCCCAGTATGTTCGCCAGGTGGATAGAATTCCTAATCAGCCACCAAAAACACTATACTTATTAGAAAAGTTAATAGTACTCAGCTTGGGATTTGTCATTTAGATCAGATGGATCTGCTATACAAAGGAGTGCTTTCATCAAACATGTGAATGTACCCACAATCTAAGGCTGTTTGTCAAACTTTGTTTGTTTGCTTGTTTGTTTAAAAAAAAAAACAGTAGAATTGGCCCAAAGAGAAGCATTCAAATACATTAGCTGAAATCCTCCTCAGCTAAAGGAGATTCATTAAATTAGTTGCTGAATGATGAGTTAATACTTAGGTCACAGCTTTCCAAACTTTTCATGTTGGTGACACACTTTTTAGATATGCATCATTCTGTGACACAGTAATTCAGTAAGGAATTCAGTAAGTGGAGGCAGCTCCTCCACCCAAGCCTGGCCCTCTGTTGCCACCCTTACTGGGATCTTCCTCAGCCCGGAGTGACTGCGGCGGCAGCGGGAGAGCCAGCCCCCCAGCTGAGACCGGCTCGCTGCTGCTGCCACCACCCACCACCCGTTACGTTCACGCGACACCTACACATTGCAGCCAACACACTAACTTATTGTGACACACAGTTTCAAAAACTCTGACTTAGGTAAATAGATTGGCTCTCATTGGGACTAATAGCAGATTCAAGCCACTATGTACTGTTGATATGTGGATCATTTAGGTAAGCTTTTATAGAACTGAGGTTTCAAAATATGCCCTCTGCATACCTAGATGGAATATATTATCAAATTTCTGTCACCTGCTGATACTGTTTCTAGGGAATCTGTGCATTATGAACTGAAGTACCAACTATATAATAGTCCTAAAGGGAAACATTTGTTTCCCTTTATCATCTTTTAAAGGCTGATCTATAACTTATATTATTTGCAACTTGTTGTTAAATGGAATTTTATACGCCACACTTCTGGGGATGATAATGAGAAAAAAGTAATAACTTTTTTTAAAAAGGAACTTATTAAAGGAACTTTTCCACCATTGAGGATGTCAGGATCCCAGAATGCCTCAGAGAAGAACTTAACATCTACCATTCCAGATTAGCTTTTACCTAAAGCATCATAAAGCATGATCTGTGCCTTTGGTTCCTAAAACTCGATCCAACTCAGAACCATGAACAAAGTGATGCATTTGTTTTTGTTGCACACAGGTGCTGAAGTTTAAACATAGGATTAATTGGTTTAAGAGATTACACAATTCTTTAACAGAGAAAACTAGGTTAAGAATCACTAACATTTTGAAGGATTAAATGTAACCACTTGGATCCTTTTAAATGTGGTTTTAGTCATGTTTTTGTATATCTACAGCTGCTGTTTAGCATATGGCTAAACAACGAAGATAATGAAATATAAAAAAAACAAAGTACAGAACAACCATGCTAAATAATTATTCATGATGACTAAACTTGACATTCTTACTCCAGCTTCCTGTCAATCAAAATGAGAAGAGCTGGGATTTCACTTCATTATTTCACAATTATTTCATTCTCATGTCATACTGGACAGATATTATAATATTGGAAGAAGTCAAAAGTCATACCTTAATATTTATGGAATATCAACACAAAAAGCACCAATGTGCAAATAAATCTATATGTGTTATTTACAACAAGATTAATTTATACCTTGCAATAAATCCTAAGAAATCTGTATGGATCCACATATGTTTTGCAAGGACTTCTAGAAGGCATATTATTATACTCTGTTACTACATCAATTGTCAGATTTTTTTCATTGGTCTATTGCACTGTTGTTCTAGTTTATTCCACTCCAACAAACTTCTTTGTAATTTTGGCTCTCCTTTTTCTTTATTGATGATCTTCCTGTACAAGTGAATCTATTTTGTAATTATGGCTTAAAATTAAAGAGGTGGTACCTTCTAAATTCATTCCTATCTCCAGCTTGCATAAGTGCCACAATGGTGTTTGTGACCGATGTTCCAATATTGGCTCCCATTATGATTGGAATGCCATGTTGAACGCTCAATACTGCAAAATAAGAAAGCATCAGAAATTGAAAAATGGAAAGGACTGGATGTGTTGGCACTTACATTACAATGAACCACTTAAGATCTGGTGTCATGTCCTTTGGCATCTGGATTTAGTGTGCAATCTTCAGAAAAGAAAGCTTAGACAGTTTAGTCTACAAAATGCACTAATCAGCATGGTTTTTTTAGCTTCCCGTAACTACATGGACTCTTTCTTTTTTTAATTGTTGTTCTACTATTTCTCATAAATTTAGCAGAAGCAAGTTATGAAGAAAGATATCACAAGACTTCAAGAACAGAAGCATGGCCTAGATACATCTCAAAAATGCTATAAACCACAGCTTTCTAAGTCAGGGTGCAAATCCTCGTATTAAATCCCACTAATTTGAGATGCATACGTATGCATACCATTGCCACAACTTCAACAGTTGCTTCCAAAGCTGGCCAGGATTCTCTTAATAATTTTCACTTGTATGGCTTTTTTATCTGCATGTTTAATGTACTACATACAAGCAATTCACAGATCATACTGATATGATGCACTAAATAGGCTATTAGGCAAACTATGTGGGCAGAAGTTTTTATGCCAATCCTAGAAAAAGTGGGTGTGGCCATATAAAACATAGGAATCAAAGTGGTTGAGATATGAGTAAAAGGAGATCACAGTAGAATCGAATTTTGATAATATGTTCGTCATTACTATTAAATGTGAGTTTCCTAGTGGTTACTATTACTACTGGGTATTATATGTCTCTATTACAGTTTTTTCAGGATGAAATGGTTGTAATATGAGCTGTGCAACTGCAGTTTGACCCATAGCATTGCTCCTAGCAGTTTGTTCCCTATTAGGGTTGCAAAATCCAGACTGTGGCCCTTTCCGCACCTTACCTTTTTCTGGCACTGAGGTGCGAGGATCGCGCAAACAACCTCTGGTGAGAGGCTCTCGCATTCCTGCTGCTTCAGCTCCATGAGAGCCCCACCTCTTCCTTCCACAGTGCAGCCTGGGAGTTTCCCAGGCTATGCTGGAGCAGGAAGCATGACTGGCACAGCTCTGGAAGCTGTGCACACCGGGTAAGTGCACACGGGGCCCAGGAGCAATGCCTGATCGCGCACTAATTTCAACTTCCAGCCGAACATGAAAAGGTGTGCAATTGGCACCTGCTGGGCCCTGGAGCATCACGCAATTGTGAGTATGTTCTGCAGATTGCTCCTCACAATCGTGCAACGCTCCAGGCACCCTTTTGCATGGAAAATGCCATGCGGAAAGAGCCTGTGAGGTCTCCTGTGACTGCTAGATGCACAGATGGGCAAAATGCACCCAGGAGTGCCTTTCCCTGTCACTGCAGTTTTCTGATGAGAAAAGCCAATCCAGGCAGAATTTATTTTCTTGTTTCCAACATTATGTGCCTATATTATGAGGCCCATATTGTGTGATACTTCCAATTTCTCTTCTTTATTTCTCGTGTTTGTGTGTGCAACTTTGAAGATGATCTATACAGAACCAAAATCCATTGTACATTTTACTGTTAACTTACATGAAGAGGACACCATGCTGACTATGATAGATGAAGAGGTGCTAGAGCTCTGCACCATTACTGTCACCAGAACACCAATCACTAGACCGGCAACAGGATTTGACAACACAGAACCATCTTTGAAAATGTCTCCTGCTGCTTTGCCTGTGAAAAGAGAGGTGAATTTTTTAAAAAAAGAAATATAACGTTTTTGTGTTCAAGAAATAAAACACAGGACAGGGCTGAGGAAACAGTAGGACTCTTGATTTTTGATTCACTATTTCCTCTCCACAGAGTCAACCAGTCCCTGCCTTGTTACATACTAGACTCTTATATAGAAGTATGCTTGGAATTCATTTCTATGAGGAAGGTAGAAAAGTGCTATTGGAGCCACCACTGGAATGAGTTCAAAGCAAGACCAACACTGAGTAGCTCAGCTACTACTGCATCCAGGGACACAGTAAGAGGCATTGATTTTGTTCTTCTAAAGACAGTTTTAGGAGAAGGGTAAAATTCCTACATATCCCTCAACGTTATAACCTTCTGAAGTTCTTTTACTAGATTAAAGTACTTGTTCATGAGAAAGTTTTCTATCTTAAAAACAACCAGCATTTTTCAAACAGCAGCTGAAGAAATACACAATTTTGAATTTTTAAGGGGAAAAAAAAGCATATTTACAATACAGATATAAATACAGTCAGTTCCTTCCCCCGCTTTCCCCTCAGGTCTCCACAGTTCTCTTTCTGTTTCTTGTCTGTATTGTCAGAAGAGATGTCAATAAAGTTCTCAGGGGACAGGCTCATACTTGGAGCTGAGGCAGTCTGAGAAAAACCCATTTAAAGGAAAGAGAGCTATATAAACCCCCACATTCTTCTCTGGCTCAAGAAGGAGAAAATTACAAATTACTTTCTTTCCCAATGCACAGATAACATTACTCTGAAAGTTACTACATCCTAACAGTGATGGAGACATGAGTTGACAGACTCAGACTCAAGTTGGACTTAAGTCACTTCAGTGACTTGACTCGGCCATAAATGATGCACTGACTCAACTCGACTTGAGATTTGTATATTTTTAATGACTGACTTGATGTCCTTGGTTCAGTAATATAACTCATTTATCCAGAAAACTTATGAATTTGAACAATGCCTCCATCTCTTTTTGCCTACTAGTCACATGACAATCTCTCTCAAGCCCAAAGTGTGGGCGCATTTCTCAGGGGGGCACAGCAAACAGGTTAGGCAATGGGCTTGAGGCAGGCTTGAGGTCTGCTCAGCAGCCTATCCCTGCTGCATATTGGAGGAGCCCCCTATAACATTTCCTAAGAGCAAACGACAAGATATGCTGCAAGAGTGCAGGATGCATTTCTCAAAGAGGAACAGCAAATGTATTAGGCAATGGGCTTGAGGAAGAAGGATCCTTCCTTCTAAAGCTTTTGAATCTTCAATAATGGGGATTAAGACAGGATCCTATTCCCCACTTCTGAAGCTGCAGGTGGCAAAATTACAAATGTGGAGAGCCAACTCTGCTTAGATTGTTAAAACTGAATTTATTTCACTCTATCTAATAATTCTGGAATTTTGGTTGGGGTATAAAGTTGGCTTCCAGACTTGAGACTTGACTTGAAAGTATCTTCAAGGACTTGAGACTTGACTTGAGTCTTGAAGGTAGAGACTTGAGATTTGACTTGAGACTTGGAGTGAAAAATTTAAATACATCACTGCATCCTAAACACTGCCATTAGGGAGGTATAGTGCTCCTCTGAATGTTGTTGGACTCCAGATTTCACCAGCCTCAGCAAACAATGGTCAGTGTTCAAAAATGATAGAGGTTATAGTCCAAAAACATTTGGAAGATGACTGTTTCTCCATCCTTGTTTTAAAGGAAATTGGAAAGGTGCTTTGGGGATCCAGAAGGGCTAGCAGAGAAGGGAGATATTTTCCAAGCCTTGGAATTTATTCAGAAATAATTTACTTGTTCAGAAACATTTTATTCAGAAATTGTTTGTGGATAATTCTGTTGAATCCTTCCACCCATTACCCTAGATCTGTTAGAGACTGGTGAATTTTGCATCCATTTGACTTGGAATCCAATTACTTCACCAGATTTCCAAGTCAATCTGATGAAAGTTCACCAGTCTGTAGTAGATCTAGAGTAGTGGGCAGAAGATTATAACAAAATAATCAATAAACTACAATTTACAGACTAATTCTAGGAATCTATACAAATAAAAAATAATATAAATATGTAATACAGATAATACCTTAAAGCTTTTTCTTTCAAACACCTAATAAGTTGACTCTTTTTTGTTCTAATTAAAACTGTTGGTACTTCAATCTGGAGTCTGCATGTAAAGGCTTACTTTTAGCAAGTGTATGAGTAACTTCACGAGTCAGTGATCTGGGAGTGACACATAGATAGATGTAATAAGCAGCCTCAAGTGTGGGCAGTTAATTCTACTGACTCTTCATCTACCCAATCCACCCAATGCAAATTGATGTGTTTGGCCATATTGTTCAGCCTGTATTTAAGCAAACAAGACTCATTCACAATTCATAAACTAACATGTAAGCACAGGCACCTTTATCCTTCAGGTTTTTTCACATTGTCAAATATTGCCATATAGTCTTCAGTTCATAGATGAGTTAAAGTACAAAATGCATTTTTTATGGTAGATATATACACAAGTCTGTACATTATAAAACAATGTGTATTATTTTAAAAACACAGATTGTCATGGGGAAACAGGGCAGAATGGACTGAGGAAAGAACAGAGATAGGTAAAACTGACAGGGATCAGAAACAGATTAATTTATCCATCCTTACTAGGTACCATATCAGGAAGCAAGGAAGGACATAGCAGTGATTCATTCAGAGAAGCAGACTCCTCAGTGAGTGGGATCAGTGGCTTCTAGTTGGACAGATTATGAATTTCTCCACTACTATGCTCTGGCACTCCATTTGGCAATTATTGCTCTTTAGTCCTTCCTTTAGACATTTACTTCTGAAACTCCAAGGTCAGTAAGTTGACTTCAGCCCTTTCTTCCAAAAGAAGACAATCCACTGCATTCACTTTTGTTTGCATGACACTGATTGCAGATTTTTAAGTGGCTGTTGTTTACCCAGGAGTCCAATAAATTGGTTCTCATCAGATGAGCAACTGAACATCTGACATCCAGTAAGAAAACAGTCTTTATGAACAGAATAAGGCAATAAATTTGGATTTGGGAAGTAATATTCCCTTCTGTGACCCTTCTTATTTAGACTGTATGCCTGAGGGCAGAGACTGTCAAATTAACTATTTGTAAGTTGCTGTGGAAGCTTTTTGGCTAAAGGGAAGGGTAAATGCTTTCAATCAAATAAATCAAATAAGAAGACAAATATATGCCTGGAAATAGAATCAGAATTCGGAGTAGCCATGTAACTAAATGGGGACTAAATACTCTAACTATATCAGATCCAGTCTGATCTTGGAAGTTAAGCAGGGTCAGCTTTGGCTGGTACTTGGGTAGAAGACTGTCAACAAATGCCAAGTGTTATAGGCTATATTTCAGAGGAAAGAAACTAGCAAAAACACCTCCGAGTATTCCATGCCTCAGAAAACCCTATGAAAAATTCATGGGGTCTCCATAAGTCAACAGGTGACTTGAGGGCACATACACACACACACACACACACCTAAATTGCGCTTGGCCGCTACATACCCAAACTTGTAAACTAAACACTTTTACATCTAAAGTACTTGGAGATGAAGTAACAAAGCCAATCGTTTTACAGCTCTTCACCTCTTGTTAATATTTTTTCATTACCTTGTTAAAGAATAACAGCCTGCCCTTTTCTTGGAACAAAACAGTTGGGTTTAAAAGTTTTTAGTTACTGTAATAAATAAACAGTTGCAATACTTGTCTAATGCACTCCACCTGCCACCTTTTATTAAACAGGACAATGTGCTTTGGGAAGTGTCAGCTGAGATCAGGGAAGTAGCAAGAGAGGTGGGGCTGGGGTTTCTGATGAAGATGTATGATTTCAGAGTGTGTGTGTGTGTGTGTGTGTTTGCATATGAGCCTTCAAGTCGCCTGCTGATTTATGGCAACCCATGAATTTCATAGGGTTTTCTTAGGTAAGGAATACTCAGAGGTGGGTTTTGCCAGTTCCTTCCTCTGAAAATACAACCTACAGCACCTGGTATTCATTGGTGGTCTCCCATCCAAGTACTAACCAGGGTTGACTATGGCCATTTCCGCACGGAGTTTTTAAAACGGTGCAGTCCGTCCTCCAAGGAGGAGGTCTGCACCTGGAAGTGGACTGGGTCAGACCTACTTAACATAGATCCGCACCTCAGCCCGCTCCGGAACGACCCCAAGTGGTCATCCAGCGTGCTTTTGAAAGACTGCTAAAAACAGGTCTTTCAAAAGCACAGAGCGCGCCACTGCGAGCCTGCTCCCTTATGCAGATTCGCAGGCTCGCCCCAATGCGAGCATGCGATCTGCCGGGGGTCGGCTTTAGGCTGGCAAACTTCAGCGGTTGGTCGAGACCCTCAACCAACCAGAGCAGTGCGTATCGACGAGCACGCACTGCTCCGGAGCAGCATGGGCTGGGCTGGGGAGCCAAAAAGTCCAGTAAGTAGCAGCACAGGGCGATTCCCTCGCCCCGTGTGGAAATGGCTTATGATTAGCTTCTAGGACCAGATGGGATCTGGTGCCTTTTAGGGTATTTAGGCCTTATGATATCAGTACCTGCTTGTTATTCTGGAAACAAGAGACAAATAGAGGGGTGTCAACATTCTTGGGGGATAAGCCTAACCATAGCTGCTAACTGCTGTATATCAGCTCCAGTATCTGAGATGATATGCTTCTGTGTACTGTCAGGTTCAGGGGAACACAAGAAAGAAGTTGCTATTGTACTCATGCCCTGTTTCCAGGCTTCTGGTTCGTCTATGGAAAGAGAACACTGGCTTTCCTTGTGTTCTCAGTTACAGAGATTTCCCTGTATATATTTATCTTTTTGAAGAGAAAACGTTTTCTTGAGACGCAGTGTTTAAGTACATTTTAACAGAATTTAATAAAGAATTTTACCTAAGTGTGATATTCAAAAAAATCTTGTCCTACCTCCTACTAACTGGAATGCTGAGCTGAGCACATCCAAGGAGCAAACAAAAAAGTACAGCAAGCCAAGTAAAAGTATAAACTTTCCAATGTTTTTTAAGACACAAAATATTTTGCCCTTTCCATCCAGTTCTGTAAAACATAAAACAGATATTGATATATAAGACAGCAGCAGATCTATAGCCTAATATTCAATAGTGTATCAGTTTCTGGCATGCCCACGAGCAATTAGAAGATGCGACTCGCATTTTCAAATGTTACACATAACAAATGTCTGTAAATGTCTGTAAAATGGCAAATGTCTGTGAAAATCAGTGCATCCCACTCCTGTGTAAAGTTTGCTGTGTAAAATCTGAAGGAGTTTTATTCTATGCTTTCATAGATATGGGAGCAAAGAAAGGCTTTCCACACTTTCTGTCCATAAGCCTTAATTGGCAGCCTTAACTGAACTTTTCTGACTTCATATATTTGCAATAGTGTCCTTAGATTCAATTCACACAACTAAAAGCCACTTGAAGATAAAATGGGCATTTGGCTTGGAGTGGTCTGAGCATACAAGCCAAAGTTCTACCATTGAAGCAATTCTTCCCTATAAGATGTCCAGAAGGTAGACCACTTGAATACCAATACAAGCCATTCTGAATGCTCTGGAGTAAAGCAAGACCTGTGATAAATGAGTAAGGAGGGATTATATATATATTATATATATAAATAGATAAGAGATGTAAGGGGTTTCCTGGCCCTAACATGAGAAACATGACAATATCAGGCTTGTTATACATTATCCTGATTTGCCATTTTCACTGCATTGTAGTTATCCACCTTAAAAACAAATAAATATACAAAGATTTAGATAACTTTTTTTTCAAAAAAAAATTATAGTTGGACATTTGTGCCTCTTTCCCCATAAAGGTAACATTCAAGCACAAACTATCCCAGTGGTGACCTTCATATTATTGGGCCACAATTCCCATTAGCCCTAACCAGCACAACCAAGTGCAAGAAATGATAGGAACTAAAGTCTCACTTTTTGAGAGGGTATAAACTGCCATTCTCACTATTAATTGCAGATGGTAGAAAATGGGAAACTATAAATAATATTCAATAGCTTTCATGATGATAATGCCTTACCTGACCATTTGACTCCAGTATTCTGGAGTACTGGCATACTCCATGGATCATCTTCCTCCAGTTCTCTTGTCAAGGAAATGGTAGAATATGTAGGCAAAAGTTCCAGCTGATTCCTTAAAGAAATTTCCTCACCTAATGAGACAAGTAAGCAAACCAATATCATTTGTCATAATCAGTCCTTAAGTAGTTCTTAAGTGTATAACTGGCGAGGTTCTTACAATGTTTACATCAAGTATATAGGAGCGGACATTTAAAATCCTGTTTGTTTTCACCTTTTGGATTCTTCACGTCATTTTCAGGCATGACCTGGTTTTGTTTGGAGCAAGGATCTTCAATATATTTATTGGTGTCAGTGTTTTCTAGTTCAGGCCACGGAGCCATATCCTGAAGGAGGGGTAAAGGAAGAGAGGGTACATCAAAGAATAGTTTTCCCAATGGTTTATTATATAAAATTGAAGAATAAATTCTACATTTAACTCTTTATGGGTGAATGAATTCTGTAGTAGAAAATGCATTCATGATTTATAAGCAAAATATCACACACTTATCAGAAGCATTCTTTCTTTCTTTCTTTCTTTCTTTCTTTCTTTCTTTCTTTCTTTCTTTCTTTCCTTTCCCTTTTCATTGGACCAGAGATTTTTAAAAAAAGAAAGAAAAGATGATTCTGAAAAATGTGTGGTATTTTGCTTATGAAGCTGCATGTGGTTCAAAAAGTTATCTCTATATTTATGAACATTGGATGGCTCAAATAAATGTTCAAATGGACCAACATAGCTACCTGCTTTTGATCAAATAAATACTAGATCATTAATTTTTTTTAAAAAAGCCTCTCTTTTTTATCCTTTCATTAACTTTGAAGCAAAAAAAAAGTCATGCTTTTGTTTTCAGTGTCAATACACTGTGGACAACTAACAGATAGTAAGGCTTATTAGACATAGTGAGATGAGAGGTGAATTACCTTCACAGGGGTAACATCCGAAGAAATCTCCTATTTAAGGCTCACTTGTTTATTTTGTTTCTCTTAGAAAACAACAGTTCTATTGGCAATTTTCATTTATCTTGCTTCCTAATTATTCCATCGTTATATGAATGAGAACTGTTTTCTGCACAAATATGATCATCTTATTGTCCTGCATGCAAGTTACAAGATGTATTTGACTGGCAGCTCATAGAATCACAATGTTAGATCAGACATAATATAGGCCACTGCACTAGAGGCCATTATACCTTTATAATGGTGACATTGCGCAATGCCATCAGGTATGGTTGAATTTTTCTGTACCTGTCCCCCTTGAGCAGGTGGGTAGCGGTATTGCTACCAGTGTTCCTTCTGCATTATAGCATCCTTGGCCACTCCTATGCCCCATCTTCACCCTGCTCCACTACTTCTGATTGCGTTATTTTTGTTTGTCTGTTTGTTTTTGGAAGCTGTACTAACACAGCAATGTTGTAACAGTATGACATGCCAGGGCACTATTGCACTTTTGCCCTATACTGTTTAAAAATGTATTTTAAAAAAGATTTCACTCAAAGGAGACATTTAAAATAAACAGGGAGAGGATAGGAAGTTACCAGGCCATGGGAGTCTCTGAGGGAGGGATGATCTGGGCACACCCACAGCCTGCCCGCTGCTGGATCCGCCATACCAGGAACTGCTATCAAGCACTATAATGGTACAGCACTACAATTGTTGACAGGATGTAAACACTATAGGAGGCTCTTAATGGATTTTTTCTGGAAATAGAATATGGCGATTTGGTGATGACTGGAGACAGGATAGCAGCTGGATAGCAACAACGTTGTGCAGAAGCACAGTTCCTGGACTAATAACAACTCACTGCTATAGTGTTAGTTGACAGTTTATATTACTACTGGCTCTATTAACCATATTGGCAATATTTGTGTGAACAATTTTTATTATTAATCCCAAGAACACTAATTTAAAAAGAAATTCAAAGGGAAATTTAGTTTCCCTATTTAGAATGCTAACCTGAAACATCTTTAATGTGTATCAGACCCGTGTTGGTCAGCACTAGCTATATAAAGGAACCATTGTAGGTGCTCTTAAAATTAAAACCAGTTAGAACAAGCACAAAGGCTTTGTCTCCAGATTAGGATCTATCCAAACAATGGCACCTGTATACCACCATCCAACCATTAACTCCCAGTTTGTCTCCACTGTTGGTTATGGTGAACAGGGACAAAACAATTAAGACTTTCTGATTTTCCATGCTCTAATGATATTTTCCACCACCTTTCCTAATCTGGAGTAGTATTATACTGCTCTGGTGTTGTGTCAAGACAGAGAGACCAGACATTGTGTTATGGGTTAAACGTACTGGCCACAACTTTAATACAATTGGCAAGCTGTTGGTCATGAAAAAAAATTGTTTCTGCATTCATTTATTTGAAGCCCCAGAAGTGAAGGAAACCAGGCAATGGCCCTGGTACGAGAGGCTGGTTCCTGTGACCCCAACTCCCAGTAACTTCTTTTATACATTTTCACCCACCTTGCCCCTCATTTTTCAGGGATGCATGTTTTGACTTGTGAATGACAGTGAACATTAATCACTAAGCCAAAGTTAGGCAAATTTAATTCCCAGTAGGATAATTCCAATAAGATAATGAACCATGCTCCATAAGTCTTTCACACTGATTCAATGGACCTCAAAAATACCTCACTGGAGCATGCCCAAGCAGAATGTTGTTTAATAGTTCTAGGTGACTGGCTCAGTGACAGTGGCAGTGGTTAAATTCCCAAGGTTTTTATTCTTCTGTAAAAGATGCTATTTCTACTCTGCTGGTATAACAAAGAGGTATATAAACTACTTACTTGTATGTGACTAGAAAGCATTGTTTGTAGCTATGCATCCATGACAGCTCAAATGAAAGGAGAAGTTGTACTTGAAGTAAGTACATACAGTAAAGTAACCTGATTCACAAAATTCAAAATTACAGGGAAGAGGACAAAGCAAAATTGAAGTGAAACTGGGAGAAGTGATCTCTTGAAAATGCAGTGCCAGAACTTAAAGTACACTTTTAATTCGGCATCGCTAGACTTTTGTATTTTTAGATATAAAAGGAAATAGTCATATATGAGAATTCATTAGTTACCAAATTCAAAAATATACCCTAAAGGACATTCAGTTTATTAATATCTTACCACGTTGTACAATCTCTCTATGTATGTATGCATGTATCTGTGAATGTATACCTTGGCAGGTGTCTGAGAACAGTATTTGGATTGACAACGATAATAAACTGAAGCCTGTTCCAGGAAAATCAGAAGCACAGTGGATGTGGAAATTTTCTAATTTCAACAGAAGCTTTGATCTAATTCTGAAAGGTGTTACACTTCTCCTGAAGAGTTAAGTACAGTCTGGGAGTGTTGTATATAGAGGAACAAGTCATCTTATTTGCCAAGGTTGTTTGACTAGTTATCTATATCTATGTATAAGCACATATATTATTTATAGGCAATTTGATCTGACAAAGCAAGACTGTGTTTGATATATTGTTGTAATTATCTTATTAATTTTGAGGGAAGGAAGAATTTAAAAATATTTAATAAATGGATGGTTAGCTTAGGTGGGTTGAGTAACTGCAGACTGATATACAGAAAGCTGATCTGGCATTGCTTATGTCAAGGTTAGACTGCTATAATTGCCACTAGGCTGTCCTTGAGAACTACTCAGAAACTGCAACGGGTACAAAATGTGGCAGATGGAATATTTTAGGGAGTTCTGTACTGAGATCACACTGTAGCCCTTCTGTATTTGTTACATTGACAGCCTATTCAATTCTGGGACCAATACAAAGTGGTGAGTTTGGCCGCTAAATCCCTAAATGGTTTGAGGCCACGTTAGCTACAAGTCCGCGAACACTAGTATGCATCTGGACAATTAATTCTTTGCTCTCTGGTCCACCACTAGGTTGGTGAGTATTAAGGACAGGGCTGTTTCAGAATAGCCCTGCACATTTGGAACTCACTTCCCAGGATAATATATACGTCTTGGCTGCAGGTTTCTAAAAATCTTCTGAAGACATATTTATTGCAGTTTGCATTTGGTTCTTGAAAAAAATTACTGCCAAATTTGCTGTTTGAATTTGGATATTCATGTATTCTGTCCTGTTAAACACTTAACATAATTGGAGCTGCTTATCGGTTACAGAGCTAGTTTTGGTTCACGATGTTTCAAAGCCTGTCCTGAAGCATCCTTTAGAGATATTGTAAGACATCAAGTGACATGTTAATTTGCCATACTCCGATGAGAAAATGGTTGAAAACCTACTCACTCTAAATCAGTAGCTGACTTTTATGTATTTATTTACACTTGCTGAACAAAATTTTTGAATTAGTAACCCTCAGGCTGCAGTACTATAATATGATTTTCATTAGCATAGTTCTGAAAAGCATTCAACTGGTCTGAAATGATGCCATGCAACATCTGGAGCTAACCAGAGCATCCATATTATGCCAGTCTCGAGCTATCTGATACAGGGAACCATCATTTTTTTCCCCTATTGTGACAGGGACTGACACTATATTCATAGCCATTGGCTATAAATGTTCTTTATTTCCTGGAAATTCACCAAGGACCAACAACCAGTGGCTCAGTAACTGGCATCAGTCTAGCGACCACCATTTCAGTAGCACTGCTCTAGTCCTTCTTGATTTCCTTGTCTACTTATTTATTTCGGGACTCAGTTCTTAACTTTAAGATCCTTTAAATCCTATCATCTTGGTACTTTGGTACTTTAAAGATTCATCCATCCCATCAACCTGAATTAACATCAGATGCTAGGTTGAAAGATAATGACTTTTGTAAGGATACCCAGATAATATCTAGCTCTTCTGAGGCCAAATTGAACATTATCTGTAACACCATTCCCTCTCTCAGAACTGAACAAGATGGCACTCCCATTCCACGTAAAGAAAGTGACCAAACTGACAGTTGAATCTTATTTCAACATGGGTGGTTATAGGTCAGCATCTTCCATTATACCTGAGAGGAGCAGGGCTACTTAGGGGGCACAGGTCAGGCCACATGGTGCACATAGCTCTATTCTCCAACATCTCTCTACTCCACAGCATTTGCTAGCTGAGAGATGCTGCACTCTCTCCCAAATGAAAGGGCCAGCCTTAGCCTCTAATTGGGATCTCTGTCTAATGAGAAACACCGCCCCTGCCTTTTCCCCTCAAGCATGCAGCTATTATGGTCTGTAGGCGCAGAGACAGAAGAATGACATTGAGAAGGCAGGTCATTTTACATGGACCTTGGGGATGTATGCTGAAGTCCCACCTCTTTCAGAGGCTTGTTATATCAGCCTGGAAAAATAACTCTCTTTCAGCCACATCTTTCACATGTAAAACATGGGATAATTAGTGATGTACCTCACAAGGCAAACCATTTATTACCTTACTAAATTTGTTTAAATAAGTTTAGAGCCATGTATACTCTGTTCCCCCTGTCCATTTCATTCTTACAGCAACCTCATAGGGTAGACTATATGAGACCAGGGTGGAAGAAGTATGGACCTCCTACAGTACTTAGACTAATTGCCAGCATTCCTCAACTATGATGGCTAGTGCTGCCATGGGCTACCTACACAACAAAATACGGAAGACTGTAGTTAACCCACTCCCATATTAAGCTGAGAGATAACACCTAGTTTTTGTTCATCCATAGAATCATAATTAAACAGGGATTTGAACCAGGATCTCCACAATTTAAGGCTAGCCTGCTATCCAAGCCACCATCCTTGCTTAACGTAAAAACAAAATAGTACTTGTAAAATAAAAATAAATATTGAAAAATGCAAAGACACAGCAGCCCTCTCCACCCCCCCAAAAAAAATTGGCATTAAGTAAATATGCACAATCTGATATGTCCATTTTCACATTAAAAGATTGTGAAGTATGAATGATTCAACAAACTGCTTCAGGACTAGATAACTTTGTATGAAGTGACAAACATAATTGAACTCTCTCAATTGTTGTAACAATAGATTAAAAGATTCAGATTTAAAAAGAGGGAATTTCTCATCATTAATTAGCAGTTCACTGCAATTTCTTAGTGGCTCATGCATCTTTAACATTCTTAATAATGCCACTGGTGTGTGGACACTTTACATGATGGAACAAGTTATAATTTGAAGTAAGTGCTCATGCCAAGTGAAAATTGCTAAGACAAGTTTTTCTTGCTCCAGTGTCATTGCTGGGACAGGATGTAAAGTGATCAACGTTTAAATTCAGTCCTACAGTTCTGCTACGAGAGTGGGGAAACACAATACTCAAAAGTTGAATATTCATCTTGAGTTCTTTAAGTGTGTCACTGAATAAGATATGACATCCTAAAGAACTTACTTTCCTCGGCAGCTAAGGGTCCAGTCAAAAGCAGCATGTTAGCTGCCTTCACCTTCACCTCTTAGAGAGAATTCTGAATATAAAAATAATGTACCTTCAAACCTGAGTAAAGAATCCTGAAAAAGGAAACAACAGCCACCTGAAGCAAGAAGGCACTCAGATGTAACAGGCAAAACTATTATACCAATCTCAGTAAAACTCTGTCCAGTGATATCTCCAGGTAACAATGTTTGACTGATGTAACCCCCTTTCTCTCAGTACATCAAAGCTAATTATATGCAGAAAATGTATTTAAATTTTGATCAACAGATGATGCAATGACAGGTATTTTCTGGCTACATGCTTCCTAATGATAAAGAAGGTGGCGGCAAAGAATTGGTTTAAGAAAGGAAAGAGGGATTTTAAAAATTAAATCTAGCATATAGACAGCACTTTTACTTTCTGTAGATAGCTTCATTAATAAGAACTTGCCCCCACTTTTAGTATGTTTGGTTCTTAGGAATAATCAAAAATGTACACAAGCACTTGTAGAGATGTTGCTTTGTGTTCATAATATTCCAATCTATGATCACATTAAGAAAAAAATCAAAACAGAATTCTACCATATACTTTTCAGATTCTTTACATACTTTGGCTGCTATATATCTGGTAAACTGCCAGAGAAGTGTCTGGCCGGCAAATACTCATGCAAACATAAAAGGAATAGAAAGTTTGAGCAGAGGTTTCCTTTTACTCACCTATTCCTTCTCTCCCAGACAATGAAGGATTTAAAGAAGTATCCTGCTGGGAGCTAGAGTTTATAAAGAGAGCAGGTTCTGGCCAAAGTCTGCCTCACTCCTCCCAAGTTTGGGCAGAGCCTACCTGCTGCTTAATAATCTCATTTTTTTCCCAAGATGATTTAAAGCAAACAGAGATTTAAAAAGACAACAACTCAGACTGCTCCACAATTAACCTTAGAAAATATCCTACCAACATTATAGAAGGAACTTCAGTATGTATAGGCTGATGCTATAGAGATGATGATATTTATTGTACCAAATTACCATCTACTTTTTACAGTTTTTTTCTCTTTAAAACAAACAACAACAATAGCATTCTATTCTAGCTGGAAGAGTTCTGAGATGACTCTTGACCAGATTGGCTAGCATATTGTTCATGTTAATTTCTCTTCCTAAATATCTTCCTTTCAGCTAATTTTTCTAAATTGACAACTTTCTAAATTGATAACAAGATAAGATCATATTTAAAACAAACAAAACCAAAATGTCCAGTCTGACCATCAAAACTTGTTAAGAACTCTTTCAGAACAACAGGATTCCATTATTTGGTGTTTTTTTTAAAAAAAAAATCATTTCATTGTTACTGTTCAACAAATCTCTCTAAAGAAGATTTTTGAAATTTATATCCACTATTGGTAATTGCACAACCACCTTCTAAGATTTGACTGGTCAGAGAAAGAGTGCATGTGTGTGATTTGGCTACCGCACTGAACATCAGCAAATATTTGGGCCAATGGTATCAAACTCAGTCTTAATGCCTGGCACTGAAATCACAATATGTCTTTACTGGTAAAATGGAGTTCTTTCTTCATCTACTGAAATTATTATGCTCTGGAGTTCTATCCG
Organism: Ctenosaura bakeri; assembly: GCA_948474755.1. Classification (NCBI taxonomy): domain Eukaryota; kingdom Metazoa; phylum Chordata; class Lepidosauria; order Squamata; family Iguanidae; genus Ctenosaura; species Ctenosaura bakeri. The sequence goes on along the minus strand of CAOLHI010003223.1, from coordinate 137,571 downwards.
GAATGTGGAATGAGAGTCAGACTATTGGACTGTAGCTATGCCATGATTCACAGTAAGTATATATACTGTATTTGCTGGCGTATAAGATGCACCCTATTTTCAAACAGTATTTTTCAGGAGTGAGTGTTATATGCCAGCAAATACAGTGTTCATTCCCATGGTGTGATTATAATATAAGTTAATAACTTGCAAATGGAGATATCTACATTGGTAGTTGAACTAATCTGCTAGAGGAGCCTTGAGACTCCTTATTTCTGTTCATGTACTTTTTGAATGTCAAAAAGTTCCAGTTTCATCATCCTATTAATACTTACTATATCCCTGAAAAAATAGGTTGCATTAATGTTATCCCCATAATGCACATATGGGACTGCAAGACTGAGGCCTTCCTAAACGAATGAAAGAAGATTTAATCTATGGATTTCTCAGTGTGTAGCTAATAAATCAGATACCATTATATATGCTATTTAAAAAAAAGAATTTCACGCTTAGCTATCTTCTTAATTTGGTAACCATTACTGATTTATATTTTTGTCTAATTTCTGGTTTTATTTACTTTATCTGTATTCTTTTGCTCATTTTTAAATTTCATTTACTTTTTCAATCATTTGATGGAAACATGTTTGCTAACAGTTTAATAGTTCAAAATACTCATTTCCTAGAAGCCAGAAAGTAACTTTTAAACCACAGATGTCACAATACTATTCCATTTCAAGCAAAAGTCTTCCAAAACAACTAGAGTTATAAGAAATTTTAAAAGTATAATACAAGAGAAATATTGTCACAATTCTCTAGGTAAGGAACAGATTTTGACCGTGCAAAAAGCTTTTTGTATCTTTTATAGATCTTGGTTGAACGCTAACGATGAGATGCATTTTAATAAGAAATAAATGAATGAGAAAAAATGACAAGCTAGTTCTACAATTAGGTATGAATCCAAGAAATACTAAATGTCCACAAAGATCAAACGCCTACATTTCCCATAAATTGGGGTGAGTGGAGGAGACAGAATATTGATCTGTCAATAGTAGTCTAGAACTAAGCTTTCAGAACAATAAAATACTGCTCTTTGAGGGGCAGGTATGAAAAACGATTGGCATTTGTATTTGTAGTACACAGAAAGGCAACTACAAAAAGAATTCCCTGAACATCCCTTAAGACGATTCTTATTCACTGTATGGTCAGAGTACAAACACCGACTTTGCCTGAAATTGCCCCTTTGGATCTCTCCTTTAGAAGCTTTCGATCCTCACAAAGTTGGTGGACTTATAACGATCTGCTTAAATTTCAAGAAAGTAGATCTATCTTTAAAGAAAGGGAAGAATGATTAGCTGAGGGGATAGAATGCTCGCAGCTTCAATATGCTTAACTGTATTCAAGATTTAAAATGGACAGTAGAGGGGAATAATCAACAATGTGAAGACAAAATTTGATCACAGGGAATAGAATATGAAACAGGGAATAGAAACAGGGAATAGACATCTTACAGCAAAATTGGGGAACAGAGCACGAAGTAATTAAAAATATTGTGATCAAATGGATGCAAAATATTGGATAATCAATACAGTTATATTATCGGGAATAAGCTTGGAAAATTTTAACATTTATGAGTTGTCAAGGGTTTAAAGAATTTTTTTATAAAATGTTTTGCAGGTGGCATCTAACCCCAGCAAAACTTGCTAAGTGTATAAGGGGGAGAATGACAAATGCTGGAAATATAAGGTCAAAAGTGGAACTTTTTTCCACTGCTAGTGGAAGTGCAAAAAGACAAAAAGAAAAAAGAAAAGAAAAACATTCATTTGAAAATTAAAAAAATCTTGAAGATAAATTTCCCCATGCCACTGGAATGCTACCTATTGAATATGGTCACATTGATAGAAGACTATGTTGGGGGAAAATTCTGTTGTATATGATAACTAAAGCAAGGCTATTATATGCTAAAGATTGGAAAAAAGAGGAGATACCAGCAATTGATGATTGGCTACTGGAGATTTATGACTTAATGCAAATACATAAATTGTCTATTCTGTTAAAAGATAAACCCTGAACAAGTCTGGGAATGTGTGAGCAACTGTTTGGAAAGTAGATGGGGACTATCTTCAGTTATTGTGTTGAAAGACTAAATTTGTTTGTTTGCATATAGAGGCTGGAGTAGAGTGGTTACTGTAGCTTCCAATAAATAGTATGTTATTTAAATACAATGATTATTGCTGAAATGTGGGAATCTGGAATGTTGGATAGCTGATTAACTGGATAGTTTGATGTAAGAACATTAGACTATATGTAAGACTGTTACTCTGATTTCTGGGGTCCCTTGGGGGACACCTCAATGTACTCCAAATAATGGAGAATAGGAATTAGCCAGAGCACAAGCTGTAGCACTACAAGAGGCAGGGTAACCTAGCAAGACCTTGTACCCAGCTTTTACGGGGTCAGGCCGAGTCAAGACCCAGACAAAATAAGTTTAGAATTGTTTTCTTTATTTAAAACTTAAGTCACAGCGCACTTACACACTCACTCACACAGACCTAAGAAAATAAAGGGAGGAAAATAGATAGGGGATTTTAAGAAGGATTTTCGAGGGAAATACTACACCTGATCCTGTAGTCAAGGAAGCCGAAATAGAGCCAGAGAGCCAGGAGCAGTGAATCTCAGCACATGGAGGCTGAGGGGAAGGCTTTGGCCAACAGAGTGGCAGCAGGATGGGGAGGAAGCCGAGAGCAATCCAAAGAAGCGCTCAAAATCAGGGGTTTTTATAGGCAGAAGTGTGCCTGTAGGGTAGTCCGTTCCTGGGGAGAACAATGGGTTTCGGATCGGAGACAAAGCCTCCAAAAGGTCAGCACTTAAGATGATTGGATTTTGACGGAGTTATCAATAGCGCAGAGAGTATGCAAATGGAGAGTGCTTGACAGTTGGGTAGTCAGAAGCGCTAATCTTGTCAAGCTGACGGTTCGGGGCTGAGAATCTTTTGTGGGCTTGGTGCATACTTAATTTACTTGCCTGGAGGTCTCCTGAAGCTGCATACCGGAAAATTACTGGCCTGACTTAGGATTTTTCTTATATTTTTCAGCCGTTCGGCCGTGTCCATGTGCGTGCTTTTCCGGGGGCCTCTCAAGCACATGGAGGGAAATAGTTTGAATAGCCAATCTTTTTATATCGAATTATATTTAGTAGACCCCGGAATAGGACTATGGACCACAGTAACAAGACTATACGTCTGTATATGTCTGTATAATAGTAGGATTGTTAGTATTCGTATAACAATAATAATAATTTTAAAAATGAAAAAAAAAACCACAGTAGTAGTCTAGAACAGGAATTTTGAGTGCTCCAGGGGTCAGAAAAGCTGCAGTGGCTGAAAATCCCCCTTCTGCCTAGTAATCCTGATTTTATTACACTTGGTCATCCTACTCCACCAGCCCTTACTCCTTCGTTCTTCCTTCAGGGTCTAAGGAGCCCTGGTGGCGCAGTGGTTAAATGCCAGTACTGCAAGCCACAAGGTTATGAGTTCGATCCTGCCGGGCTCCAAGGTTGACTCAGCCTTCCATCCTTCCGCAGGTCGGTAAAATGAGTACCCAGCTTGTTGGGGGCATGTATAGAAAAATGCATGGAAGTACATGCTATTTCTAACTGTTCGCCGCCTCGATCCATATGGAGAGGAGGGATACAAATAAATAAAATAAATAAATAAGGCTTGGGCAGACATGTCTGTTTCTAAGACAACCGGGATCCTGTGCCAAGATCTCTGCTGAATATGTAGTGAATGAAGGAAGGTAAAAGATTAAGAAGCAGTTTTGGGAGAACCCCTTCTGGAATATGAGTCACATGACTGCAAAAAATAAACTTTTCAGTTTGATTTGTAATAGCCTTATGTTTAAGTAAACTCCCTCTGAGTTCTGTTTAATGTGCATAGGAGGAGTCAGTTACATAGAAATGGAATTCAAGCAAACAAACAAAAAGTGTGCAAAATAACTTATCCATCTGTATTGGTAAGCAAAAGCCAATCTCAAAACTGTGTGTTATTCATCAAGTACCAAGTATGCAAAACGGGGCAGGAGGAACAAAGCTAGGCCATAAGAAAATTGCCACAACTTACATCAATGTAACTTAACACGCAATATTTCACAGCTGAAAACCACGACACGCATAGCCGAGCAACACTGGAGTGTGGCCAAAAGGGCATGGCCAGGCAACAAGGGCATGAAGATTATTAATGAGGAAGAACACACAGAACACTGGAATTTATATACAGTTAGCCCTCCATATCTGCAGATTCGGTATTTATGGATTCAACCAACCACAGATTGAAAATATTAAAAAAAAATCCAAAAAGTAAGCTTTGATTTTGCCATTTTATATAAGGAACACAATTTTACTACACCATTGTACATAATGGGACTTGACCATCCATGAATTTTAGTATACTTGGGGGTTCTGGAAGCAAATCTTAAAGGATACCGAGGGCCCACTGTACAGGTATACCTCTCTTAACAAAGCCTCTAACAAAGAGGCATGTTTTAAAACTCTTTTTTCACCTGACCAGCCCCCTCCCTTTTCTTGTTGTCTTATGTATAGCTGGAAGATTTTCAGCAGCATTGGTAAAGGAAAGATGGTGAAAAAGGCCTAGCAAAGCACAGACTTTCAATATCAGGTGTCAGCAGCATGTGTGCTGTGAAAAAAAAAATGCAACAAGTTTGAGCTGGGAAAGAATGGAATTCTGTCTAGCCAATCCTACTGTAGCTATGAGTGGTTGCCTAGAAGAGCCAGGGTAATCAGCAGATGCCTCCAGAATCCCGTAATGGGCATGCATGAGCAATGGAACAGAAAAAGAAAGGGAAAGTGGATAAGCTTGCCTCATCAGCTGCCCAGCAGGATGTTAAAGAAGTACTGATCTCTATAAAGTTTGGCCACAAAAATTGAATGCATAAGAAAAATGGAGGTTGGTAAAAGGAAAAAAAAAAGTGGATGTATTTTGGAAGAAACCTTGAAGTGATCCTCAGAAGGTTCAAAATGTATCTATATACTTGTGCAAGGCTTACCTGACCTGATTGTTTCATTTCACATGTGCAGATTTTTAGTTTTAGATAAAGTTTGCTAAAATATATTGAATTGCTCTTTTGTGGTGCAGGAGTCTGTCCATATTGGTACCATGTTCTGATAAAGAAGTGAGGCTCAGGAATACATCTACTTTGACCATTTCCTCACTACACTGTTGTAGTGCTATTATTCCACTTTCAACATCCTATGGAATCCTGACGTTTATAGTTTAGGGAGGGGCATTTAGAATTCTCAGCCAGAGAGCTCTTCGGCCTTAGTAAACTACAAACCTCAGAATTCCACAAGATGTTGAAAATGGAATAATAGCACTACAACAGTGTAGTGCAGAAAGGCCCTAAGATATACCTGTACTGAGTTTAGGAAATAGAATAAAGAAAACAACAAACAAGTCAACTGGGAAGGCAAAAACTCTGCCCCCTCTTTTTGTCTCTTTCTGACTGAGTTAACTGACTGCAAATTAGTTTTGCACTTTGAACTCAGTTTGTAGTAACTGAACTAAGCTAAGGATGGAGAGGGAAGTGAGAAGAGGAGAGAGGGACCAAGCAACTGAGAAAATGGGACAGCACAGAATTAACTGGGACAGTCCCTACCAAAGCCCATCAGAGCCCATTAAGGTAATAAGGTCATCAAAGAGAAATAGAAGAAGAAGGAGAAGGAGAAAATGATGGTGTGCTGGCAGGATGTTTTTCTGTGTAAAAATTGCCGTGCCCTGCTTCCCATTAAATTTACAAAGGAACATATTTCATATTAAACAACAGGAGGCAAGATCATCTGCTAATCATCCCTAAAGTGTGATGTTTAGAGAATTGTCAGAGTTGAGCCATGGCAGTGGTCCAGAGAGAGAGAGGAGACAAGAACTGAGAACTAGAAATAAAGAGCAATCAAGATCCCAAAGCAAATTAGAAGGCAGGACCAAAAAGCAAACCAGGAGTTGTGATGAAAGTGCAGTTAGGAACAGAAAGAAGGACTGGAATAAAAGACAAGTGTCAGTCATAGAAAGCCAAATCAGAAACACAAGATAACCTATAAGTCAGGAAAACCTTGCTGCTAGAGCACAGCTCAGCTAGGCCAGCCTGGGTATCTGGAATTGACAGGCCGGATCAATCTTGAAGGTTCTTCCTTGAGTGGCTGCACTTACATAGCTCATAGGCCAGTGCTCAGCACCTTCTGACGCAGGTTTCCTTTCAGTAGCTTGCCTCAAACAAATCTTCCTAATTGACAGCATTGGAGATTGTTTCTGAGCCACTGATTCATCCAAGAAACATGTCTCTCAGAACTTGGTTAAAAAACACTACAGATTGTCTTCTCTCTCTTAAGAGGAAAGTCACCAAGGCCAAACAGGACTTTTAAGTCAGTCTTTAAGACTGACACAGGGGAAAGTACTCTCAAATGAAATATCTGTTGGGATATTTGATGGGGATTTCCTCCTCTTCATTCATTTTCTAAGAATCTCTCATCAGGTCCTCTGTTCTAGTCCTGATTTTCTCTCCCAACTATTAACCCATTTCAGTTCAGGAAAAACTCTTAAGTGGCCCAAGCTAGATTGGTTGTAAAATTAGGGGAGCAGTGGTAGGTGCTGAAAATGTGTTTCTTCTGTACTTAAATTCTCCTGACTCCCAAATCTTTTTTCCAGGTCTGCTTCAGCTCGTTGGTGATGGCCTTGAAAGCCCCTTACAGCTGGGTCGTGCACTCCCAAAAGACCAACAAGCCCCACATATGAACACACTTTCAAAGTGAGGTATCTTTCTTCAGCTGCACTTACTGTCAGAGTTATGATAAATAGCAACCAAAGCTCAGACCTTCTCAGTGGTGGTGCTTGATCGTGCAATGCACTTTCCAGAGAGGTTTGCCTATGGGCTACCTTGTCATTTGGGTATCTATGAAATAACTTTGCTCCTCAAGTTTTCTAGATGGGAGTTGTTTTTCTAAAGGCATTTCTACATGGCATCACATGGAATGGGATGGCAGAAGTCTGTGGTTCTGCATGATGTTGTCACAGTCCCGCTGCCATCCCGTCCCCACTTGTCACAATCACTTAATGGCTTATCCACTTCACAATCACTTATTCGCTTTGTTATTGAAGTTTCTAGCCCGGACTTGTGGGATATTAGATATCACTTTGATATCAATAATTTGGCCTTCTTTACCTATTCCTTTCCATGTGCTGCTAGGTCCCCCAGACAAGCTTGCTGACAGGCACGGCTGCTAATCGCTGTAATATTCCAAACAAATACAGGCAAACCAGAAATAGCCGTCCCGCCGCTTCAGGAGACCTCAAGGCAAGTATCCTATTATGTATGCACACTACTTACAAAGAACTCCCTGCCCCGAGCAGGCAGCTTGATTAGACGAATCCTCATCTGTCAAGCACTCTGCGTTTGCATACTGTCTACTCTATTGTCAGTTCAGACTTAACTCAATCATTCTAAATTCTGACCTTTCGGAGGCTTTGTCTCCAGCCCGAAACTCATTGTTTTCCCCAAGTACGGAATAGCCTACTGCCACATTTTCCCCTATAAAAACCGCTGACTTAGAGAGCTTCCTTGGATCGCTCCCGACTTCCATCCCGCCTTGCTGCCGTTTTGCTTGGCAAGCCTTCCCCTCAGTCCCACATACTGAGAACTTCATCTCTACAAACTTCTGCTGTAGACTACCCGGGCTTCAGGACAGGTGTAGTATTACCCAAACCAACAACTCCTCTAAAAATCCCTCTATCCCACTCCAACCTTTATTTCTCTAGTTATCTGAGTGAGTGTGTACATACACTGTTTGATTGTATTTTAATAAAAACCACAATATTATTTCACTTCTGTTTGCTCCTTGACTCGGCCTGACCCCGTAGACATTGAGTGAAAGATCTCGCTCCGTTGCCCTGCCTCTTGCATTGCTAGCTTGTGCTCTTTGACTAATTTCCCCAACTTGTGTAATTTGGAGTGCACTTAGGTGTCCCTCACGGGACCCCCAGAAATCAGAGTAACAGCTTAATGGAATAGATCCATTAAGTGCCCACAATCATGCAGCGCTCTCATCCTTCCCAGCCATGCAGAAGGGCAGGAAGCGCAATGGAGGCACTTCCTTCCCCAGCACAGCCTGGGAAAGAGCCTGGCTGTGCTGCAGAAGACAGGCGCATGGCACTCACGCTCCCTTCCCAGGAAACTGGCCAGGTGTGGAGAGAAGAGTTTCCATCGTGGTCCCTTCCCAGCAAAGGCAATCCCAGCTCCTGGGATTGTGACGAGAGGATGGTATCAGGTAACGTGCAGAAATGGCCTAACTGTATTTTATTAGTTTTATTGTTTGACTGCTGTTTGATTTTACTGTTTGACTGCTGTTTTTGTATGGTGTTTTTACTTGCATTTTATTATTTTATTACTTCTTTTTATTATGGTAGCCTCTTTTGGGGAAGACTTTAAATGCAGATACTGAGATATACAGTTCATGTCTCTCATAGAAACAGATATTATACTTAGAAAGTTATAGCATAGAGTTGAACATAAGTTCATAATGGAAGCTGGCAGCAAACTTTCAAAAGCTGGCAACAACCAGTTTATTAAAGGGGAGCAAACCCTGTCCAGGGCTTCAATACCCTAAAGGCACCAGATACCATCTGATCTTGGCAGCTAAGGGGGGTCAGCCAGGGCTAGTACTTGGATGGGAGACCACCAACAAATACCAGATGCTGTTGGCTATATTTCACAAAAAGGACCTGGAAAAAAACACTTCTGAGTATTCCTTACCTAAGAAAACCCTATGAATTTCATGAGATTACCATAAGTCAACAAGAAACTTGAAGGCACATATATAATCCTTTCCAACAGTCATATGATATAATGAATTCTTTCAACTATAAAGTACAGAATCATGAGGTCCTGCATAATCATCTGTTTCTTGAAGTGTAGCAAAGATTCAAAATAGTGGTTTGGATTTGTTTGTTGTTTATTGCCATTGCACAGCTATTCTGCTTCCCCTCTTCAATGGATTGCAGATGAGATACAATGTGTTTCCAGACACTTTTATTATGTATCTGTCCTGCCTTAATCATGGAACTTTAACAGGATATATGTGGGCAAACCCTCTAACTGTCCTGATTTGGCAGGAATAGTCCCAATTAATCACAGAATCATAGCATTATAGAGTTGGAAGACACCATAGGGGCCATCCAGTCCAACTCCTTGCCATGCAGGAACCCACATCCAAGCACTCCCAATAGATGGCCATCCAGCCTCTGCTTAAAAACTTCCAAAGAAGGAGATTCCACTACACTCTAAGGCAGCTATTCCACTGCTGAACCTCTGTCATTCCACTGTTTCAGCTGCTTCTAAAATGTCCCAATTTACCTTTCCTTTTCCCTCTTTGTCCTTAGCTACTTTAGGAGTACAATCTGTAAATGTAGTTTGCACTGAATTAAGTCAGCAGGAGAGAAAGGATATAGAGACAGAATCTTGCCCTTCACTGTAGATTCAGACAAAAGCAAATTGCTGCTGCTTCCCTTCCTCATTAATACCTTTTGCATCTTCACCATGCTCAGATGTTGCTCGGGGCACACAGGTTCTGGTTTTCATCTGTGAAATATTGGAGGATGTGGTGAATGTCCAGATTGTAACATCTTTTCCTACCACTTTTTCCATAAGTTTTCTTTTCACAAAAGAATTAAGAAAAAAACATATTTTAAATAGTAGTGTTAGGATTCTGAATACTGCTATGAAGAACAACTACAAAGAAAAAGGGAATAATGCAAAGTGTGAAGATCTGCATACTCTGGGGAATGCCTTTTGGAGAGAACTCCTCTCTCTAGACAGCCAGTGTCAGACAATGGATTTGGCTACCTGCTGGAGTGTTTAAGCTCTGTCCTTCCCGGATATTCAGCCTGTATGTTTGCAAATAAATGTCAATACTACAAAATGTCACAGTCTCCCTTCATTGACTGTCTCTCCAAAGGAAACCAAATATAATCATGGTATAAACACAATGCACATCTCAGATTTCTCACTGCTTTGAGAAATGGGTTGAGCATAACAATGTGGATAGATGATTTAAAAGATTAAGAAAAATTACTTTAATTAATTTATAGTACATATTGGCAACAGCAAGCATCACAGATCAGTCCATTTCTCAGTAATTTATCTTGCCCCAATAGAATTCTGTACAAACAAAGGTAACTGGAGTAAGCAATGGAGTTGTTTAGTGTAATAATTCTTCTATTGATTGCCATCAGGAAGCAGAGAGATCTCTAGAGAACCAATTGTACTGTGTGTACGTAAGTTTTTACCCACATAAGTAAATCGAAGCCAACTTTTTTGTTTTTTGGTCAAAACTGTGGGCACTACCAGACAGATTTTCCTACAACTTTCATCTAAAAAGCATTGTCCACTATTCTCTGTTTTCTCTTTAATAAATTTTCTCTGGTAAGAAAATACTCACACACAGACAAACAATGAGAAACTGTAGGAAGCCCGCAAGTTGAACATATTATAGTCCCTGAAAAAGAGAGTATGATTGTAAAACAAAACCTTCATTTGGAAGCACTGAAATGATCCAAATTAGTTCATGTCCTGGGATATATAAGTTTACCATACCAGCAAAAATTCAACAACAGCTTGAAACTATCTTCATTCAGAAATCAAGACGACATAAAATCTGGATAAAGAAAGATGCTGTGCCAGACCCAACAAGGACCATTAAATAGAAAATATGAATAAATACTTGTCTGAAAGTTTCTACACAATTTCAAGTACCTGGAATGTAAACTCAAGTGAGTCCTTCTCCCCTGTGAACACTACTCACTGGAAACCACTTGAAATCTGAAGAATGCTTTTCATGTGAAATATGAACTGCACCAAAAATGTACCTCTCAGACAGGTACATTTTAGTAAATGTCAAAACGTAACTAAATAGAAGGAGATGGTTGAACATTGATCCATAATTATTTATACAATTCTACTGATTCCACTATATGTTTCACATTTGAAATTCACATTCTGGAACAGTTGTGCTTAATCTGGGGTCTGTGGACCCTGAAGGGGTTGCAATGTCTTCACAGTGTGTCCGTGAAAGCTGGAGCTACTCAGCCTCTTACCTCCCCACAACAGAGCACCCACCTAAGAGCAAGCAAGGCACAGGCAGGTAAGCAGGCTGGCTGGCTGGGCCTCCACATTACCTATCATGTGGCTACTCCACTTTGACAGGCTAGCAGCTGAGTGACAGAGGAGCTGGCAGACAGCTAGCTAGCCAGCCAGCTTGGAGGAGAGCGAGATGCGAGAAAGAAGGAGGGAGAGAGTTTCGTTGACATTAATACTTAGGATAGCTGCCAAATCCTTTCTTGCTAGCAAGCCCACTGTTTCCCTCCCTCCCTCCCTCCCCCCCCCCGTCTCAGGCCATTTCCGCACAGGGCAAGGGAATTGCCCTGTGCTGCCACTTGCTGGATCTTCTGGCTCCCTGGTCCGATCCAGTCTGCTCCGGAGCAGTGTGTGGTCACAGATCCGCACTGCTCCGGCATCCAAAATGGTGGCTTCCAGTTGGTTGTGGGTCTCGCCAGCCTAAAGCCCGCCCTCTGCAGATCACAGGCTCGCACTGGTGTGAGCCTGCGAATCTGCACCAGAGAGCAGGCACACAGTGGCACACTCGGGCTTTTGAAAGACTGGAAAAATCAGGTCTTTCAAAAGCATGCTGGAGGACCACTTCGGATTGTCCCGGAGTGGACTGAGATGCAGATCTACAGTAAGTAAGTAGTCCAGACCCAGTCCACTCCAAGGTGCAGATACCCTCCGTGGAGGACACACTGCACCGTTTTTATTACCCCGTGCAGAAATGGCCTCAGTCTCTCAAATTCTCTCTGTCCTATGTTCACCTCCCAAGTCAGGGCTGCAAAGGAAGGGTGAGTCATTGCCAAACCTTTTCTGTGCCTCCTTCCATTGCAAGCTTAGATGCAGATTTCTCCCCCTGTCTGTGGTCTCCATCTCCAGGTCTTTCACCAGGTGGCAATTCAACACTATGGTTCATGTGGACTGGATGAATAGGCAGCCTCCTTGTCTCACCACTGCCTACCAATGGAGGGTAGATTCTGATTTGCCAGAGCAGTCTCAGTGTCATGTGGAAACCATCCAATCCATGTAAACTATAGCTTTGAATTGCCACCTGGGTGGGACACAGGGATGGAGACCACAGGAAGGAGAGAGATCTGTGCCCCATGCTTACAGTGAGAGGAGTCTTAAGAAAAGGTCCAGCAATGACTTACCCTTCCTTTGATTGAGACTCTCTTTCCTCCACTCCCTTCCTCCTCTCACCCCGATCTGTTCCTCAAAGTGGGTTGGTGACACAAGCCCTCACTTAGGGGAAAAAGTAGGCCAAGGAGAATTCGACTGTGGCTGCTCACCTCTGCGGCAGTCACCACCACCGCCCACACCCCATCAAGACTGGATCAAAGCCAGGGAGGGGAAAAGAAGGAAAGCAGTGGGATTCCTTTCAGAGACCCCTGGAAATATATTATTTTTAATAAAAATATCCCTGGTGCTGTGTCGAGCCAGGCAAGCCTTCCTTCTTGTTCCTCTCCTGCATGTAGGTCTTCTCTGGCCCTCAAAGTCATGCACACGCTGTTCCCTTCTCCCATGCCAGAGGCTGCACTGTGTCCACTATCAGAAAAGCTTCAGCCCCCTCCCTTCTTTGTCCCCTTCTTAATCAAGCAAAGAGTCTGGCAGCTCTCTTCAGCACTGATGTCAACTAAACTCCTTCCCTCCTTCTTTCTCCCATCTCATTCTCCTCATCTCCTGATGAAGAAGGCAAAAAAAAGTGGAGGGTGGATGTTTCCTGTCGGAGACCAGACTGCTCTCAGCTCAAAACAGGGGAGGCAGAGAGAGAAAGGAGCAAGGGAGGGAGAAAAAGAAGGGCAAAAGCTGACTCTCAAGTTGCCATTCAATTCACTCTAACCATAAACTGGCAAGAAAAGGCAGGAGAAAAGTCTTCACTCCCCTCCAACGCCTCTAAGGGAAGTGTGCATTTACTTATTTCTCCCTTCTCTTCCAATCTGAAAACCCTTGATGAGCTATTTTAAATAAATGTTTGATGCCCTTTAGGGTTTTAAGTCTTGGGTTAAGTAGTGGGGGTCAGTAGCCCAAAAAGTTATTTAAGGGGGTCCCTGGAAAAGAAAAGGTTAAGAATCACTGTTCCAGAATATTTCCAGATACAAGGCTATTGAGTTGCTTTCAGCTTTTTTTTTCCTAGGGTAAAAGAGTAACAGTGAGTTTATGTATAAGTTTAAATATCAGTGACCACTGTGTCAGTAGACTGCAGGACTTTGGGTTGTATGTGTCACATCAGAAGACCTGCCCCTGACCCAGGGGCCCATACTCTGGCATGCATTATGCCTACTTCCTGGCTCAGTAGTCTAGGGCAATACCCCTTCAACCACAGCATGAATATTATATAATTGTCTTTAATTTTATTACCTCTCATCTTGAAATCATCTGAGACAACAATGTGCTGGCATACAAATTCTACAATATTGAATATATTTCCTAAAACCCCAGTTTATTGTAATCTTGCTTGTACTCTGCACTAGACTGTTATAGTGAATTATTCTGCTTTCAACATCCTATGGAATCCTGTTGAGGCCCCTTTCTAAACTGCAAACCCCAGGATTCCATAAGATGTTGAAAGCGGAATAATAACGCTACAACAGTCTAGTGCGGAAATGGCCTTGGGCTGCAAATAGTAAAAACAGTGAACAAGAACTGTTATTAAAGAAGTGGAAGAAAAGAATCTAGACATTTGATGAAGGAGAGGGAGAAATAAAGAAATAATGAGAAAACAAAGGTTCATGGTAAGTGCGGGAGCATTGGAAGACACGTAGGAAATGCTTTCTTCACACAGAACTTTACCAGTAACATTTTCTTTTTAAAATAACTTGGACTTAAATGGACTACAGATATGTTTCAGATTGTTGGTTATGTATTTTATCTGCCTTTAAATGGACTGATATTTCAAAAATTATTGCTACCTAGCAAGAACTTGAGACAGGCAGAATATATTAGATTATTACGAAAGGGGAGGGGGTAATATTCTTTGTGATTTACCATCCCTTCTCCTACAAAGACTGAGTCAGTGAGGAGAAATCATTGGTATTATTTATATCTCCAAATGACAGAGTTGCAAAATTGCACAGAAGTCAAATCCTGCCCTTCATTACTAAATATCAGGATGGTATTGTGGAGTTTTTAAAAATAACACACAGCCGATTATTACAAGACACTTAGTCACTTCTGGTTTTTTGTTGCATAAGGACTTTCAGAATGAATTACTGTAACAGTGTTTCAAACAGAGAAAACTCCACAAAGAAAAAAAGGGACAGCTAAAACTTCTCTTATCAGGCCCGGAAGGGGCGTAGGGACAAACCTTGAGCTCTGTCCCCCTTACAGACTTATCTGTATAGATATAAAAGTCTGGAACAGGTCCTATCTGTTCCTGAGGTAATCTTACATGCTTTAATTCCAAGAAGAGTTCTTCGGCAGTAATGCGTTTCTAAACCTCAGCATTATAGAATTATCAGGACAATCTGAAAGTCCTTCCTTCCTTCCTTCCCTCCTTTGCAGAAAAAAAATTTAACAGGGTATATTAAGAAATATATCAACTTAGTTGGAAGATTCATTTTTTAAAATGTAAACACATGTACCTATCTAAGTCTCTCTCTCTCTCTCTCCTCCCCCCCACCAAATTTCCAACAGTGTCTGTCTCTGAATGATCAGTTGGCATTCATTCCCCCAGTCATAATTAGCTATTCAGAGGAAAATAGGAACTAAGTCAGGTCATTGTTTCAATTAGTACAGTACATTCAATGTTGAATGACAGCAGCTTTCTAAGGTTTCAGGCAAGGTTTTTTCCTAGCCCTGCCTGAAGGAACCTGATACTACCTGGTGGTCTTTCATCCAAGCACCACCCAGCCTAACCTCACTTAGCTTCTGAAAGCAGATGAAATCTGGGCCATTTCCACAGTACAATGTTATAGTGCTATTATTCCACTTTCAACATCCTATCGAATCCTGGGGTTTGCAGGGAACAGCACTGAGAATTCTCAGCCAGAGGGCTCTTTGGCCTCAGGAAACTACAAACCCCAGAATTCCACAAGATGTTGAAAGTGGAATAATAGCACTATAGCAGTGTAGCGAGGAAATGGCCCTAGTGTTTTCCAAGTGATGCTCAGTGTCCTCCAGCATGATTTGTTTAAAGTGGTAACATACATTTTAAAAAATGCTTGGATCCAGCTCTTAGCACTTGCAAGAATTCCCAGTGGTCTCTCATAGAAGAGACTCAGCAGATTCATACCCACTAAGCATGAGCACACGACTTATGGGGGCTTGGAACCTGTAAATAAAATAATGTACAATAGATTGGAAGTCTGACCAACTGCACATCATTGTTTTGAGTATAAACTGTAGAGGACAATAGACAGGTACTTGAGCTTGGAGCTCATTGAAGGAAGCGCGAGATGTACATGCAAGTAATCTATACATAAATTGTATCTGTTAATTGTGTGACAAACCAAGTTACAATAACAGATACCTCCTTTGTGGAAAAAAAAATTGGATGTATATGGTGTCTTCAAGTTGCCTATCAACTTACAGCAAAACCCCATGAATTCCATAGGGTTTTCTTACACAAGCAATATTCAGATGTTGTTCTGCCACTTCTTCCTCTGAAATATAGCCTACAGCACCTGATATTCATTGGCAATCTTTCATCCAAGTACTAACCAGAACTGATCCTGCTTAGCTTCTAAGATCAGACAGAATCTGGTGCCTTTTAGGATATTTAGGTCCCACAAACTGACATATCCACCAGCAAATCAATCTATGAACTTGTAATTCACATAAATGAGATAATATTGGTAGCTGGTGTATTAAAATCTTGATCCTATGGTGTAAAAGACCAAAACTCTGCATTTTCCAAAAGTGGTGTTTCTATTCAAACTGGTTTTGGGTGGCCAGAATAATAAGAAACTAGTGCCTTCAGGGGTACTGATTATAAAACCAGTAATACAATTAATTTTCCTCAGTTATTCAGAGCTGGTTACAAATCCTATTGAAAGTCAAACCAAAGGTATACAGAGTTCCACATAATGTTCTTCTGGCCTTAAAAAATAATGCAGGTGTATCTCACTTAATGATGCAGATGTATTTCTGAGCATTACTACTCCAACAGAAAAGTTGGAAACAAAGGCAGAAATAACATGGAAAGAACAGGGATAGGTTCCTACACCACTAAAAAGAATAACTGAACATGTTTCAGCAAACTGTTTATTCAAAACTAAAAATATAACATATGAAATGAAACAAATAGGTCAGGAAAGCATAAGTAAATAGGTTGGCAAAATTTGCAAAAGTAAACAAAACTTTTTTACACTGCTAGAGACCATTTGAAGACTTCTTCCAAAATGCATCCAGAAATATTAGCTCTTTCTTTCTTTTTTTAATTTTTTTAATATATATTTTTATTAAGATTAACAACAAATTACAAACTTCTCAACAAATTACAATATTTACATAATTTACATTTACATTAACCTTAAATTCTTCACACAAACAATAGAAAGAAATATTCCCCGTTTCTCATTATCTCTTTCACTTCCTACTTTCTTTGACTTAGTTTTTTACATTACGTTAGAATCATTCTCGTCAAACATTTATCTTCCCCATTAATCATATTTTAAATGTACCTTTCTCTCTCCTGTCTTTACTACCTTATACCTTACCCTAGTTCTTTCATTACTCATTACAGATCTTTTCCCGGTTTTCCTCAATATATCTCTTAATTTCTATCATTTCAGTCTTTTTTTTCTCTTTTTCTCCTCTCATCGCTCTCGATAGGCTATCTAAAGTTACATATTCTTGAACTTTAATAAGCCACTCCTCTATTTTTGGAACTTTATTCGTTTTCCAGTATTTAGCATATAAAATTCTTGCTGCTGTTACCATGTACAGTATACCATTCTTGTATTTATTTTGTTCTTTTGTCATTTGATGGAATATATTCAACAGAAATATCTCTGGTGTCAACGGTATTTTTATATTCAGTATTTCTGTAATTACCTTATGTATTGCTTTCCAATAAGTTTTTGCCTTTTTACAAAGCCACCACATATGGTAAAATGAACCACTTTCCCCCTCACACTTCTAGCACTTTTTCTCTTTCATTTTATATATCTTACTCAGTTTTTCTGGATCTAAATACCAGCAGTATAACATTTTAATATGATTCTCCTTCAAGTTTTGAGCTAACGTAAATTTTCGTGTATCCTCCCAACTTTTTGTCCAATATTCTGGTTTAATTTCGTGACCTATATTACGAGACCATAAAATCATTGAATCTTTTATTACTTCTGATTCCAATTCTCTTAGTAACATAAAATTATACATCTGCAATACTATATGATCTTTCCTCTTAAATATTATATTTTCGTATTCATTCATTGAAATTGTGGTGTAAAATCCCTCCAAATTTTGATTTATTCTATATCTTTCCTTGAGCTGGAGGTACAGAAACCACTGATAATTCCACCCTTCACTATTTAATTCCTCTCTCATCTTAATTCTTTGTGTCTCTTTTCCAACTTCAATTATTATATCTTTGTATGTCATCCATCTCTCCGGTGGCCCTCTCCGATTACTGTATAGAGCTTCATGGGGAGACACCCAAAGTGGAATTTTAATATATATTTTCTTTTTCCAAATTTTCCAAATTTCTAAAAGCGCTCTTCTTATGTAATGGTTAGAGAAATCTTTATCGACCCTTGTTTTACTATACCATATGTAGGCGTGCCACCCAAACCGGAGATCCGTGCCCTCAAGACTCAACGTTCTATCATCTTTAAGAGCGATCCAATCTTTTACCCAAAGCATGCCGTTCGCATAATAATACAGTCTCAAGTCCGGAACCACATCCTCCTCTTTCTTTCTTATCTGAAATATTAGCTCTTTCTTTCATCAGCCACCACTTTTGTTATGATTTTCCTTTTGGTGGCCAAATTTAAAAATATATGCTTTTTAAAAACACTAGAGATATTAGGCGCAGCACGCATATCTGTGTTACCCTGATTTCTGGGTTCTCTTGGGAGACACCTCAATGTGCTCCATGTGATGGGGAATGGAAACTAGCCAGAGCACAAGCAATAGCAATGCAAGAGGCAGGGTAACCTAGCGGGTCTTTTTACCCAGTTTTTAGGGGGCCAGGCTAAGCCAAAAAATCAAGCAAAAATGTCCAACCAATGATTTGACTGAAGGAAAGTCTCACGCAGCAACGCAATCACTCACACACTCACTCAAGACCTATTAAGAAGCAAAAGAGAGGAAACGGCATAGGGGTGTAGCTGGGGTGATACTGCACCTTTGTCCTGAAGTCCTTGGTCCAGGAAAAACAGCAGAGAAGTGGGGCTCAGCATGGAGAGTGCTGAGGGGATCACTCAATGAATGGAGAAACGGTCTGCTGGGATGACTGGAGTGATCCAAAGAACCACTCAAAAACTGGGACTATTTGTAGAGGAAAAGGTACCTGGAGAGCTAATCCTTTCCCAGGGAGAACAATGGGTGTTGCAGTGGGCACGAAGCTCCACACTGGTAATTTCCTTTGTGTGACGAGATTACAAGGTATTGCCAAAGTCTCAGGATCTTCGGCTGTGTTTTGTGGTGTGACTTCTGGTCCTTGCCTGATGGGATATTTGCTCAACTTGGAGCAAACATGCTAATCCCCTCAAGTCAGCTTCCTGGGCCTGTGGACCCTTTGTTTATTGTGGGTTTACACATCTTGAGGTCTCCTGGGGCTACGTGACTGGGGATTTTACTGGCCTGACCTGGTTTTCGGTCCTTTGACCATTGCTGCCTATGGGCCCATCAGGGTGACCTCTCAGGCACATTGAATCATATTTTAATATCAAAATTGTAGACTCCGGGATAAGGTTTTTCCAGTGAGATAACATCCGTTTTCTCTCTGTTTTACTGTTTAGCTATGCTCAGTAAGGGATTATTGAGCAGCTATTGTTTACCTTTCCTCTTGTAGACAGGCATATACAGCTATGATAGAATCAGCTGGAGTAGAATCTTGCTTTTACCTATCTCAAGCTTTCTTCCATTATTTACTATAGACATTCTGCTGCTACATAACAGGAAGCATGTGGTTTTTTTAGCCCTCCCCTACCACCTTCCCATTGCTTATGCTGCTAAAAATCTTTTAGCTAGACAGAAGACCACAATGACCAGGAGGGGCCAGAAACATGAAAATCCTTAGTATAAAGGAATTTCATTCTCAGAGGATTTGCTAGCTGAGATATGCTTATAGCTAAATGAAAGTTAGCTGCTGGAGTCTGCAAACAGAAACTTAATGGAGTAATGGAGGGGGAAAGAAGAGGGATTCAGAGCCCAGTGTACCTTTCTTGGCAGAAAGAAAATCAGCCATTGCGCTTCCAGGACTTCTGCATGACAGGTAAGTCCACAATGGTGATGCACTTGTGGGTCATTCATGAGGAAAACCCATCAATGATTTTCTCCATGATTATGCTGTCTGGAGATGGGAGAAGGATGGGACCACGATAATGTCATGCAGAACCATCACTGAAGTCCAGTCCTTCTCCTGTCCCTGTGTTGGGTTGGGAGGGTGGTGTGGAAAGGGCCTTAGAGCAAGGGTGGGCAAAATGTTGCTCTGAGGTCTCATGACTCCCCCTCCCACCTGTTTTCACTCCTGTTAAACTCCTCATCTCCCTGGACTACCCTTTTTATAATTAAAGAAAGGGGGTGAATTGCCTTTTCCTGGGAGTGGTTTCCTTCTAAATAGGGAAAGTAAAATAATCCACCTTTTAAAATCGATTACAGGCTTGTTTTTCAAAACCAGAAATGGACCTCCTGATAGGACTCTCACAAGCCCTGAGATATTAGGGCCATAACATGAGATCTAGGAATGAATCCTTTGTGATGTCATGGAGGGGTGGGATCTGGCAATGTTACAAGAGTGATATCACAAGAGGAACCCCTTAGTGATGTTATTAAGTGTGATACATTCAGCATCAACCACAGTTGCACAGAGTATGCCATTCAAATAAAAAACACCAAGCTAACAAATAAGGAAAAATATGTATACACTTTTCAAGGTGGTACTCTTACCCTGAGACTCCTCTCACTCACCATAAGGACAGGAGAAGAGAGGTCAGATCCTGAGATCTGGAAACCCTTCAACCAGACATTTCAGGTTTATTTTGTTCTTATTTTTTGGGCAGTCCATGCAGCCCCCAGATGTCTTAGGGAAGAAACTTGTGTCCTAGATCTACCACAGTTCTTCATCTCAGCCTTAGAGTTTAAATCCAGTTTACTGTGATCATGCTGTGCTTTAATGCATTTTTTAAAAAATCCCTTTTAAAAGATAGCTTTGAAGACCTGAGTACATAGTTTTTAAGAACCCAGTAACCCGTTCAAAAGTCAGTCTCAGGGCTTATTCTTGAACAAAGTTATGCACATGTAAGTCCTGATGCGGACAAAAATATCTCACTGTCTAACAACATGTAGAATGGTATGCGAGGTCAAGTTGTATTTTCCTTCAGAAATTAATAATTACTTGGTGGAACAGTAAATTATGAGTAAGATTGTGCAGCCACACTGTTTAAATGACCACTGTATAACTAATCCATATTACTAATTAATTTTTAGCATTGTAAAAGGAGAGAAACTACTTTTCATCACATCTGAGGATCCAGAAAATGATTTCCTTTAGTAAACAAAAATGTAATTGATGACTTCCATTGAAATAGATGCCGGGGTGAACTCAAAGGCAACAAATATAATATGTAATTACAGTCAGCCCCTCATGTTCTTTTCAGCTAGGGGTGTAAGACCCCCACATAAGTGAAAAATCAAAAATATGAAAATGGGGGTGGGGGAAGGAGGCCAAAGCATGGTGGGAAGAATTAGCACCCATTGTCCAAATCAGGTCATGGAAAGGTGAATGAAAGGAGGTGGGTCAGCTTGGTGGCCCTATACTTCCTCTCTTTCACCCACTTCCTTTCTTGCGTGTGAGGGGCAACAGGAGAGGAATTGTGGTGCTGAGAAATCAGGCTGTGAGCCATCCTTAGCTGGTGAGGCAGCAGTTGGTGGTGGAGGAGGAAAAGGACAAGAGGTGGGTTTTAAAGGGCTGTGCAGCCTAATCAGAGCTGCCAGAAGGGAAGGTATCCCCAGAAAAGAAGTACCTGAAATGGGGGAGGCAAAGATTGGAGAAATTTGCAAATAATAAAATCCATGAAAGTGAAACCCACAAATATGGAGGGTTGGCTGTATACATCTCTTACTCCTGATATGTGAACAAATGACCTACATAATATGACAACTGTTAACAGGTTTTTATTGCCAATAAACCTGATGGGAAAAAAATATGCAGAGATGAGCTGTAGTGTCCTTGATCCCCACGCTTTGAAGCAATTACTGTATGTTGCTATTTCTCAGTACTTTACGTCAGTTTTCAAAGAAAATCTGACCTAGATGATTTCTGAATATGGAAAAAAATTATTGGAGCTCTTATCAAGTTTTTCTTCAATACCATCTTCAGATTTCCATGTATCAAATGCACAGTTAGCATTATATTGCTTGACTGCATATATATTTTTAAACTTGAAGAATGTAATTGTACCCTTAAGTGCAACATGATCCTCTTCATGTTTACTGAGACCAAAGTCCCACCAAGTTCAATGGGACATACTCATAGATATGCATGTGTAGAATTGAAATCTCAGAGTCTTTTAAAAAACGTTACATAAATGCACAGCAGAAATTTTTAGTCACATTAGTGGTAACCTCCTAGCTGCAGGACAATATGCTTTTGGAAAAGTGCATAACTGATAGAAAAGCAATAAATAACTGAATAAATAAGGAATAGTTTAGATCACTAAAGAAGGGAAATAAAGCACATAGTATAAAACAACAAAGTAGTCAAACAATATAATGAGAGTGAAACGGCTCAATGGATGGATTTAAACCAGAAGAAGGAAATTGGCTGACCAGTTTTTAGCTTGTGGAAACTTCCAAGGAACATGTGGACTGCCAAAAAGTTGGGAGTGGGAATCCAGAAGTGGCTGAAAGTCCAGTTATGACAAATGAATATTTTTTTTGGAAAAAAAATATGATGCTCCCAGAGGTGCAATTTTTTTTTCTGGACAGAAAAGATATGGGCCCTTTCCGCACAGTGTCACTAAAGCATAGTAGCCACAGGTTGTATTCATTTCAGGGGCCGCTGTTCCACACAACTTTGTAGCCATCCAGCAGCCATCCTATCTAACAGTGTAGCTAGGATGCATTATTTGAACTATGGAAAAAATCCATCTTGCACCGCCTCATTCGCATACATCCCATCTGCTGCCTCAATGTGGAAATGTTAAAGTGCTTTACTACACATTAAGAAAATGGCAGAGTGAGCAGGAGGCCAATCAGGTGCAGTGGGGAGGGGCAAAGGTGGGCAAGGGGAGTGGACAAAGGACGCTGTAATGTGGAAGAGATATTCTGCTTAAATTCACAGTAAGGAGAAGAGTTTTAAACTGCGTTTCAAGAGAATCCGCCTTAGCTATGCAACACTACTCTTATGGCATCTCATGCAGTAAGAGCCGTGGTCTGGAGGAGGGAATCAACACAAGTAATTTTAGGGCTACACTGTGCTCATCCCAGATTTAAAATATGCAAACAAAATGTTTAATGATGTGAACAAACATAATAAGCACACAATAACATAGTAATTGCTTTATTGAGTCTTTTTTCCCCAAAAAAATAAAAATCAAGGTAGGATTTTAAGCACAGATATATAACAGGGTTCTTCACTTTCTGTGTACAACCAGTTTACAAATTTACATTATGTAATAGCAACGTGTTAAAATACCTTACTGTGACTCTTCCCCTTGGGCAACAATAGGGTCCAAAACATTTTGCTATTTGAAATGGAGGATAAAAATCTGTTTCCTTCCATTACACGGACAAAAGCTGACTGAACTGGACTTTAAGGGCATTTCTGCACTGCACTGTTATAGTGCTATTATTTCACTTTCAACATCCTTTGGAATCCTGAGGTTTGTAGTTTATGGAGGGGCATTTAGAATTCTCAGCCAGAGAGCTCTTTGGCCTCAGTAAACTGCAGACCCCAGAATTCCACAGGATGTTGAAAGTGGAATAATAGCACTATAACAGTGTAGTGCAGAAATGGCCTAAAAATGGTGATGGCACAGCATCCTCCACTGAACCTGAGGGCAGGAACTGCTTTGTAGCTCTATCATTATAAATTAAGAGCAAACTCATTTCTCCCAATGCTAATACATAATGTAGCAAAAACTGTGCCATCTTCCACAAGAGGAAAATACAGTCGCATAGGGACATGGGGGAAGAAAGGTGACTCGCTTCTGGGACATCCTGTCCTGTAGCCACACCCCTGTGCACCCTGGCCATGCCCCCACATACCCTGGCCACGCCCCATGCACAGTGGCCACACCCCACATGCCATAGCCTCACCCCCTCCTGCCCCCCTCCACACACTCCAAGCTCCGCCACTGGGAAAATATCAATAGGTTTGGCAGCACTCCCAATGGTTTTAAAGAGAAGAAAGCAATTTTAGAAAAGGATTTGAAAACCAGGTGTACAAAAACCCACAAGCAGCTGAACGAGGAATAAGCATATTTAGGACCTGAATTAGGACTTTTTTTTGGGACAGTGGGTTGAAAACTAGAAGAGAGAGAGAGAGAGAGCTTGTGAACTAGTATATTCCACAAACAGAAGTTGTAAATTCAATGCACTCCCTCCTCTTAAAATAAAAAGAAAGAGAGACAGTCATGCAAACAGAGAAATGGATTTCAGAAGAAAGAGCTTTAGGCTTAGCCAAATATTTTCTCTGAGGTTGTAGCTTTATATGTGCTAGATTTTTACATGATTTTTTACATTTGTACATGATTTTTGCAATATTTTTATATTTAGTTGTTCAAACTATCCTACTCAGTTTTAGTCCAAAGTGATACAACCTGGGAAAACAAATTATAATGTGTTCTACTATTTGTTAGCTCAGTGCTATACTAGCATGAGTGTAATTAAGTACAGGATAGATATATGATTGTTCAAAACACCCATTCTATTTAATTATAAGCTATGGTCTTTTTGCAAAAACACACTCTCTGAAAACTATGAGTTTAGCATTTTATTTGCTGAAGGTATTGTTCATGTGAACAGGAAGATAGTTCAGAGACTTTTAATGGCCAAACCAGCAGCCACCCAGTGAGGTTTGATTTAATGAAAGACAAAAGCTAATGCAAATATTGAAAAGATGGAACTTGCCCTACTGGCTTTGCATTGACTCTGTACAAGTTCTGTCAAGCTCCTGCTATCAGAGTATCAGACTGATAGCATCAAAATGCAAGCTTTCAGCTTTCAAACTGAGCTTTCAGTTCCAAGCTGTCATTGTAAATGCTGTTCTGTTTACATGACACTTCAAAGATCTAGCTATTAATAACTACACGGAAGCAGGGCAATTCCACGAAATTGAAGTAAGATATAGATATTTAATTGAAGTAAGCAGTACGAAAATAATGGCCTAAAAACCCTAATGGCATCAGGTCCTATTTGAACTTGGAAACTAAGCAGGGTCAGCTTTGGTTAGTACTAGGATGGGAGATGACCAACAAATACCAGATGCTGTAGGCTAAATTTCAGGGGAAGGAACTGGCAAAATCACCTCGGAATATTCTTTGCCTAAGAAAACCCTATGAAATTCATGAGATCAGTATAAATTGACAGGTGACTTGGAAAAACACAAACACAAAAAGTAAGACATAAATGTTTAATTGTCAAAATGTTCTATGGCATATCCTTACAAATGCTTTGGCCTCAATTCATACTCCTGAGCAATTTAACTTTAAAAATTCAGAAGTCAACCAGGATCTGAGGATGGCCACAAGATACTATTGTACTGAAAATCTGGCTGTACCAGTAGTGGCAACTCTTTCACTTATAGCTTCAGGAATCAATAGACATGAAAAATTTCCAGACATTTGGAAGTAATTGGAGAAAACACCATTTTTCAAGTATTTTTCAGTGGTAATTAGCAGAAAAAATGTTAATATTTTGTAGATTATTACTTTGTAATAAAATGTATAAAATGTATTATCTATCATTTAGTTTAACATAAAACTACTATGCTTGTTATATATTAAATGTCCAATTTATTCATATAATAATCACAACTTGAATTTACTTTTTTAAATTTTAAAACTTTTGTTATGTATGGAAGTACAAGGTCTTGAATTTTAAAGAACATATGAAGTGTGAGGAACCACCTTAGTTTTGCCAGTTTATGAGAAGCAGGAAAATAAAAACAGAAGAAATAGTTCACATCGGCAAAACAAAGAAAATTATGCTTGTATTCTCTCATCCTCTAAGCAGACATAAAGCACTAATTCCCATACAAAGAAATGGGGAAAGAAAGAAACCAAGACCAGGATTTGCAATGATGTGATACTTTACATAGTCTTACACAGTCATCTTCTTCTCAATTAGTTTTTAGGAGTAATTCAGGGAAAGTAAATATATGAACATATTCTCTTAAGTATTCTTATCATTCTAAATGAAAATATTCCATCATCCTCCCCCCGCCAATTTTTCAAAGAAAAAAAAAACTAGAAAAAAACTTTTCCCCCCAGAATTTTTCCTTCTCCCACCCAAGACCTCACTTCTCTAGCGGGCAAGCATTCTGACAGTCTGCATAATTCTTCATAACATGGGAAAACTCCCCACTTCCCAGCCTTACTCAAGATAAGAAGCCTGTGTTTACAATAGTCATTGCAAGTGCAACACTGAACATTTCTCTGTTGAGGCAACCTACAATCCCATCCAAGCTGCTTCCAAATTAACTGCCCAGAGCTCCAAGAACCTCTCTTCTGCCAGCCATCAGTGCAGTGCCAATATATTCCTATCACTGTTTTTGCTTCTAAAAACTAATGCAGGGGAAGGGGACATTTGCAGGGTCTCCCTACCGATTCTCCATAATGAATGCTCCTTGGTAGTTCTTAATCATTTTTTTCCCCTCAGATAAGCTCTGAGCCTGATTGGGAAAGAATAGGACGCCAGCAGGCAAGGGAAGGATTAAGCATGACCTCTTCCCCTACCCACTCCAGCCCTGCCTTCACATTATCATGGCAAGAGCAGGTTTGGGGAAATCAGAGCCATTGTGCCTTGCAACCACATCTCCATGGAAAGGATGTTTTGATGCCAGAATGTCAACTGAACAAGAAGTTGGTCTGTCTGCTGAGAAGATACCATATCTAGTTTTTCCTTTCCCAGAAAGAAAAATGCACCCGTACCCATACAGTGACATCTGAAGAAGGTGTCAGTGAATGGCCAAGTTCATATGGGGTAAAGCCTGGGAAAGCTATTTGTTTGGAAAACATGAACATTTCTTTGAAAAACACCTAGAATTTCCTTAGAATTGTGACAGTATAGTAAAACAAAAACAAAAAATTTTCATGCTGGAAAGTGTGCCATAAACTTTACATACAGTCATAAACTTTATAAGTCAATGTCAGTAGTCTGAGTTAACTCAAAAGTCACTACAATAAAACCTACAAACATGCCAGTAGAAGTGATTTCTTTAAAATATATTTGCCAAACATAAAAATATTCTTTTAAAAGCAGGTGTCTGATTTTCTAATCTGTGTGAGCTGCAGAAAACCTTTTAAAAATTGGAAAAGTATAAGACAGGTCAGGGGTTATACATCACAGACTAACATATGTCCTGAAGATGGTGAGGCTCACCAAACTGGCTATAGGCCACCAATCAGTAATTGTGCCTCCAAAAATATAACCAAACTGGTCCCAGATCAGCAGGGGAAAAAAGATTATTTATCAGCCTCCTGATTTCACAGGCCACATAGGGCAGTCTTTCTTAAGTTAACTGTTTGTGGCGGACCAGCAGCATTTCCTGATCCCTACCCCAATATTCCAAGGATCAGTAGTATAGTTGTGCCAATTGACTACTACTGTTTCTTTCTTTCCTGGAAATGTTCCATGGACAGGCAGCCAATAACTCATGGACCAGAACCAGTCCATGGATGATTCCTTTGAGAAACACTAACATAAAAAAAAAAAAAAACTGTGCTCACTCATGTCATGTCACTCACCACTGCTTAATATTGTTTAACAAGATTTATTTTTCTGGAACATGGTTTTGCCATAGAAAAGCAAAATAGAAAATAAACAAATGATAGAGTATAATGTTTTCTATAGTCTTGCTGGTGTTAAATGACATAGTTGAAATTCTTTAGTGAAGGTACTGGGAAAGAAAGAAGAAGGGGTATTTCCTCTGCACCACAGGCTAGTTGTGGCACTTACCTCAAAACAGAGCTTGGAAGAGTTACTTTCCCATTCAGACATACCCTCCCATCCAGACACAGTAAAAAACAACAACAACAAACATCCAAGCTCTATCCTAGACTTACTCAAGCCCATATGGTGAGGGCCATTCGAGGAGTAGATATGGGTTTGGGAAACCTAGACCTTTTCTGCAGTACATGGTCATCCCACAATGGGGAGGGGAGAATGATGGGACTGTGACAATGGTTATGCATGACAGTCCCATCCTTCTCCCATCTCCAAGTGGTACAATCACGGAGTAAATCATTGATGGGTTTTCCCCATCAATGACCCATGATTATGTCGCCATCCTGCACTTATTTGGTGTGTGGAGGGTCTGGAAGTGCAATGGCTGTGCTTCTTGCCCCAGCGCAGTACCCAAGTGCACCGCAGCAGGAAAAGGCAGGGCCATCGTGCTTCCTGGATTGTGGAGGAGGCAGCCAGTGCAGAGGGGAGAGCTCCCATCGCACTCCCCTGCTGGCAAAGCAGCTGCTGAGATCCCAACAGGATGCTGCTGGGAACAGGTAAGATATAAAAAGGGCCCTAGTGACTGTTTTTGTCTGCAATCCCAGCTAAAGGAAGAACCAGAGGATAGAAAGAAGGTGTAAGGAAGGGGTTAAGCATATCTTCTTCCACCTGCCACTTTCCCCTTCAAAATCAAGCATCACTACCCGAGGTGCTTTTCAAATGTTTAGAGGTTGTTGGAATTTTAAAACCAATCTTTATTGCACCCTGTAGCTCAAGGAGAGGAGGTATGGCCTTGATGTTCCCTTCCTGGCTCAAATTCCAGTATTCCCAACACCAAATTTATTTGAGTTGCTGTTGATGTGAAAGGAAGAACACTTGGCATGCTAACAGACGTTCACTTCAAAGTGAAGGTAATTCAGAATAACTGCTGGTTCCAAGATTTAAGGAGCACTTGAATATACTCTGAAAGTTCTTGGTACATCACTTGTGAACATTCTAGGTGTTCCATACAAAATAATGATGGAAGTATAGTGGACTCTTTGGTGGTGGGGTAGATATGACGGTGGCAGATGCCATCCTTGCCACACTTGGCCACCTTGACCAATGTTTTTTGAGTCTAGAAACAGTGCCAAAGAACACAGCATGTTACCCACAGTCA
Organism: Ctenosaura bakeri; assembly: GCA_948474755.1. NCBI lineage: Eukaryota > Metazoa > Chordata > Lepidosauria > Squamata > Iguanidae > Ctenosaura > Ctenosaura bakeri. Next base: position 108,999 of record CAOLHI010003223.1, on the reverse strand, counting down.
AGAATGCAAAATGTGCTGACTCCAAAGACACATACAAGCACTGTGGCACTAGGACTTCCCCTCTGCACTGTTCTTTTAGTGTAGGAATGGGCAATGTCAGAGGGTGGTTGACTGACTACCAGTAGCTGAAATGGCTGCTTGGTCAATAAAATCAAGGAGCTATACTTGTCTGTCAGAACAAATGTCAGATCAAAATAATGCCACTCTTGTAGTCAAAGTTAAATCCACAAATGTGAGCTTTTAACAGTGTCATCCTATGCATACAAACTCAAAAGGAAGCCCTGCAGAGTACAGTGGGGTTTATTCCTGGATAGATGTATCCAAAAACGTAAACTAAACAGTACAGAGGTCTTGCTTAAGCTGCACTTAAAAAAAAAAACTGAAACAAAAACGGAATGTAGTGAGAATTGGAATATTTTTAGATACACAATTTGTTTCGATTCTACAATGGCATTTTAAAATCAATAAATTTGTATTCACAAATTATGTACATAAATTAGCCCATGACAAAGGACTGACTTATTTACTGTCAAAGAGTGATTCCTAGAGGCCAGAAGAAAGGACATAACGTTGATTACTTTAAGGCTAACAAATTACTTTGACTTACAATAGTTCCTAGTTCTCTGCCCCTTACTTGTGTGAATTTACAAAATATAGCTCAGCAATCAGCTGAATATGCCCTTGCACGCCAAATAAAGCTTCATACTATTGCATATGACATATATTGCATTCTTCTCCCCTCAGAAGTACATAGTACACATCTCTTAAAAATTGCCTTTAATTTGACTGGATTATTGTTCTTGCTGTTGCTTGGTAGATTCTTTTTTTTATTTCAGGATGCTCTCTTGTGTCTCACTGTTTACCATGTCTTAATTTAAGGTTACCATATTTTGAAAAGTAAGAAAACAGGACATATTTACCAACAGACTACTTCAAATCATCTACCAATATGACTGCTCCCACTTTAAATACCCCTACTATATAAACTGTGATAGTTGCTACTGGAAATATTCCGAACCGCCATTGTATTTAGATAAGATAACTGTATTTAAGTCCCTTTCCCCCCTTTCCTGCCTCTTCCAACAGCTGCCTCACCAGCTCCACCATGCCACTCTGTCCATTGTCCCTACTCAGCTGAAGTCTCCTTCAGGTGCCTCATTCAGCTAGCTCAGTTTCCCCCTTTTAGGTCAGTCTCCCTTTTTTCTCTCCACTGTTGAGTTGTGCTCTCTCGCTCTCTCTATTTCTCTCTCTGACTGTTCCAGCAGGCTTTCTTCCACCCCTTCACCCAGTGGAACTCTTGATGGAGGCAGCGGTTGGCAATGAGGAGGCAGCATCCGTAGGCTGAAGGCAAAGCAGCGGCAGATATTTTTAAAACCTCTAGATGTTTTGGAAATCCTCCCAGGCAGAAATTTTAGCAGAAATGTCCAGAAAAGAAGGATATATGGTAACCTTATTTTATTATAATCATTATGTATGTCATCATGAGATGTGGCAAGATGTCCAAGAAACGTTTTTAAATAGAATGAATGATGGTCACATTCACTATTCCTGCATGGTGAAGCGTTGTCCCATTGCAATTCCGGCAGCCCCTTTGCCGGGAAGGAAGTGTGACAGGAACATTTCCACTCTGCACCTGACTGGCTCCCCGTGGAAGGCAGTGCAAGGGACACGCGTCAGCCCTCTGCAGCACAGCCGGGCACTTTCCCATGCTGCACTCAGGTGGGAAGCACCTCCATTGTGCTTCCTGCCCTTCTACATGGCAGGTAAGTATGGGAGCATTGCACAATTGTGAGTGCTTAATGGATTTAATCTGTTAAATGAACATCCCTCAATCACCCAATGAGGGGGGCATGGGGATGGGATGGCAGCGGGACAAGCGGTGATATTATGTGAAAACATGACCTGCAGACCACTGCCATCCTGTCCCCATAGCGGGACTGTGACGCTATGCAGAAATGGCAATCGTCTCCCGAACTAGTAAAAAAAGGAGACGGCAATGCTGTAAACCTTATTAAAGCAAATACGAAGCAACAATTTAAAACACCTTTTTTCTGTATTTCTTGTATTCACATGCCATTGTATAGAATGCAAAGGGCAGATGCTACCACAGTAGAAGCTAGAAGCAGGAAGTGTTATGACTCAGGATGTCTGATGGAGGATCATCCTATTATCAACTAGGTGTTGTTCATCTATTGAGTCTTTGGCCATTTCTGCACGGGGTGAGGGAATCGCCCCCTGCTGGTACTTACCGGATCTTTGGGCTCGACGCTTGGGTCCAGGCTGGTCTGGAGCAGTGCGTGGCCACCGCTCTGCACTGCTCTGAGGATGAAAATGGCGGTTTCTGGTTGGTGGAGGCTGTCCATCAACCACTGAAGCTCGCCAGCCTAAAGCCCGGCCCCGGCAGATTGCAGGCTCACACTGGTGCGAGCCTCCAAATCTGCACCAGAGCACGGGAACAGAGTGGGGCGCTCTGTGCTTTTGAAAGACCTCTTTCAAGCGGTCTTTCAAAAGCATGCTGGACGACCACTTTGGGTCGTTCGGGGGCAGGCTGAGGTGCGGATCTACAGTAAATAGGTCTGACCCAGTCCGCTCACAGGTGCAGACGTCCTCTCTGGAGTACGCTCTGCACTGTTTCTTTAAGCCCGTGCGGAAATGGCCTTTGTCTCCTTAAAAGAAGGAAGAAAGAAGAAGAAGCACAAATTTAATTCCTCTGCTTTGTAAGGAGATCACTGGTGAAATCCACGTAATCACCAGTAATCTCCTTATAAAGCAGAAGAATTAAACTTGGACTTTTGTGAAAACAATATCTTGTAGTGGTTACGAAGGAAGCTTACAGAACAAAGTTGTAAAGCAAATCCCATTTACTTAATAATTTATTGGCTGCAATATTTTATTAATGACGTGTTTGAATGATTTAAAATACTCATTCTTTCCTCTGTATTTTACCAGACTGTTTACCTCCACTCATCTTGGGATCAGCCAAAGGCTGCCAAATGTTTTGAAATCATCCAAGGCTGTTTTGTGGACAAAAGGTGAGAGCTGGCAGCCATGGTCTGACTCTGTCTTTGGAGACGTTATATTACTCAAGATTCTAGGCGAGGCTTTTAATATGCAGTTCCCCCTAACCTTAGAAAGCAAGCAGTTGTGAAGGGTGATGGGAATTATAGTCTGACAACATCTGGAGAGCTGCACATTTCACTTTTGATCTAAGTATTTTCCCAAACAAAATTCAGTCAGGGCAAGGCATTGTTTCCTTCTCCTTCCTGCTCAACCTGTGTAACAGGAAATCACCAGCTGTTATAAACAAGTTACAAGACTTCAGTACTCCTTCAGCAGGAAAATGACTATGTTAATTTGCTCTGAAGCATCTTACAGCTCAGGATGAAGAGTGCAAAACTCCATGAAGGACATTCTGAACAGGATTAGTTTCACCTTTACCTGATCTTTTTGCTTGAGGGGAAAAAATCTGTCAACATATGATACAAAAATTCTTTTATGTCATATGAAAATACTAGTGGGGAAATCTGCACACACCCATTCCACAAATAATTTGTTTTTCAGACTCAGAAAAAACTTAGTTAAATATAGAGGCAAAAGGAGTGGTAGAAAGAGAGAGAGAGCAAAACAATAGAATTAAAATATTTTGGCTAGTTTCCTTGTTTGTATTGTAAGCATTACCATTGATGTATGATTGGCTTCATTCTTATTTCTATTTCTTGCTATTAATCTGGTTACAATCCATAACAGACTGCCTGAATACAATCCCTAGGACTTCGGTGAGGGAAATTGTTTCTCATAATACGTATGACATTTTTCTAGCTCTGCTGGGACCTTTTCCTACTCAACCTCCCCAGTGAAATTAATAGCAAGTATTAGTTGCAGGGAAAGGTCATGGGCTAAATCCAAGTATTTGTCCCAACTATAATAGCCCCACTGAACCAAAGAGACTTACATAAATGTCCATCTCATCCTGAGATGACAAGAACCAGGAACAAACTCCACTAATTAAACTGGGCTATATGCTTGTTTGGGGTCTGAAAGATCTAGCCTTAAAACTTGAGTGAACCATCTTGTGGTAAAAGATGCAATGATGGAGCCATGGTGGCACAGTGGTTAAATGCCAGTACTGCAAGCCACAAGGTTGTGAGTTTGATCCTGCCCAGCTTCAAGGTTGACTCAGCCTTCCATCCTTTCGCAGGTCGGTAAAATGAGTACCCAGCTTGTTGGGGGCATGTATAGAAATGTTTTGAAATACATGCTATTTGTAAGTTGTTTGCCACCTGGATCCATATGGAGAGGCGGGATACAAATAAATAAATAAATAAAATTAAATAAAAATGTAATGTATCTTCATCTTTTCATTTGGCAAGTGGATCCTTGTTCCTGATCTATAACTGATGAATTTCTAGATGTCATTTACTGCTTGTGGCAGATCATTGTTGTTTTTTTGGGAATGATCAGGGACATCGTTCCATTGAAGGGATTTGTGGGCATAGCAATATTCTGTCATATAAATGCTGGAGTGCTATACGTCTATTTTAGTAGCTTTTAGCAGATAGATGAAGAAAAATATGATGGAATATGGGAGATAACAAAAGAAGGATTTATGACATCTTTTGCACTGTTTTTTGTTGTCCAGATAATCTTCTACACTGCCAGTCATTATGATTGACTGACTTAGCCAGATAAGTTCTCTTAATAGATTGTAGAACACTTTAGGATGCAACCTTTGAACTGGGAGAAGGTAAAATAAGCTGGCTTTTATATGTGTGGTCCAAAGATATGGGGCAAGCCACATGCAAAATTTGAATCTCTCTTGATTAGTTTTTTAAAAAATGTTGCTTTTCCAGAACTCAAAAAAAAAAAAAAAAGACCATCACAATATTTTTCAGACAGTGCAAGACTTGTTCAGCCTTTCAGTCCTCTCTGTGACTTTATCCAGTAATCTTGTGACAGCAAATCTCAGTATCCTAAAAGGGTGGCCATGTTAGTTAATTTGAGCCCATTACACTATCCTCTCTGAATGAGCTGTATTTAAATTTTGACTTGTTTTCCATTTGCTAGACATACAGTTTTAAAACTGTAACACCACGAGATGTTTGGCAGGAGGATAAATGTATTGAATTGAATATATAGCGTAGGTTAGATGGCTGTCTCAGTTTGTTTTAAGAAAATTAAATATTTGATTACAAACAAGAGATCCACATAAATGTTGACTAGTCATGCAGCAACTAGCAACTGACTCAATAGGTCTGACATAGCTGGATCTAGTAACTGGATTTAGCTACCTGTCTGTACAGGCCATTTGGTTCTCCTGTGGAAGCCACATGCTGCTTCTGCTTCTTTTTTGGAAAGAGCTAAAACTGCATGTGAAGGACCTTTAGTTATATCATTTATATCTGTTTCAGTAATTAGTTATATCATTTATATCTGTCTCACTACCAGGGATGTGTTACTGATATATGATTGTTTATGATTGGTTTAGTATTCATATCATAATCCAGGGGTCTTGTCTCAGGTGGAAGGAAGGAAGGAAGGAAGGAAGGACGGAAGGAAGGAAGGAAGGAAGGAAGGAAGGAAATAAAGAAAAGTTTGGAGCTGGGAAGGGATTTGCCGGAGATAATTTTCAGCATTTTACTAAGTTGGAATTCCTAGAATTTTGGAAGAGAGGGGAAGCCATAACACCCAAATTAGTTGACTAGGCAAAAATGAGGTCATTAGTCCTAGGCCTTCCAGCATTCCATTTGTTTGTAATATGGTTACTTTCTTGAATACTGACATACCATATTTGGTATACATGTTTAGCTTATGTCTATGTTTGAAATTTGTATATTGGCTTGATCACTATGAAAATCTTGTAATGTATTATCTGCTGAAGACTGAGATATTTGAACGAACATTGGCACATCAACAGGCCATTATTTTATTTTTCACAAAGTCCAGCTTGACATCCACAGAACAAGTAACAGAACAAAAACTAGTTAACACAGACTCACCACCTGCTTTTTTTTTCATACTGTACAGATGGACGAAACGAACTGAGTTTTTACTTAGAAGTTTTTAGGCAGCTTTTTACATGGTGATTGCAACATGGCAAATGCAAAGATCTCCAAAGAATCCATCGCAAGCGAGCAATCCAGAAGCGCATCCTGTAGTACTACGCACTTTAAGACTTTGTAGTCTACACATTTGTTCTTGCTTTCAGACTGTTTTCCATATTCATTCACATTATTCAAGATTAATCTGCTTGCTTTCTTAATTATAGAATTGAAAAATAAATTCTAAAAAAAAGGTCCTAAAAGGTCCTAATGATAGAATATTCCAGTAGAATATTTGAGACTAAATTATTTTACAGTGCTTATCAGTATTTCGCAGTATCTAATAACTGCCATGCACTGGCAGTTAGTATCAGAATCATCCAAACAAGATAACAACCATGATAGTTTTTCCTTTTCAGGCATCTACTCTGTTGAAAATATAAAGCTGAGTCTGCAAGTCTAATTTTGTTGTCAAACACGGTACTTGGACAAAGAGAGATTAATTCTCTCCCTCTCCTTACCTCCCTATTATTAATTGTCTCAAGAAATTTTCTACCAATCTGGCTTAAATTCTGGAAACATGGAGTTCTTTCTCAGGAAACACGTGCTCATTTTCTCTCATCACTGGCTTCTCTTTCATATTCCCTTTCACATCTCACACCCAGTATTTAATCTTTGTCTAATGACTCCCAATTATACTTTGTATCATCCACTCCCATATCTGGACTGCCCTTTGTTGCGGCCATGACACTAAGGCAGACCTTCTAATTAAATTTCATCACGTATCTTCAACTGCCTCCTCTTTTCTGAATTGCCCAAGACACACCCATTTGGGAAACATTCTGGCCCTCAAGATTACACCCCACAACATTTATTCCTTGGTATGTCAGCTCATACCTCATTTGGCAATACCATGCCAAAATAAACCAATTATGAAGTGAAACTCCATGTCATCACATTTATCAGCTGTCCATTCTTTTTGTACATAGTAATGAATGCCCATTTCCTGCCCAAAAAACTACATGTGAATTGCTCTCCTTAAACCCTCCAGAAGATGCAATTCGCCTTTTTGCAGCACCCACACCCTCTCCATTATTGAATGCCCCCATGCCAGTTTTTCAAACTTACAACCTAAAGGAGTAACAAAAACAGTTCAACAGGGCCCTTTTCACACGGCATTTGCCATGCGAAAGGGCCCCTCGAGTGTCACGCAACTGCAAGGAGCAGTCCACACGACGCACTCACAATCGCACGACGCTCCAGGGTCTGGCAGGTGCTGATTGCACAGTTTTTCATTTTGGACTGTGAACCGAAAATGGTGCGCAATCGCACATCGCTCTGGGTCCCTGCGCGCACTTGCCGTGCATGCGGAGCTACGGAGCCGTGGTGTTCGCGCTTCCTGCCCCAGTGCAGCCTGGGAAACTGCCAGGCTGCACTGCAGAAGGAAGAGGAGGGGCTCTTGTGCAAGCAGGCAGCAGCTGCAGAGCTGAAGAAACCAGGCTGCGAGAGCCTCTCGCGATCCCTGCACCCCAGCTCTGCAAAAAGGTGAGTTGTGGAAAGGGCCAAGGATTGAACATGTTCAGTGGGCATAAAATGGTACATGGGACTTGAAAACAAAGGGAAGAAAATGGCAGAAGCTAAGACCAAGGCAAATGGCCAACAATAGCCCAATGCCATTCTTGCTTCAGGAAGGACTAAGAGCTGACATATCCAGATGTACAACTAGCTAGGATGTTTAACTTAGACCCAATCAGGTTATATTTCTACATACGCTGTCTTCTAACTAGTTTTGGGTAGCAGGTTTATTTATTTTCTGTAATGCCACTATTGTGTCCTAGGATTACTTCCTTTTGCTATTATAGTGTATGAATCTTATAACACCCAGTAACCTCAGCTCTCGGGAACTGTAATGAATTCTTTTCAAGAAAACAAAAGCATAATTTTTAAAAGCTGGCATGATATCTGGACAGGAGAGATGAACCCTTGTCTGTCCAGGAGGGAGATCTGTATTTACATTTATTACAGCTGCAAGGGGAACTATGAAGTCCCTTTTTTTTTTTTTTACAGCATGGCCCACCAGCTGAGGAATCACATCTCTTTCCCATCTCCCTGGGGAACAAGGAGTAAAGTTTGAGTGGTGGTACCCTTCGGAGAAGAAGGCTTCCAGAGATCTTTATGAGTGAGTTTCAAGGAAATAATTCTTGTGGGACTATTGTTAGTGGTTAATCCAAAGGAACAAGGGAGACTCAGGGACAAGTTAGATCCATCTGCCAGGAACCAGGGAGAGGGGTTAGAAGGGTGGTGGTGGGTTTTTGTAGCCCCTCACCTTGTATACCTTCAAGGTAAGGCATCAACATAAACTGTATAGAACAAAAAAGTTATTTAAGGAAACAGAGGAAAGGGAAATGCCCTTGTTACTCCAGCAGCCTGTAGGAATTGATATTTTCAGGGGCAACCAGGTTTTATATAATGTGCTGGACTTGCATTTGTGGTGGTACTTTTATTTTTAAAACTGGTTTCAAACTATATGGTGGTTTAATTGCTTTTTAACTTTTTAAAAAACTTTTTTCAAACTTTTTTTTAAATTCTAAATGTTAATTTTTAATTGAGGCTGCTCTAACTTTTTTATGTCACCTTGAGTCCCAAACTGGGGAAAAATCAGGATATAAATACAATAATACTACAAACAGCAACAACAATGTTATAAAATCACTCCGGGGGTACAAATTAAAACCAATAAAGATTATAGTGCTAGAAACATTAGAAGTAAGCCATACTCAAGCCAGTGCAGTTTAGTTTATAGGTTTGAGCTGACAGTCCATCTGACTCAACTAGATACATGACACTTGTTTGTACATGTGACTTCATGTTGCCTATTAACTTATGGTGATCAGATGAATTTCATGGGCTTTTCTTAGGAAGGAACACTCAGATGTGGTTTTGTTAGTTCCTTCCTCTGAAATAAAGCCTACAGCATGACATCTTCACTGGCAATCTCCCATTCAAGGACTAACCAGAGCAGAACTTGCATAGTTTCCAAGATCAGATACGATCTGATATCTTTAGGGTATTTGGGCCTTATACATGAAACCTACATAGATAAAATCTTAGGTTTCAGAGAATTTTCAGAGTTCTTTGCAGAGAAGATAGGTTGAGGGAGGGTATTTTTACGCTGGATTAGATATTTCCAAGATCACAAAACATTTGCATGTTGCCTCACCTGTTAATTGAAAACTGGGATTGGGAAAAATAGTCCCTTGATAGAGATGGGCTAGTGTTGTTTCGTCCTGTGGTGAGAGCAACTCTACCTTGAATGGCAGTGACTTGGAGTCTTCATTTCTCTTGCTGTTTTGAAAAATACTTTTTGTACAGGACAAGTCAGAACTGTTATTAATACAACACATAGTTTATTAGGCTGATGTCTTCTTTTCTGTATACCTGCACTAAATGGGAACTGGACTCCAGAGTACTGTGCATAGAGAATGTACTGTATTTGCTGGTGTATAAGACTCATTTTTTTTCTTGAAAAATACTGTTTGAAAATGGGGTGTGTCTTATACACACATGTGTCTTACACACCGTAAAATATTATTTGCCTGTATATAAAGGGGGTGCGTCTTATACATGGGTGCGTCCTACACACCAGCAAATATGGTAATGTGTGAATCCAAACTTCTTCAAAAAGTAAATCTGTATGCCATCATTCACAATAACAATTCCAGCTTCCTTTTTGTGCTTAGAAAGACAGGTTTTTCTTTTTACACGAAATCACTCTGCAGCAGCTTAACTTGAGGATACTTTTAGTTTGTCTATAAGTCAGCTGCTTTCAATCAGTCACACCATGATAGTGAGCCATAGAAATTATAACACTGAATATGAATGCTTTCCAAAAGGCATTTCTGCTCTGGAACATTCAGCAGCATCCAGAATAGGAGTGTTTTTTTCAGAGCAAAAAATGTTTACCCTGAGTCAGAACACTATTTTCTAAACTTTCTAACTCCAGAGGACCCTTTTCATACTGAATCATCTACCATAATTCCCAAACATTGCAAAGGATTCTGGGAATGTTGTAAGGAAGGCAGATGCTTATTTCTTGAGAAGCACAAAGAGACAGCTAGATGTAAATTGTTGTGGTGGTGTGCCTTAAAGCAACCCTAAGCCAAAACAATCACAGGGTTTACTTAGCAAGATCTGTTCAGAGGGTGTTTGACTTCCAAGGCTCAAACTGCAACACCATACTGGCCCTCCTAGATGTAAATAGTTAAACAATATGGCAGTAACACTGACTTCTTTTTCCTGCAGATAATTGCATACATAGCAGCAATGAGCTATTCGCCCTTCTATTCTTCTATATTTCATATAGCATATGCAGCTATGTAACATACAACTTATATGCTTATACAGTTATATATTCTCTCTAGAATTGAGGGAAGTTGCATTTTTGGATTAGAGCTCTCAGAATCTTCAGAACCTAAGCACTTGACATGCCAACTGGGACAACTTTTCCAAACTTCTGGATCATCATCATCATCATCATCATCATCATCATCATGTATTTGAAAACAGCCACTGTTGAATGTAGATGGACATGTAAGTGCATGTGTTAGTAATGTCAGAAGCTCTACATGTATTGCATGGTCCACAACAGTCAGTCCCCCCACACACACACTAAAACCCAAACACTAAATGTCCTAAAAAGGTTATTCTTAGGGCTTACTTCAGCAGAGGAAAAGGGCAAATAGCCTTAATATGATTAAAATGTTCTGCAGATTCCTCTCTTCCTCTGGAAAGTGTGATCTAATTCTGTAACGGGGTTGCTCAGTGGGAAGAATAGAAATGGCATAAAAATATGTCCTGCCCTCCTACACTTACCTGTCCTTTATATTCTACAGCAAGAAGATATAGTAAGATATAGGAGGTTGATAACTGGGGTGTGTGAGTGTGTGTCAGTTTTTATACCCTTACTGTTCTTGTCACTGAGCAACTCCTGTTAAGCTGCTAAATAGATCCGTGGTTCCTCAGAACACAGTCTGCAATAAACATCCAACAAATACTTAAATTGTCAATTTCACTTTTTCTAACTGATGGACCTGAGGCAGCCATTTTCATGGGATATAGCTAATGAAATGGGTTCTGCTTTGCAAAGGGTTCTGCTCCAACGGCTACCAACCAACACAAATGGGCTGATCATTGTGTTTTCTCCACAGATTCTATGCAGTAAGAAAAGAAAGATGGAAAAAATGATGGGAAAACAAATAGAAGATGACTCCACCTGGTAACTACTGTCTCCTTCATTAACTTCCATGTTTGAAGAAGGTCAATTGCATACTAAAAACCCTGTCTGGAAGCACGTTTAAGAAGTGTTAAGATTCTTCATTCAACTGACACACTTGCTCCTTTGGCAATTTCTTCTTTTGATTGACAACCCATACACAGATAAACTATAGGAATATTGTCTTCATGATGCAAAATTATTGGTGTAAAAAAAACTATATTGCTAAATTGAAATGGGTGTCCATTTTACATTGTGTATTATATCCTTTGATATTTTATTGCCTGTTTGCCTAGTGATCCAATGGCTGTTTGCAATTGTGTCTATTCTTTTTTGTGCTGCTGTATAGATGGCAATCATGTGATATGCTTTGAGACGTGCTGGACAATCAAGTGAAAAAGTGACATGCAAATAAAGAAATGATTATTATCATGATCAAAATGGCTGTTTAAAGCCCTGTAACAGCTTTGTTTTTTTCCATCTGGTAATTGTACTGCTAATTTGTGAGCTGAAGAGCCCATAACAATTATGATGTGGGCTCTTATATTATAATGGTTAGAGCATCGATGCTTCCTGCACAGATGCGTAAAAGATAAGTTAAATGCTTCCCAGGCTTTTGGATGTCATAATAAAGGAAACCAGATCCTTTAAAATGAATGCACTTTTAATGACATTATAGCAAAAAACCCAAAACATTCAGATTTCATTAGTTCATTTAACCTTCTAGTTATGAAGAAACAACTGTGTATCTGGAGCATTACACTCAACTTCCTAAAGATCAGGTTGTAGCCATTGTTTCCCATTCAGTTCCTGCATTGTACTGAACAACCAAAGTCTACACAGCTCTGTTTCTTACTAAACTGAAACATTTGGAGCTATAGCCAGTGCTGGATATTCATTGGCAGAACAACTGAATCCAGTCTGCATGTCTGCTTCAATCCTCCAAGCACTCCAAAAGCATGCTTAATGAAAATGAGAGGACTGCTCATTTTCAGGATTCTCCTAACATTTCAAGGAGGAGGGTAGAGGAAGGACATTCCATGATGCATGCCTGTCTCATGTTGCATCTAGGCCTTTGTGCTACTAAACAAACCTAGCTAAATAAGACATACCTAATAATTTCCACTGAGATGAACAATGGGCCACCAAAGAGGATCTTTTGACTGAATACTTCTCCCTTTATGTTATACATTGTGAATACTACTTTTAACTGAATACTGAATAAGCCTTTCATGCTTGTGCAAAGCTGCAATCTCTTTCTGCACTAGACTATTACAGTGCTATGATTCCACTTTCAACCTCCTATGGAATCCTGGGGTTTGCAGTTTCGGGAGGGGCTGGCCCCTCCTGAAACTACGAACCCCAGGATTTCATAGGAGGTTGAAAGTGGAATCATAGTGCTATAACAGCCTAGTGCGGAAATGGCCTCAGTTGTGAACAATCCTTTTTTGCCTTCCTGATGCAAACATCCTGGTTCACAGTTCATTGCTAAAACACATAATCTGTGATCCCAATATGTGGCTTACTGAGTGTACTAAGCTACTTACAACTGTGACATTTCTGGAAGAGCCACTTTAGTAAAGCAATGCAAAATGTTCAACAAGATTAAGGACTATCGTCTTGACCTTGCATGCAAAAGTCCCAATATATATTCACAGGTGATTTTTTTTTTCTTCAGGAAACTGGCAGATCCCTGGCAATGGACCAGGTGCCAAGAAACAGCAGCATCTCTTTTCAGATGAGTGGTAGAAGGAAAATAAAAAAAGTTAAATAGATTCCTGAAAATGGAAACAGAAGTTGGGAGACAAAGAGTTTATTAAAGGGGAAGGATTCCTGCATCAGCCCACATGACTGGTAATTGACACAAGGTCTCACATAAAACAGAAGGCTCCAGTAAATAACTAATACTCTAGCATTCTGTTTCAGTCAAGACAAACACTTGGACAGCATTTCTGCTGACATTATATTATTTTTACTTTAAAATGTTAAATTAGATTGCATTATGCATCAAGAATGTATGCTTTCACTTGCAGTAGTGTCCAGTGAGGTATATATCAGAGACAGCAGTTAATCCTTATCTAAGCAGGTGAGAGATTTTAATATCCAGGGGCATACTTTATTGCACACAGAAGTAGACCAACAAGTCACCATTTAAAAATGTTTTCACCTGGAGAGTTGTAATGAACATCCTCAGATTTCAACCACCTGCCACATGCAGTTTTTTAAAACAGACAGAACATAGCTGGGACAAAAAGATGTTCCCCTATCATCTATTGCTCTTGTAATGGTTACAATATTTACAGTTCTCCACCATCTCTATTGCATTTATAACGGCTATTGAGAACAAACTTTCTGCTTCAAATCAACATGTATTTTCTGGTTTGGAGAGTTTGGATATTGTCAATCTAATTGATCCTGCACCCACAAAACTCCTGTGGACATGGGGCCCTCTTTATGCCCTTCAATGTATTGGCATTTTCATTGTGGTCACAAAACACAGAATAATCTATTTTTTAATCATGAAGCTTGATCCTCAGACTAATGCCAAACTTGTAGTTACTGGAAGCATGACCAGGAGGCACACTCATTCTTCCTTCTCACTAACTTATGGAAATAGATTCATCAGACCTGACAGAGATAGCATTGTAGCACTATTGTCTCTGGGTCTTCAACCTGATTCAGCAAAACACATCTAGGCAACATCTACCACAGACTAGATCAGAGAAAATTTGGAAATGCCATCTACAAAAACATTATAGAAATAGAATTTTTGTAACATTTCCATGGTTTTACTGATCCATCATGGTACAGTGGTTTGAGTTTGGGCTACTACTCTGGAGACCAAGGTTTGATTCCTCTGCTCGGCCACAGAAACCCTCTGGGTGACCTTGGGTAAGTCACACCCTCTCAGCCTGAAAGGGAGGCAAAGGCAAGCCCCCAAACAAATCTTGAAAGAAAACCCTGTGATAGGTTCACTTTTAGGGTAGCCATAAGTCATAAATGACTCGAAGGCATACAATTATCCATGAAGCAGAAAAAAAATATAGGTAACTGCATTAAACTTTGAACCTTCATTCTGTGCTATTTTGCTAGCCTCCCCTTCCTCCCTCCAATCGGCAGTAACTTTGTAGTACACATATTACAGGCACAATAAAAGTACCTGTACTCTTTTGTTTCACAGAAAGTAGAATTTTGAAGGCAGACATAAAGTCGAATAGGGGAAATATGTTTCTATTCCCTCCAACACCTACTTTGGTCCAAATCAGAGCCCTTCACTTCTGCTTTAATAGTTTAAAAAGGACAGGCAGAGTCATGGTTAAATCTATCTATTTTGGCCCTCAAGTCAATGAGACTGTACGGGTCTACAGGCAGCACTTTGACTGGGAAAAGGTTATGACTGAGAAAGATGAATTTACATAAAGTGACTTCATGCACAAGATGAAGTAACTTTTCATGTGCTACTCACTCATCAAAAATCAGTAGTATAACTAACAAATGTATGGTTGTTGCAAAAGATTTGAAACTGGGACAGCTATTTGAACTCAAGAGGTAAAATTTGTCAGCACTACTGCTTTCATACTGAAGATGAAGGAATTGTTTGTGTGAGAAATCAGCCACCAGTGACATACTAATCTGGCTGATCTAATACATTGTAGGATATGAAAACTATATCGCTCAAGTACCAGGAATTCAGCGTGGGTTTTGTGCAACTTAATCTTTGCAATAATGAACTTGTTGAACCATAGCTAAGAGACACTGCAAGTGACGCAGTTTTTTTTCTGTCAACAACATGGGTTAAGTACTGCACAATTGTATCCAAATGTAATGGCAGATTTATTGAAAGAGTGAAGTCACAGTAATGGCATTCAATGGCATTCCTAGATTCGATTTATGACCTTTGAGGAAAAGCAACTTTTTAAAAGGTTCTTGTCATTTAATGGTTTTCATTCATCTATACAACTGAAAATACTCAGAAGGAGCATTTGCTCCTGAAGGGAAGGTACCACTAAAGAACAGAAACACCCTTACCCATTGAAGTAGGACATTTTGTCCTCTAGATGCATTTTTGTTAACACAGGCCATTTCTGCACTAGCCTGTTATAACGTGATGATTCCACTTTCAACATCCTCTGGAATCCTGGGGTTTGCAGTTTCGGGAGGGGCCACAAACCCCAGGATTCCAAAGGATGTTGAAAGTGGAATCATTGCGCTATAACAGGCTAGTGTGGAAATGGCCACAGTTAGCATAAAAGACAGCCTGCGATGTAGTCCTTCTAGGATGCTGTGACCTGCATGGTAATAAATAAATTTTCCTGGGCAGGGAATTTATCAACAGTAGATATCTGCAATCTGGTTAATGAGATTTCCAGAATTCTCATCCAGATAAGTTTTTTTAATATTGAGAACTTTTTTTAAAAAAAAACTTACCTGGGTGAGAATTATGAGTGTGAGTATGCCTCCTAGCCATGCGTCCAGTAACCACAAGATTGGCATTAGTTAGTGAGAGGGTAGTTAGTTTGTAGATGGCACTTCCAAGTTTTCTCTGATCTGGAGTGGTAGATATTGCCTAGATGTGTTTTGCTGAATCAGGTTGTAGACCCAGAGACAATAGTGCTACAATGCTATCTCTTTCAGGTCTGATGAGTCTTTTTCCATAAGTTAGTGAGAAGGAAGCATGAGTGTGCCTCCTGGTCATGCTTCTGGTAACCACAAGTTTGGCATTAGTCTGAGGATCAAACTTCATGAATAATTATTTTCTGTCTCCAGTTTTTCATTTGGTGGCACCCTAGTTCCAGGGGTTTCTGGAAGAAACTGATTAGCAGGATCTGTTTCCATCCACTTTCAGGTCTGGTTATAATTTGTGGTTCCTTAACTGATGATCTGTGCTGGGAATTAGACGAGTGTGACTGCATTGGTTCTGCTGGATCTCTCAATAACTTTCAATATTAAAATGCATAATATCCTTTTAGACCAACTCTCTGGGATCAGACTTGGAGGGGCTGTTTTACAATGTCTGTTTTCCTTCTGGAGGAAAAACTCCAAAGTTGGTGCTGTTCAACCCCATTTCAGTTTGCCTGTGGAGACCTTTACAGTTCTGGTCTTGTCCTTCATGTTATTTAACATGTTTAATTTTAAGAAACATATGAAACCATGGGAAGAAACTATCTGAAGTCTGGGGTACAATGTCACCTGTATATTGAGGGCAGCTGTACTGATGACACTCTCCTTTCCATCTAAATTTGAGAAAGATGTTTGTCAAACAGTGCCTGATGTCAGATATGGATTGGATGAAGTAAACAAGTTGATATTTCATTCAGAAAGATGGAGGTAATTTTCATTAGTTGAAATGAAACTAATGAGCCACTATCAGACCCAGATGAGCAAGCAAGATTGGAAGCAAGTCCTCAACCATGGGAGGGCAGGCAGGAACTCCAGGAGTGGGGGGAGGATGGAGGTGGAGGGAAAAGAGAGAGGGATCTGTGAAATGGTGTATGAGGCATGCATTCCTGCCAGCAACGAGGATTGGAACCAAGCCCACAACTACTGCAGGGCAGACAGCACCTTGGGGAAGAAGCTACATCTCACCCTGCAATGCTCGGGAGTGGCAGTAGTTCCAGTCCTAGTCACTTGCTTGCAAAAAAACAGGTTTGGAATCAGGCCCTCAGCTCTAGCTCTGTAATGCTGGTACAAGACATGTGACATTAATCAATTTTTCCTTTTCAATACTGTAGGTTTGGGTGGGTCAGAGTTCCTTGGTATGTTACTTAGTGTAGTGTAGTATAGTGTAGTGTAGTTCGGACGTGTCTAGTGTAAGAGATGAGTCTTTTAGTAATGACTTGTGTTATTATGTTTTAATTTTAGTCTAATTTGATTTAAGGCCTTTCCACACTACACTGTTATAATGTTTCCACTTTCAACATCCTGTGGAATCCTGGGGTTTGTAGTTTACTGAGGCCAAAGGGCTCTCTGGATGAGAATTCTAAATGCCCCTCCCTAAACTGGAAACCCCATTGGATTCCATCAAATGTTAAAAGTGGAATAATAACACTATGACAGTGTAGGATGAAAAGGCCCTTAGTTGTATATGTGTTGTATTTGCTTTTGTGTGGTTTGCTTCTTTTCTCCTGTTCTTTAATTTTCCCTGTTGTTATTTATTGGTTTGTTTGTATCTAAACATTAAATCTTCTGGACTTCCGGCAGCATGGTGATCTGCTAGGATGCACCTAGCGTAGCTGCGAAGGTGCAACCACTGATCGGGGGTTGAGTGCCTGTGAATTCGAGTGTTGCAGGACAAAGTTGCTTATTTGAAAAAAGAAGTTCAAAGGCGACTCGCTAAGATCTGGATTCCAGAGACTAGTGTCCAGGTTGAAAGCACGATCATCAGGTCCATTGATCTAGGACCAGTCACGGATGTGCTGGTGGGATCGAGTCATCTATAACCCCATTCTGGCCCCTATTAAAGGGTAAAGGCTCGCTACTGCTTTTTAAAGTACATATGAAGAGGAATCAACTATTGCATATCACTTTCTAAGAAATTTGTGTAGGCATATCTCCAGCTGTTTTCATCTTATCTGTACTTTGAGCACCTCTATATTACCGATCTTGACATTAGATGGAGAACAGATATAAGTAAAAGAGATTATAAAGTGGTGCCTCCTCTGTTGCTCTGCCGAAAGCGCGCCAGACTCTGCGGACTTTGCCTAGCTCAAGTTAAGTTTAGAGCTATATTGAGTTAAAAACAAATAGACAATATTCATAAATTTTGACAGCGGGCTTATTGGAGAACAATCATTACTCGAGAACTGAAACCTATGGATCAAGTGGGAGAGTTTCAATTTTGAACTTGGACTGATTGTCTTTAAAAATTGGCACCAACTGTATAGCACAGTGTGGAGAACTAAGGTGCTTATTTTTTTTCTTTTGTTTGATTACTCTGTAGCTATTTTTGGAATAGAAGGATCTGACAGATAAGTTGAAGGGACATTTTCTCCACTCCTCACCCGCTATTGCAATTTCCAAATTGAACTGTCTTACCTAAAGCGGGGAAGTA
The DNA here is from genome assembly GCA_948474755.1 of Ctenosaura bakeri. Taxonomy (NCBI): domain Eukaryota; kingdom Metazoa; phylum Chordata; class Lepidosauria; order Squamata; family Iguanidae; genus Ctenosaura; species Ctenosaura bakeri. The sequence goes on along the minus strand of CAOLHI010003223.1, from coordinate 90,638 downwards.
AAACTCTGGCTCATAGGGACTCCTTTTTTTTTTAATCATCCCAGGGAACAAAGACTAGAGTTACAAATTACAAATAGATATTAACTTGCCCAGTTTAATTATTTGATTTTATCAGTTTGACTCTCTTTTTTTTGGAAGAGGACACTAATTAAATAAGAAGTTTTATCTGGGTTTATTTCGGACTTGGTTTTACTTGATCTGTCTTGGACTTGGACTTCATATATAGTTTTTCTTCAACTCCTTGTCTCTGCTGTTTCTACTTGAAGATTGTTTTGGGACAACTATCAAAACAACTAAGAACACCTGTTCACTAAGGTCAGGGACATTACAATTTCAAAACATCCAAGAGGATAAAATGAAGTGTAAATAACTAGTTAAGAACTTCAGCTTGAATTTCTAGTCAATATTGCACTCTAGTGGTCAATTTAGAACTATAAGGCCAACATTACAAGATCTACAAGGATTCTGTAACTATTTAAGGTGCTTTTTTAAATAGCATTTGTCTTTCCTGGATTGTATATTTGGATGTATTATCAAGAAATATATTATAAGGTCTAATACAAAGAAGATATATAATTTCATATTTACTAATTAATTACACAGCATATAATAGTGATTTGAGTAAACAAATTTGCTTTAATCATATATATTTAATTGATACAAAATCATATAAAACCACAGAGTTAAAATCATAAACTGAAATCCTTTCTTTCCTTTTCTTCCTTGATGTAATATTCTATATAAAAAAATCCTGATAATAATTTTGGAAGTTAATATGTTATATATTTAATTTATTGCTATTAGATAATATAAATAAATTAGTAATAGTCTATAAAACCATTTATTAAGTTAGGGTTGCACATGATTGTCTTGAATGGTCTGAAGAGAATTAAGCTATACAAAGGAATGTAACCAATTTATGTAACCAATTTCATTAAGGTGTCATAATTTATTGATTAATAATTGAAATTCAAAACTGATAATTGAAAATTGATTGATATTGATTTGTTGATATATTGATTGATTGATTGATTGATATATGAACTGATTCAGAAATAAATATTGATTTATACTGAAAAATTAATTAATTCAACTTGAAGAAGAGAAAAGGAGATAGTTCATTGTATTGGTCTCAGGTTCCAATACATTATACAAGAAAAGTGAATCTTTGTCAATCATCAACATGTACGGAAGAATTAGGAGAGCCATTGCACAAATACAACTGCAGCTACAATTGCACCCCTGGGGGATACTTTCCTTAGAACTTCCAAAATCTATAGAACAACAGAAACCAATTGACACCAATTTGCCTCTATTAGAGGAAATGAGAAAAACTGCCTGGAGTTGAGGTCAGAAATGAGAGACTTATCATCAGGATTTAAAGAAGTGGAGAACTTTGGTTTCAAACTGAAACCAATAACTGAAGACTTAAGAAAATTAAATAAAAGAGTGGACAACATCCAGGAGAGGACTACAAATCTTGAGAAGAAATCAAAGGACATGGAATACTCAATTGAAGAAGAACAAACTAGGAACACCCGTATGGAGTTAAAATATGGAGATAAATGCATAAAAATAAGAGATATTAAAGACATTCTGAAGGAAAACTTATATTCTTGTTTGATTCCGGCTTTCCTTGAATTTACTGGCTGGACGGCAGATCAAATAGACTCTGAGATTGATAAGATTTTTAGAATAAATTCACTGATATCCAAGAAGAGAAACATACCATATGACACTGTCATATACTTTGTTCGAGATCTAGTGAAGGATCTTTTCATTCAACAAAATTACTCCAACAGTCTTAGAGTAGATGGGAAGGAAGTAAAGTCTTTAAATATGTCCCTTCACAGATTTTGAAAAAGAGAAAAGATTATGGATTTTTGACCCAAATCTTGCAAAAGAAAGGCATCCCATATAGCTGGGGAAGATTTGAAGAATCATAATCACATTTCACCAAAAGCGATATGTTCTAAATTCAGTGATGAAGGCCAAAGATTCTTTAAAGGAATATAAAGAAAACCTAACCAGACAAGAAGAGCTGCAACCAAATTTGAGAATAACACCACAAGAGCAAAGAACTATGGAGGACAAGATTTAGAACCCAATCTGATATTGCTGGAGGAAGAGAAAAGAGATCCGCCATCTGATGAATATATTGAACAAGACAATGATCCAGAACAACAAGAAGATAAGGTGGACAAGGAATCAGCACAAGAATTGGATCTGCAGGAGATAGAAGACTTATAAACATTTATAATACCATGTTATGGGACTGAAAATTATTTCCTGGAATGTTAAGGGAATTAACTCACCGGCAAAAAGAAAAAAAGTTTTCCATTACCTATAAAAATACAAATCAGACATTTCTTGTATACAGGAAACACATATTAGAACAAGAGACCTTAAATAAACTCTAAACTCTAAACTAAGACTAGACTTCTCAGCATGAGTTGACAAGAAGAAAAAATGTTAAAATTTATGTACAGAAAAAATGCAATCCCAAAGAGATATTTAAGGATACAAATAGAAAATTTTTAGCCGTAGAAATTGACTTTCAAAAATCCAAGATATTGTTGATTGGTGTTTATGCCCTTGAAAACAAGAAAACTTTTTATGAAAAGCTACTCCTAAGATCTTGGACTATGGTTACTGTCAACTAATTCTGATGGGAGACCGGAACAAAGTAATAAATCCTGACATTGATCAAACAAAAAGAAACCATGGTAAATTGCCAAAGTCTTTTCTGGAGATAATGGATAATCTTTTAATTGTGGATACCTGGTGGCATTTATATGGGACCAAGAAAGAATTTACTTTTTGTTCAGAGGTCCATCATACATGGTCCTGTATAGATATGTTTTTGACCTCAAAGACTTTGAATAAAAATATTTTAAAAATTGAAGCGTGTCCCAAATCGATCTCAGACCACAATGCTATTCTCCTAACTCTTGAAACAAGAAGAATGGAATATGCTTGGAGACTAAAGGATTATCTTCTTCGCAATTATGATATAATCTTGAAAGCAAAACAAGAACTTAAAATTTTTTTCATTACTAACTTGAGAGAAGAGACCCCAAGACATATTGTGTGGGAAACAGCTAAGGCTGTGATGAGAATTTTTTTTTCATCCAGCAAGAAATCCAACTAAAATGGCAAAGAAAGGATAAGGAGTAAGAGATATTAGATGAGATAAAGAAAAAAGAACTTCAACAGAATACAAAAAATACAAAACTTCTTTTTGAAATAAAAGCATTGCAAAAACAACTAGAGATGGAGACAATATATGAAATGGAGAAGAAGTTGAAATTTCTGAAGTAAAAATATTTTGAAAATGCTAACAAATCTGGCAAATGGCTTGCCCACAGATTTAAAAAAGAAAGAGAGAAATGTGTATTTTTGGAGATTAAAGATGGAAAAATTATTCACCATCACCAAAATAAAATAAAGGAAGTATTTACTCAATACTACAGTAAACTATTTAAAGAAACACCAGTGAATATTAATCAGATTTCTAATTACCTGGAGGGATTAAATACACAAAAACTGACTGAATAACAAAAGAATGAATTAAACCATCCAATAGCCAAAGTAGAGATACTTAATGCCAGTAAGAAACTGAAAGAAAGGACAGCAAATGACTTCTCTTCTGTCTTCTACAAAACTTTTCATGAACAATTGATTGTGCCATTACAAAATCTAATTAATGAAATAACATACAAGAAGTTACCATAATCATGGGGTCAAGCAAATATCACACTAATTCTAAAAGAAGGAAAAAATGTGTTGGAACCAAAGAATTACAAACCTATCTCACTTTTAAAGTTAGATTACAAGGTATTTGCCTCTATGACAGCAGAAAGATTTTTAAAAGTATTACAATTTTGGATCCACAAAGATCAAAACAGCTTTCTCTCCAAAAGATACATGAAAAATAATATGCATACATTATTGAACATCATTGAACATTTCCATATTCATAATAAGAAAAAACTGGCAATGATTTTCTTGGATGCAGAGAAAGCCTTTGATAATGTAAATTGGATAATGTATATGTTTGAGGTCCTCAAGAAGATAGACTTGGGTGAGCAACTTATAAGCTGGTTCCAAGCAATGTACACAAATCAGGAGGCACAAATATTAATCAATGGGGAAAAAACAAAAACCATAACAATAGACAAAGGAACCAGACAAAGATGCCTGCTTTCCTAATGGTAATCAAAACACTAAATACAAAAATTCGGATGGACCAACTCATTACTGGTGTCAAAATCAAATCAGAGATGTATAAACTGATGGCCTTCGCTGATGATATCATCATCATGTCAGAAAACTCAGCACCAAGCATACCAAGATTATTAGCAACTCTGAATGAATTTGGAGAAGTATCAGGTTTTAAAATTAATAAAGATAAAACACAATTAATGATGAAAAATCTACAGAGGTAAGAAGGGGAGCTCAGATCCATGACAAACTTTTCCCTTGCCAAAAAAAAGTTAAATACTTAGGCATTCAGATTGCAAAGAGCAACACTGATCTTTTTGATAATAACTATAAAATGGTATAGCAAGAGATAAGAAAAGAGTTATAAAGATGGGCAAAACTTGATCTCTCACTGCTGGATAGAATAGCAGCCATTAAGATGAATATTCTACCTAAAGTGAACTTCCTGTTCCAAAATCTTCCAATTATCACAAACAGTAAACCATTCTGGGAATGGGACAAAGAATTGAGAAAATTCATGTGGAAAGGGAAGAAACCAAGAATAAGACTCCAAACTCTTAAAGATGCCAAAGAAAGAGGAGGAATGTCTCTTCCTGATTTGAAACTATACTATCACACGAACTGCTTAAATTGGGTAATTGAATGGATCTCGTTGAAAAATAAAAGATTACTTCAGGCAGAAGAATCAGACCTCTCTCTCAGTTGGCATGCGTACATTATCTATGATAAAGCTAGAATTAATAAAGACTTCATGAATCACTTCATTAGAAAATCTTTGTTAAGAATTTGGACAAAATATAAGCCACTACACTACCCTAAAATCCCATTATGGACATCAGTTCACGAAGCCTTCTACCAGCGAGAGATCCCAAGATGGAACAAGTGGATAACATATTGAGACTCAGCAGAACCCAAATCAAAAGAGGAAGGCTATACGACACATTGGCTTCTTCACAGGCAATTATTAGAAAAATATAAAATAGATAATAAACTCTATGGTATTGAATGTAAGACTACAGAATTTGACAAAATATTGCCAGACAATGTTAATAATAAAACTGGGAAGATCTATAAGCTATTATTAAAATTTGACCAAGGAAAAGAAGTGATTAAAAATAATATGTTTAAATGGGCACAAAGATCTGGGAACTTTTATTGAACAAGATCAATGGGAGAATTCCTGGAATAACACAATGAACATAATAAAACCCTCTAGATTAAGAGAAAATTACTACAAGCTACTATACAGATGGCATTTATCTCCACTTCAGATAGCAAAGATGACAAATAATAAAAATCCCACATGCTAAAAATGTGAATATATAGGAACATTATTTCATTCATGGTGGAGATGCCCTATAATTAAAAGATTCTGGAAACAAGTCTAAATCAAGATAATAGAGACTATAAGAATATAATTCCCACTTTGTCGAAAGATTTATTTACTGAATATGATAGGTAGCTCTCCACAACTACAATGATTAAAGAAAACTCAAAAACGGGTGCTGCTATACATGATAACCACAGCCAGAATAACTTTAGCACAAAGGTGGAAAAATTAAGTGGCTCCATTGATTGAAGACTGGCTGTTGAAGCTTTAGGAAGTCGCAAAATTGGATAAATTATCTTATTAAATTATCTTATAATCCCGCTAACCAATTTAGAGAGACATGGGATTTCATTTCCCTTTTATGGGAGTCTACTTGGGATAAATTAGGAACAACAGCCGTGTCATATTGCATGGTTCTGACCTTGTATAGGGTTTGTTAAACATACAGAAGAGTGGATTTGAACATGGTAAATGAGATAAAGAAAAATGTCTGTACCAAAAGACTCTTATATAGCCTACATACATACATGTAATATTTTTTATGAGATGGTAGGATTTAGTGACAAGGATGCACAGTCATGCATGGAAGGTCTGCATACCTACATATCTTAATTGGAGAGATAGAAACAAATATTTTATCTCCCATAATCTTAGAATAGGAAGTTGCAGTAAGATAAAGGAACCTGAATATGATAAAAGATAAATTATATTTAATTTAAGATAAATTATATTTAACGATTAAGAGCTTTAAATTGTATGGAAACCATTCATTAAACCATAGACTGTTTAATTTGAAATCATTTATTTTCATTTTCTCTCCTAATGACCAATCATGTTTCTATTTCTATTGCTAATTTTGAAGTAATACATAAAATGTTTCCTTTTTGTATTTTATTTTATTTTTTTAAATTGATAATAAACATTAAATCTAAAAAAGAAAACTCTGGCGTAGTATCTTCACTGTGGAGCAATAAATCCCATGGCAAGTGATAGGATATTTCTCAAATAATTAAATTCAGGTCTGAACAGTTCTTAAAGATGGAGAAGCATACTTGTAGGGGAAACTGAACATGGTTTCTTATACTGTGATGGTGCATGGTGACAAACGGAAGTGATACGGGTGCAAGATATGTTCTTGAGCTAGAAGATCTTTTATTTGTCAGGAGGTTGACAAGTAAAGGACTCATCATCCAATCTAAAAAGAATACATATTTGGACCCATGTGGCACCAGCACTGTGGGTGAGGGTAGTGTTTTGGTGCCCTCATTGGGAAAATAGTAATGTCTTGTACCCAGCGTTGGATGCTGGGATGTATCACATGATGGGAGCCAAGTAAGAACCTATTTAAGGCCAGCTCACCCTCCACATATTCTTATCTGAATCTATGCAATACAGGAGCCAGGACGAATTTGGACTGGATTGTAGCAACTATTGGCAAAGATCTGCTGACCGGTTTCAGGGACAGGGAATGGGAAGGAGTAGTGTCAGTTTTGGAGCAATTAGAATACAGAACAGGGCAGCTTAGGATAGCATGACTGGTCAAGGAATGCAAGCAATGCTAGGTTCCTTTCCATTGTCTGTTCATTTGGCATCTTTTCCTGTCCCTCCTCTTTACTTTTTTTTTTTCTGCCTCTGGTTTTTCCTCCTTTCCAGTAGCTGTAACAGTGATCCCATCTCTGGGTCATTTCTCTATCCTGCTTAACACATTGGGTACCACTCTCCTTTTTTGCTGTGTAATTTAACTTGGTTCTGTGAAGTGTGGCTTTGGCCCACCTTGGCAAACCCTGTTGCTACTGGCTTGCTTCTTGGGAGTGTTGAGATGGAACGTGGGTAAGGAGTGAGAGATATTTGGTTGACCCTCTTTGCTTTGCTTTGCTTTTGTGTGTGTGTGTGTGTGTGTGTGTGCCATTTCCAAGTCTTTGCTTGATCATCCCTCTGTGAATGATCTTAGTATAGGAGGGTAGTATTGTAGTCACATTGTAGAAATATAGTGTTCAGGTGCTAAGGATTGAGAGAGTGCAGTCTGCTGGTGCTCCCCCAATAGTTTGGCATACATGCTGCACTGGGGAGAAGTGGCACTTCCAGTAGGCACATGTGGGACTCCACAGGCACTTAACCATCATGGGAGGGGGTGGTGAGTATGCCATTGGGAGGGAGGGCAGCTTTTGGCTGGGCAGTATTGCAGCTAGATGGCTCTTTGCTGAGAATGCAAAGGGGAACTTTACAAGGGCCTGGCAAAGAGTGCTGGAGAATTTGGTTGGAGTCCTGATTCCACAGGCTTTTCCTGAGAGTTTGTGGGAGAGAGGCCATACTGTTGGCTGTTAATCCACTATTGGAGCCTCTCCTGAAACTGCAAACCCCAGGATTTCATAGGATGTTGTTACCGCAGTTTCTAGCCTGAACTTCAGGGATATTAGATATCACTTTGATATCAGTGATTTGGCCTTCTTTACCTATTCCTCTCCAGGTGCTGCGAGGTCCCCCAGACAAGTTCACAGACAGGCACAGCCGCTAATCGCTGTAATATTCCAAACAATACAGGCAGGCCAGAAATAGCCGTCCCGCCACTTCAGGAGACCTCAAAGGCAAGTACTCTATTATGTATGCACACTACTTACAAAGAACTCCCTGCCCCGAGCAGGCAGCTTAATTAGAAGAATCCTCATCTGCCAAGCACTCTGTATTTGCATACTGTCTACTCTATTGTCAATTTGGTCTTAACTCAATCATGCTAAATTCCGACCTTTTGGAGGCTTTGTCTCCAGCCTGAAACTCATTGTTTTCCCCAAATACGGACTAGCCTACAGCCACATTTTCCCCTATAAAAACCCCTGACTTTAACAACTTCTTCAGATCGCTCCCAACTTCCATCCTGCCTTGCTGCCGCTTTGCTTGGCGAGACCTCCCCTCAGTCCCACGTACTGAGAATTCCATACCTCTGAACTTCTGCTGCAGACTACCCGGGCTTCAGGACAGGTGTAGTATTACCCAAACCAATAACTCCTCTTAAGAATCCCTCTATCCCACTCCAACCTTTATTTCTATAGTTATCTGAGTGACTGTGTTGCATACACTGTTTGATTGTATTTTAATAAAGATCACAATTATTATTTCACATCTGTTTGCTCCTTGACTCAGCCCGACCCCATAGACATTGGGTAAAAGATTCTGCTCCCTTGCCCTGCCTCTCGTATTGCTAGCTTGTGCTCTTAGCTAATTTCCCCAACTTATATAATTTGGAGCGCATTTAGGTGTGCCTCACGGGACCCCCAGAAATCAGGGTAACAATGTTGCAAGTGGAATAATAGCACTATGACAGTCTAGTGTGGAAATGGCCGGAGTTAGGAACTGTCACTAGTAGGTGAGTTCTAGACAGCACTGTTATTCTTGACTGGTGGATGGGGTAGATATGGTTTCAAAGGGCAGGAGGGCATCCAAGAGGCAAGGTCCCTGTCAAGAAACCCCCAGCTAAGCATCCGCTCCTGGTTTCTGCAGGATCCTCAGAGAACGAAGGTGAAAGGGCAGAGAGCATGGCCGTCTTAGCAAAGTTAGAAGAGTTGGAGAGGAGTAAGACTCAGACTAAGAAAGAGGTGAAATCCAAAAAGGACAACAGAAATATGTTTAACCAGATGGTTCTCTCCTGCTTTGAGGCACTGGACATGAAGTTTTGGGAAGATGATGGGACCGCAGTGGCCTATGATGATGTGGTGACTTTATGGGAGGGAGCAGAGCAAATGTCAATTGGGAGGAATCAAGGCATGCATCTGCCTTTTGGGGGGCCTTGTGAGTCAATGAGCTGGTGGCAATATTAAGGCATGACACAACAAGAAGAGCTCTGAGGATGTGGCCTTGGCAAAGGATCAGGTAAGCATAAGGATTAGTTGTTCTAAGATGAATCAGAAGGGTGAAGGGGTGAATATCAAACTGGTGTTGTGTGCAGACCCTGAATTATATGCAGTGTGAGTGATGCAACAGTGCATACAGGTGAGGGGATCCAGACGGGAGTTTCTGTTTTGCCACACTAACTTCTCACCCCTAAGTAAATATCAGTTTTGAAATGTCACCACAAGGGGCTTGCAGAGACTGAGGCTGGAAGGGGTAAGTTCAGCACCCATTCATTCCAAATGGGGGCTGCCTCAATGGTCTTTGCAAGAGGACTGGGGTAGAAGTCTATCTGGCCCATTGGGCATTGGAAATCATAAGCAGCAAAAAGGTATGTGATCCTATTAAGTTTTAATGGTGCTGTGTCTTGCTAACAGTGTGATTATTGAAGCCCCTAGGTTCAGCATGGCAAGATGGTGGGTCCTGAATTGTGGCTGCAGTGTGGTGTACTGGGTGGGGCATCAGGCATGAAACTGTCACTTCGGGGCACAGCTGGGTCTGAATGAGTTGGCTATGATGGAGTGACTGGGCAAGACAAGATTCTAGTGGAGCGGGTTGTTCCCTCAGCTATTCAAGGAGTGCCGTGGGCCTCCCCCTCCCCCTCATGTGTTAGTCATTCACCTTAATGGGAATGACTCGGGCTTCATGAATGACAAGGTCTTGATTTTGCAGGCCTTAAATGATTTCCAGACTATAGAAAGTCATCAGCCTGGGGGTATCACTGATTTTTATGCCATCTTACCCTGTCAGGTGTGGAGAGGTGAGGGTAACCTGAAACATATGGACATTACTCACAGGAGGGCCAACAGAGAGGTGAGGAATGCCTTGGTAAAGGGTTGGGCCACTTTCTTCTCCATCCAGCCATACTCTTCAAGTGGCCAGAGCTGTATTGGGAGGATGGAGTGCATTTGTTTGAGGAGAGTAACTTGTTGTTCCTGGAACAGCTGCAGCAGGGGGTGAAGGCCATACTGGTCAGCTGGTGGGGGAATCACAGAATCATAGAGTTGGAAGAGACCACAATGGCCATCGAGTCCAACCCTCTGCCATGCAAAAACACACACTCAAAGCACTCCCAGCAAATGGCCATCCAGCCTCTGTTTTAAAACCTCCAAAGAAGATGACTCCATCACACCCAAGGTATATTCCACTATCAAACAGCTCCCACTGTCAGGAAGTTCTTCCTGATGTTTAGGTAAAATCTCTTTCCCTGTAATTCGAATCCATTGCTCAGTGTCCTAGTCTTCATCTTCAACATGACATGGCTATCATGTCAGCTCTTAACCTTCTTTTCATCAGTCCAAACATACCTAGCTTATTAAGCTGATCCTCATAGGGCATGGTTTCCAGACCCATCACCATTTTGGTTGCCCTCCTCTGGACTCTTTCCTTGACCTTTATAAATTCAGCAATCATCTTCAGCAGCTACTGAGAGAAATCAGTAGGTGAATGGCACTTACCTATCCCTACAACATCACTTGTGGTCTCACATTGGAAAGATCCTGGGTTGTAACATTCTCCCACCTGGAATGGCCTTAGTTCTTTCTTCTGGCCAGTGGTCCAGAATGCCAACTTGTGATCCACAGGCCATGCTGCCCAACATATGTTTGTCCATACATTCCATAAGAAAGTGGAATCAATAGCTTCTAAATGAAGAGTTCACCATGTAATGTTCACTGAAACACATACTCCTCACTGACCAGGTTTTTAAAAGTACCTTCCCTCATCTGTACAGACCTAGCAGGATAGCCACATGCAAATGAATGGAGTAGGATGGAGGGCAACTGAAGAGGTAAAGGATATCAATGCACAATATAGCATGAAGAAGGCCCTCAAATTAAGATCTATTGTTCTGTTCCTTCAAGTTGTTTCAAAGATATGACGACCCTAAGATGAACCTATCAAAGGATTTTCTGGGGCTGAGAGTGTGTGATGGATCCACAGTCAAGCAGTGGGTTCCATGGCCAAGCAGTGAATCAAAACGAGGTCTCCAGAGTCATTGTCCCATGCTCAAACCACTACACCATACTTGATCTCCAAATCAAGGTACAGATCCCAAATATCTCAGACTTTAAAGAGGCCTGGGCAAGCTGATACATAGCTTTTGTCTGTCATCTTGATTACATGCCTAATTGTTCCATACCAAAAAAGAAAAAAAATGACCTAACTTAATTGCATTTTAATTACTATCATATATCTATCAAATACATGCCATTTCCCCCTTAGTCTAGAATAGAAGCAAGAACTTGTAAGACTAAGCAATATTAAATATTGTTTGAATATATTACATCTAACAGGAAACTGGCATCTAATATTTGCTGTCTTGTTCCACACATAATTGGATTTAAAATTACAGAAACTGTAAGAGAACAAGTGAAGAACTTTTATACTATGGCAGTTATTACCAGTGGTAGTCCCTGTGGCTCACCTGAGAAAAGAACTGCTCATGTAATAACATCAGATGCAAAACAAGGAGAGAAAATATCCCACAGTTCAGTGAAGAGAAAAAACATGAATGCTAAGGCCGTTCCTCCTTGCTTAATTGTAGAAGTTGTTCAGACTTCTTCATTTAGACAGAAGTGTCATGGTACTTGATTTAGACTATCCTCCTCTGTGGCCCTTTCCACACAGGGGTAATAAAACGGTGTAGCACGACCTCTGACGCAGGTCGTCTACACCGTAAAGTGGATTGGGGTGGACTACTTTAGTGTAGTTCCACACCCCAATCCACACTAGAGCGACCAGAAGTGGTGGAGCTGCGTGCTTTTTAAAAACCACTTTTGAGGAGGTTTTTAAAAAGCATGGGGCTTGCAGCCGCATGCAGCCGCGTGCAGCCCCGCCGCAGCGCCCGGTGTAGATTTGCAGGCGCGCGCAAGTGCGTGCCTGCAGATCTGCTAGGGGCGGGCTTTCCAGCTGGTGACATTCTCTGGTTGGTGGAGAGCCTCCGCCAGTTGTAAGCCGCCATTTTGGACACCACAGGATGCTGAGGAGTGTGGAGCAGCGAACTTGTGCTGCTCCACGTGGCGACGGACTTACCCGGTTTCAGGTAAGCTCCGTTTCAGGACGTTTTACCCCGTTTCTTCCTCCACATGTGGAAAGGGCCTGTATTATGTTTTTATTTGCAATTTGTATTTGCTTTAATTACAATATTCTCACTATAACCTTTGCTTTTGTCACTGAATGTTGGAATTTCCACAAAAAGAATAGGGAGTTTATTGTAAATTATAAGAATTATAAAAATGATCACCATAATGTAGTCATCATATTTTGTGAATATTCTGCTGTTTTATCTCTTATATTTCCCACCTTCCAGAAACCATCATGGCAAGAGTTTTTGGGTGCTGAAAAGGGCATAAAGCACTACTTCTGTACTATTGTAATTAGTAGGGGCTGGTGAGTTCCATCTCAATAGGACAGTGAATCTGTCCAAGGAGTTAGATAGCTTTAAAGGAGCTCTGGAACTGTTTTGGACAGTCAGGCATACGGCCTCACTGTCCAGCTGATGTGGGACAAATGGGCCACCAATGATTTTAGTAATCCCTTCTGGCTCAGCTCAGTTGTGCTAAAGCCATTGTTCTAGCTATTGTGAAAAGCTAGAACACAACCAAAACCACTCTAGAGGCCACATTCACCACATTAACTACAACCACAATAATTTCTAGCCAGAATAATGAATCTGATACTCTTCTTCAATGGTGAGAAACAAACTGTCCCACAGCTACTGTCAGAGTGCCAGTGCCAGTAGTGCTAGCTAGCATAGGCAATGGTGATGAAGGCTGGAACTTGCAATTCAGTAACATCTGGAGGGCCTCTTGATTCCCACTTCTGCCCTGTCTCAAGGGTGGGTGGAGGAATCCTTTCTGCTTGCAAAGCTACTTACATAAAATGCTATGTCATTGTCCAGACAGCAAGCAGTAAACACTGCACAGGTTAAAGAGTTGTGTTAGATATTTTGAAGGTCATAGAGTTACAGCTTTTGGGTTCATTGCAGCATAGTTCCAACTGTGCTCAACAGGCACTTTTAGTTTCCAACTCTTTATGAAGACCAAAAATTGCTTCCCTTAGAGAAGCTGCTGACAGAACTGTGACAAGTCATATAAGCAGCTGGTGGAATACATCTATCTATCCATCCATCCATCTGGTGATTCTAGCTCACACAGCTCACACCAGATCGCACTTTTTGATTCCTGCATTTATAAATGTAAATCCAATCATTCTATTGTTGCAGCATATTTAAAATAATAGATAATTTAACCTTATGAACCCACTAAGATTTAACAGAGCGTCTTGAATGTTTACTTTGTCAGTCTACTTAACACTCCATCTTGGTTGCGTTATAATTCATCTTTAGAATTACATATATGGAAAACATTACTGTTCTGGTTGAAGACAGCCACTTTTTTTAACAAATGATGTTGAAAATTTGTATCATTTGCCTTGTGTCTGTTCTATTATCAGTGGAAAGGATGTTCATACTAAGGGATAGAAATATGCTGAGGAAAAGGTGGAGGAATGTGGCATTAAATGATTCCTTCAGGATAGGCATGTTTATTGAGATATAATGGCCATTCATTGCTTCTATAAAAATGTATTTGACATTCCAAGATCATCAGGGTTCCTACATAAATACCAGAAAGATTCATTACAAGATCTCTGACATGTTTCATTTTGGAAAGGGAAGATTCAGGATTGTTGACTAACAAGAGAGGAAAGAAAAATATATTTTGACTGCAGTAGAAAACTGATACATACAAACACACATATGTGGAATATATTCTCTCCATATTGTGGTATATTTATGCTTAGCATTCTGTAAAATTATTTTGTGAATGTAAACTAAGATGTGTGCGTGTATGTGTGTGTGTGTGTAAAACTTATCCTTGGATCAAGTCCTGTTGTACATCATACCAGTCCTTACTGCACTAGCCCACCAGTTGTATGTATTTGCATACATTTTAAACGTTGCTATGCATTTAACAAGAATTGAAGAAGAGGTACTAAATGATGCATGACATTCAAGGCACACAAAGTGCCCAAGAAAGTAACTTTGGTGTAATGTATGTTGCAGTTGTGTAGGGGCATGGGGACATGGGGGGTGATTTTCCCCAGGTGGCAATGTTTTTGGGACGGCCCGGCCTGTAGCCACACCCCTGCATGCCCTGGCCATACCTTGTGCCCTGGCCACACCCCCGTGTGCCCTGGCCATGCGCCCGCGTCATAGCCCCATCACCCTCCACACACTCCCAAGCTCCGCCACTGGTATGTTGGGAAAACAAAACTGACTGAACGCCTTAAGTTTACATCACCTTAAAAGCAAAGGAATTGAGTGGACAAAAAAAAAGTCAAGTGCAAGAAAGAAAAATTGGCAGTGGATCAAACCACTTATCCAAGAGAGAACAAATAGTGCTAAATCTTGTCTCCAAATTCAAAATGTACAACATGTTCCAACATGTTACCTGAAACATTTCTTTCCAGAGATGAACCAAATGTTGATAGAAAGTATGTTCAAATACAGTATTGCCTGTATTGCAGGGCGGGAGTAGGTTTGAGATTCTCACTGAGTTTTCTTCCTAGCAATATAACTTAGAGTAGTAAGCTGATCTGACACGGGCAGCTTGGATCTCTCTTAAGTTCCTTCAAACCCAGCAACCCTGCAGCTTCAGCTCTTGCTGTGCAGCAGTTCTTTTTAACTTTCTGCACGTTCTAATTTAATTAGGAAAAACAACCACACTGAGTGTTCTGCGAAAGCTGTTTGCTGATCCACATTTTCCAAGACCAGTTGCACTTTTTTTCACTTACAGAGATGTCTGAAAAGGAATCCCAATCTTATCTACATTGAAGCAGTAAAATGTTATTACTCTTCAGTTCATGGTAACGCCAGGCCAACCCATCAATCAAGTGTAAAACAAACAAGTCACCAAGTAAGAAGCATGCCGTTACCTTTGCCCTTGATGCTTATCTATAGCAATTATGCAGCATATGAAAATTCAAGAGCATTTGAGGACACATACTCAATGAAGTTACTAACAGTTTAATTCGGTGTTAATTTTTTCTATGTCTTTAATTATATTGCAATAATTTTA
This sequence comes from Ctenosaura bakeri, assembly GCA_948474755.1. Classification (NCBI taxonomy): domain Eukaryota; kingdom Metazoa; phylum Chordata; class Lepidosauria; order Squamata; family Iguanidae; genus Ctenosaura; species Ctenosaura bakeri. The sequence continues at coordinate 75,122 of CAOLHI010003223.1, read as the reverse complement.
ATTTGTGAGCCACTTTGAGTACCAATCTTGCAGAAAAGGCTGGATAGAAATAAAGTTAACAATTCTAGGCACTACAGAAAGGAATTTTTTTAAAGTTCACAAACATTACACACAGAGGGTGTTTTTTTTTTAAAACTTAGCTCAATGATTTGAGCAAAGGTCAAGGAGAAAAGAGGGAGTGGGTCATCATCAGTATTGTCCTTTGGTGTGAGATGTGTTCCAATTGTTGCAATGTGAATGGTTGATTAACATCCATGCTCTACAGATCTGGTTGTAAGTCCACTAGTAGTAGAAATCCCAGGATAACTCTGTGACTGAATTAATTCTAATGCTGTGATGGAGAATTGCCAGGATATTTGATACAGCAAAGCTCACCAACGTTGCATTTTGAAGACTAGAATTTCAGAATCAGCATCTGGCCACACTGGGGACACTGGCCAAAAAATAATTTCCTTCCTTCCTCTACATAGTAATTTTAAAGTGCTTTCTAAAGGCATTTGAATTACACTGCTAGGGATAGGCTAATGGACTGGATGGATCTTCTTCTTAGGAAGTTCAAAGTATTTAACAGGCCTTATATTGTTCAGATGCATAATAGTTCCACAACAAAGATGAATTGAACTTTCTATTTAACAAATGAGAAAGTAAAGTTAAACCAGATTGATTCAGACTTATAACCAAAAGCTTGAATCAAATCTGCATTAGTCCTAGTCATTTCTAGTAGTAGTCCCATGTGATAAGGACTAGGAGCAGCAGTCATTCAGCCAGCAAATGATCGTGGTGCAGGGATTACATGATCACTGCAGCAAGAACTATATATGCTCAAAAACGGAAAAGCCCAGATATTCCATCTAAAGAAACACAGATTCTAAAAAGATTAGACATTGTAGAAATAGATGAAGTTTCAATGAAACTGAAAAGAAAAACAATAGAGCAGTTTCAAAATGATTGGGACCCTTTACTAACATTTTTGAAAAAAGAAGGCATTACAGGGTCGGGAGGATTTGCAGTTTAAGAATGTAATAGAAATGCATGTAAATGAAATGTGAAAGTAAATGTGAAATATCCACAATCTTAAAAAGGGGTATTAAGAGAAGGAAAATGACAATATAAATATTAGGATAAGTAATATAAGTTGGGGTTTTTTTTGTATTCTTTTTACAGCTACGGAATGTACAAAAAATGGAATGTAAAACAAATAGTGTACGGTGTTATACGCATAGTGAAAGTCAAGAGAACATATAAGAAGCTAGAAAAAGAGTTAATAGAAGAGTAAGAAAAGCAATAGAAGAGCAATAGAGCTATAGAAGAGTAAAAGTAACAGAAAGGATCAATTAATTTTATATAATAAATAATGAAATGTAGGTTGTTTATCATAATGTAACAAAAGGTACATAATAGAAACAAGGTAAAAGAATATGGTATTGTATGGTATTGTATTGTACATATTCTATATTTTAAATTATATGTATAGTTAGATTTATATATTATACAGATAATATATGTAAAACTAATAAAAAATTATTTGGGGAAAAAACCAAAGTGTTTAGCAGGCTTTATATTGTTCAGATTCATAATAGTTCCACAAAAAAGATTAACTGTACTTTCTATTTAATAAATGACAAAATAAAGCTAAACCAGATTGATTCAGATTAATAGCCAAAAGCCTGAATCAAATCTGCATTATTCCTAGCCATTTCTAATAGTAATCCCATGTGATAAGGACTAGAAGTTGCAGTCACTCAGCCACCGAATGGCCATGGTACAGGGATAATGCAGCTTTTTGTTTTAATTTGATGACAGAAAACACTAGAGCACTGGAAATAGTAAGATGTAGTTCTGGAAAATGAGAAGAAACAGGAAAAACAGGATGGCCTTCGACATGACTGAGATGGATACAGGAAGGTCCTATAAAGCACCTTTTCATTGAATTCCATACCCAAATGCCTGTGGCACACCTCAAATATATGAAGACCAGTGTGTGTAACTGTAGCCTATGGTCTTAAAATCCAAGTTGCTTTAATCCCAGTGTCTGTTCAGACCCAATCATTCCTTCAAAGCATGTTCAGGTCAACTGTACATACACTTCCAATTTGTTATACTGTACTTAAAAATTTTTATGCACCTACTCATATCCCAGTGCTTAGCCTTATTAATCTGGCCTTTAGTATACTTTTTCTTACATGCTCACAAGAAGGTTGTTTGGTGCACAGTGAGAATATACTACTGAAAACAACAGAGACCAAGGACTTACTTCTCAGTAAATATACACAGGAGCAGACTAAAGTGAATTTTATTAGCAACTCTGGCTACAATTATGCTGTTAAAACCAGTTCCTGCAGCATAGTAGCTTAGTGGGCTGAGTCATTATTGTACATCTTTTCCCCATATCCCTTGGAGAAGTAGTTTTCACAAATCTCTTGTAAACCCCATTGCCATCCATTATGGCCTCTCAGGACTACTACAGCATGTTTTCTGTACACAGTCAGGTTTGGTTGGATGATATGTTCATACCATCTTTATCCTTTTTATGTGTTAGGATCTCTCTAGACACCATAACAAACTTCTTCTGTATCAATAGATGTATAGAAGTGGTTGGTCCTAAGTTATGAAACTTGGGGGAGACCCTGGACTGAGCAGGGGTTTAGACCTGATGGCCCACAAGATTCCTTCCAGGTCTTACGAGTCTATGAAACTCACCTATTCAGTGTTAGACATATTTTATGATGCATCATGCTTTCAGGTATTAACCAAAAAAACGAACTTTATCATTTTCATCTAGAGCAGGGTTTCTCAGACTCTCTCATGTAGGAACCAGCAATTATTATTCTCCAACATGCAGGAACCAGCACTAAATATGTTCTTATTTGGTACAGTGTTTCTTTCTTTCCTGGAAAATTGTCAGGAACTGTCAACCAATGCCACTGGAACCAGTATCTGTTCGGGGACCTCCACTTTGAGTACTACTGATCTAAAATGTAATGTACTAGTTAGAACTAGGTAATTAAGTACTGTATATCCCAGAAAAACAGTTAAATTACTTTCCGAAGCAAGCAGTTGGCTTTCAAGTAGCAGGCAATTTCTTCAGTTGTAAAGAAAATCCTTTTTCACATTAAACCATCTGAAAAACAACTTGACCAATACAACAGGGAACACGAAACAGAAAGCACAAAGACTGACACAAATCAGTACACAAAAAATATACTCCTTTTTAATTTATCTTCCATTACAAAATGTACACTGATAAAACAGGCTTCAGAATTCCTTTCCTTCCATCAGTCAAGTTGCACAGGGTGCTTGGAAAGCTGAACGGAGATACATCTGTGGATGCCCGCTTATGCAACCTGAAAGCAATACTATGAAAATGTTACGGAAAATGGGGGGTGGGGCAGTATGAAGGCAACAGGAATTGAATGAGAAGGTAACGTAATGTAGTATGAGATCTTAAAAACCTTTTTGCAGAAATGTTTTTGCACTTCTTCAGGTAATGCAGCTGTAACACAAATACTTTTACTTGGAAAATACTTTTATATGGAAGAAAGAACAGCCAGGAACTTCTTCACTCACAGCACCACTAACGTACTGTATCAAAAGATCAGTGTGGCCAAAAAAGATTCAGCAACCAGGACTATAATTCCATTTCTTCCTCCCTGTAACAATACAAGACACCGAAATGAGTTTCTCTTAGCTATGGAGGCTTGATTCATGTTCTTCAATTGGATCTGCCAATTCAACAGAATCAGCACAGATGCTATTTTCAGGGTCGTCTGCACTCTGTTTGAGTTCCTCCTGATCTGGATCAACAAGCTGTGCTGTTTCTTCCTCTTCTTCTTCCTCAGCTTCTCCATCATCTTCCACGTCCATTTCAAACACTCGAATATGACGGAGGTTTGAACTTAGCTGTGATATTTGAGAGAGATTATTAACAAATTAAAAAATAGTGAATCAAATTTCAAACTTTGAGTGTGTCATCTTAAGAACTTTAAAAACATTTGCCTCATTACTGAACCTACTTCAGATTTGGGGATATACATGCTTCAAAAGCTGTCAGCTCAATGAAAAATACTTCCACACTACAGTGGCAAAAGCACACCAGACAGTTTTTGAGTTAATATTTTAAAAACTAAGTCCTGAACATGTAGGGGAGATTCTGGCCTGAGGAGTAACTCTTTCATTTCACTGATCCATTTGTTTCCTCTTTGCAAAATTTTACTTCAGATATAATGGAAACACACCAAAGGGAAGTGATTCCCATGGCATGCTATTCCAAAAATCCACTTAATGCTCCAAAGCAACAAATGCAATTTGTGGGATGGTAAAACAGCAGCAACATTTCTGCAAAATACTATTCTTGTACTGTTGCACAGCATATCCAAACTGTTTCACCAGTTAAGATAATCCATCCTGATGGTGATAAATCAGTCTAGCTTCTTTCTGAATGAGAACAGAAAAATGAAGATTACAATCCTGTGCTCACATTCTTTCAAACAAGTCTTCCTGTTTGATCAATCTGTAACTGGGGCAGATCCTGTGTAAAATTTGTAAGCTGGATCCTTACCACACAAGAAACTTTTCGGACTCCATTTACAGCAACGTACTGGGCTTTCATGTTCTCCAGCACCCTCCACTGGCCCTCTATGGTGACAGTACAAGTAGGAATGCCATCATGCTGCATATCTAACCTGGATAAGATCCAGAATAAATTCATGTTTAACTCCATACAAAGTGTTGAAATTTCACACATCCCCATAACACGCAAATTTAAGACATTCATAGATTTAAACATTTTTTAAAAGGGCAGCTGTCTTAAATCTGTGGCTGAAAAAATAAGAAAGAATCCCGTGGCACTTTACAAATGAATAAATTTAGAACTTCTTATGTTTTTGTGGATTATACACCACTTCATTTATATATTAATATCTATTAATATCTATCATGCCTGTGTCTAAATGTCTCAGGGTTAGGTTCAATCAATAAGACTGACTTTAGAGCAATTCAAAAAGCCAGAACAATTCAACATATTTAAGAACAAGGAACAAACAAACAAATAGAAGGAAACATATTTCACAGTCCAACACACCAAATCTCAGCAATAAGCACTGGACAAAAGCCTGGGTGATCACATTTTAATTTAATTTTTAAAAAAAATATTTTTGTGTCAGTCAGGCCTCGAGGGAAGGGCATTCCACACTCTGGCACCATTGATGAAAGGTCCCATGCTTCACATAGTGTATCGCTCCCAATGGTGGGTAATGGTGGAGTTCCTCTTGACTGCATCTTAATGTTTAGGCAGGTACATATCAGAAAACATGCATCTTTATCATGCTTCTGATGAAGTGGGTTATAGTCCATGAAAGTTCAGATTATAACAAACCTGTTGGGTTTTAAGATGCCACACATCTCCTAGTTGTCCTAGATTTAAACATCACACTTTCCTTTCTGAGATTCCTTATAATGAATCAACAAATTAGATAAGTATGTATTGCTATTTATGCTGCCAGGTGTTTCACTGAAGGCAGCAGTGTATCATATACTCATACAAGCAAGTTAGTCACTCTAGCTCTTTCCACAGTATATTCACAATGTGAAATCTCAGATCTGACAAGAAAAAGTGCCTGCAACTGGTCAATTAAGCAATGCAACAGCCACACAAATGAAACAAGTCAGTTTCCAAAACTATACATAAGGGCATCTGGGAAGGTAATCAAGAGTTTGAACATACCAAAAAAGTTTTCCCATTACTTTACCAATAGGAATGTACAGTCATTTTAGTTCAGCAATTTGTAACAGTCTTGTATCCATTCTAAAATTTGCAATAAAACACACACACAGTAAAACTGGCAACATTCTGAAATAATAGTCAGTTACCACCTTTGATCAGAATTCCAGCTAAATTCCAGTTCTTGGTTCTCCTCAGTGTATATCGATGATAAAGGCAGCTGGGCCAAAATTCTTTCTTTCCCCTCTTGTTCTAACTTCTCTGTGAGAATGACGGTTATAGTGTCGTCATCATAGAAATGGGCATCAAGGCAACTGTAGAAACTACAGCAGGACAAAGAAAATACATTTTAACATATTTCTCAAAGGACAGAAGCAAAGCACATAAGAATATCTTTTGTTCTAAGCTACTGTAAAATCCATGTACTGCTTCAAATGTTTATCATTCTCTTTTGCCTTCCTAATAGTTAATTCCTAATTCATAGAACTGCACGTGTACCGGCTGACTGTGCATGCATGTGCAAGAATCTCTATGCACTGATATACAAAATAGATAGGAGGTGCTGAATCATATGCTGAAACTTCCGGCTTGACAGCACTGCTGACTTTTAAAGCTTTTAAGTACAATGAAAAGAGAAGACTGCAAAGATAGTTCTTCCACTATGAACTTTCCCTCATGCTGTGATCTTTAATTGCATCCTTGACCCAGCTGTCCCTTCTATTAGTTGAAACAAGCAGTAGGCCATTTTCTGTGATAGTGATACGTTTGGAACTCTCCTTCCTATAAAATCTGGAAAGCGGTGTCTAATCAAAACATGGAAGGGGCTTTTTTTTAAAAAAAAAAAGTCACCCCCTCCCCCAAAAAAGCTTAGAAGAGGCTTTCAAAAAGAGCCAGTAGAAAGTCATGTCTATTTGGAATTTTGAAAAGTTTTTTTTCTTGATTACGACTCCCAGAAGCTATTAGCCACAACAGCCATGAATGGAAGTTATCAGGAGTGGGGAGCCAGATATTTATTTTCTAGCAAACATTTGGGTCATGGGTTTAATTTTTTGCTATTAAAACTTTTTTATATGTATTTTATGTTTCTTAGTCTTAACCAACTCTTAGAAGCGAAGGCAGCGAGAAACAACAGGGATATTCTGGTGGGGGTTTACTCAGACCTCCAACCCAGGCTGAGGACTTGGATGACGCCTTCCTCAACCAAATGACTGAACATTCAAAGAGGAGAGATACAGTAATAATAGGAGATTTCAATTACCCGGATATATGCTGGCAGTCAAACTCTGCCAAGACAGCAAGGTCCAGCAAGTTTCTTGCTTGTCTTGCAGACAACTTCATGGTCCAGAAGGTGGAAGAGGCCACAAGGGAATCGAATATTCTAGATCTGGTCTTGACCAACAGGGATGACCTTGTGAATGAGGTAGAAGTGGTTGGATCTTTAGGGGGGAGTGACCATGCCCTGTTGGAATTTAGCATTCAGTGGGAAGGAGAAGATAAGGGTAGCCAGACACTCGTCTTAGATTTTAAAAAAGCGGACTTCTGTAAACTTAGGGAGCTGCTGGCTGGAATTCCGTGGTCAGGAATAGTGAAAGGGAAAGGAGTTCAGGAGGCATGGGAGTTCCTTAAAAAGGAGATACTGACGGCACAGTCTAAAACTGTGCCAATAAGGAGGAAAAATGGAAGGCATCTGAAGAAACCAGAATGGTTGACTAAAGAACTCTCAGCTGAGCTAAGAGTTAAGAGAAACACGTATAGGAAATGGAAGAAGGGGGAAACCACCAAAGAAGAATTTAAGCAAGTAGCCAGGAGATGTAGGGAGGAGGTCAGAAAGGCTAAAGCACAGAACGAACTTAGGCTGGCCAGAGACATTAAAAACAATAAAAAGGGTTTTTTTAAATATGTCCGCAGCAAAAGGAAAAAGAAGGAGACAGTAGGGTCGCTACGCAGAGAAGATGGCGAATTACTCACAGGGGGGAGAGAAAAGGCAGAGCTACTTAACACCTTCTTTGCCTCCGTATTTTCCCAGAAGGATACAAGCACTCAACCTGGCGGTAGGGGAGCAGGGGAGGAAGCAGAGGAAATGAGGCACTTAATAAGTAGAGAGGTGGTACAGGAATACCTGGCCGCATTGGATGAATTCAAGTCTCCAGGGCCAGATGAATTGCATCCTAGGATATTAAAAGAGCTGGCAGAGGTCATTTCGGAACCGCTTGCTATAATTTTTGAGAAATCTTGGAGGACAGGAGAAGTTCCAGCAGATTGGAAGAGAGCAAATGTTATCCCCATCTTCAAGAAGGGAAAAAAAGAGGACCCAAATAATTATCGCCCAGTCAGCCTGACATCGGTACCCGGAAAGATCCTGGAGCAGATCATTAAGCGTTCAGTTTCTAATCATTTAGAAAACAACGCAATAATCACGAGAAGTCAACATGGATTTCTCAAAAATAAGTCATGCCAGACTAATCTGATCTCTTTTTATGATAGAGTTACTAGCTTGATAGATGAAGGGAATGCTGTGGATGTAGCATATCTCGATTTCAGTAAGGCCTTTGACAAAGTTCCCCATGACATTCTTGCATCGAAGCTAGTAAAATGTGGGCTAGACAGGGCTACTGTTAATTGGATATGTAATTGGTTGACCGACCGAACCCAAAGGGTGATCACGGATGGCTGCTTTTCATCCTGGAGAGAAGTGACTAGTGGGGTGCCACAAGGTTCTGTCCTGGGCCCAGTGCTGTTCAATATTTTTATCAATGACTTAGATGAAGGAATAGAGGGCATGCTCATCAAATTTGCAGATGACACCAAATTGGGAGGGGTTGCTAATACGCCAGAGGACAGGATCAAAATTCAAAATGACCTGGATAGATTGGAGAGCTGGGCCAGGGCGAACAAAATGAAATTCAACAGAGAGAAATGTAAGGTCCTACACTTAGGCAGAAATAATGGAATACAGAAATATAGGATGGGGGACACGTGGCTGGATAGCAGTACGTGTGAAAGGGATCTAGGAGTCTTCATAGACCACAAGCTGAACATGAGTCAGCAGTGTGATGTGGCAGCCAAGAAAGCCAATGCAATTCTCGGCTGCATCAACAGGAGTATGGTGTCTAGATCGAGGGAGGTACTGGTACCACTCTACTCTGCTTTGGTTAGACCCCATCTTGAATACTGTGTCCAGTTCTGGGCACCCCAATTCAAGAAGGATATTGACAAGCTGGAGCAAGTCCAGAGGAGGGTGACCAAAATGGTGAGAGGCCTGGAAAACATGCCCTATAGGATAGACTGAGAGAGCTGGGTATGTTTAGTCTGCAGAAAAGGAGGTTAAGAGGGGACATGATAGCCATGTTTAAATATTTGAAGGGATGCCACGTAGAGGAAGGAGGGGGCTTGTTTTCTGCTGCTCCAGAAACCAGGACAAGGAGCAATGGATTCAAGCTGCAGGAAAGGAGATTCCACCTGAACCTCAGGAAGAACTTCCTGACAGTCAGGGCTGTCCGGCAGTGGAATCTGCTGCCTCGGAGAGTAGTGGAGTCTCCTACCTTGGAGGTTTTTAAGCAGAGGCTTGATGGCCATCTGTCGGGAGTGCTTTGAGGGTGTTCCTGCATGACAGGGAGTTGGACTGGATGGCCCGTGTGGTCTCTTCCAACTCTACATTTCTATGATTCTATGATTCTATGATTCTAAGCCTTAGGATTAAGACCAGGCTCCAAAGCCCTGATAAAACGGGAAGTTTAAATTACTGGCAAGACTGACATCCAGTGGAATTATTTGTAAATGTATTCCATATAAAAACAAGTACAGTGAGCCCTCCACTTTTGTGGGTTCAGCACTCATAGCCTTATTTGCAGATTATCTTATTTATTTATTTATTAAAAAATTCTTACCATATGCACCCCTGCCATGGAAAAATATATTTTGTCTAGGTCCTCAGGAAGTTGACCATAGAATCAAACTGGGGGACCTAGAGATTCCTAGAGAAGTATTCCTGGGTTAAAAAAAAGTGCTCATGATTTTTATTCTTATTCATGGGTTTTCCCTTTTTGTAGGAGTCTTGAGCCTCTAGCCCACACAAAAGTAGAGGGCTCACTGTACAACAGAAATTAAGGTCAGAGTAAACATTAAAAATCCACACATACCCCCATGAGCCATTTGAACACACCCTCATTTCTTAGAATCAGAGGGCTAAAATATAATTAAATGTGATCATCTGATGAATGTTTGGAAGTTAGCTGTTCTGCCAGCTATACTAACCTTGTACTTGAATTTTCATTAATACTGTTGTTCAGAAAATTTCCAAAATCAATAGCAAGTAGTCCATTATTGACGGGCCTAAATTAGTGAGGAAAAATAAACTCCATATTTTACAAACATTATAAAAATCTCTAAAGATAGACTAGGAGAGTCCGCATACATATCAGCTTTTTTGCCACTTCTAAGTTCTCTACATCCTATCTCAGACAGAAATAACATCTTTAACCAGAGCCATGTGAAAGTTGCACCTGTGAGTTTACTAATCTTCCCCATGAAAATTTAGTATTACTTATAAGGAGACAACCCAGCTAAAGTGAATACTCCCAAAATCTTCTCTTTCTGTCCGTTCTGCGACCATGCTTCATGGGAGTCAATAGCTGGCTGCACCACTAATGATCTTTAGCTGCATTCTTCTCCAAAGTTCTAGCCGTTATGGTTTCTGATAACAGGAATGGCAAAGAACATGAAGTTCTTACTAATACTCAGCCCAGAAAAGGCTGAGTAGAATTTGCAATGGCTAGGGAGAGGACTTCAATGTCCTGCTCTACCTGTTGTAAGTAACGGAATTACGTAAAATTAATGCACACCTGGATTATTTATTTATTTAACACAGTATTTACATTGCCCATAATTATGACTGAGCAATAGGGTTTTTGTAATCAATAAAACATCTAATTTCATAATGGTTTGAGTATTGGACTAGGGTTCTTGAAAACTAGATTAGGACTCAAATCCCTCTTCAGCCATGGAAACCTACTGGGTGATCATATTCTCTCAGCTTGAGAGGAGGGCAATGACAAACCTCTTCTGAATAAATCTTGCCACCCCCACCCCCCAGTAATAGCCATAAAGGAAATGACCTGAACCAACAGAATAACAACAAATAGGAGGCAATATAAAATGAAACTTAAAATGGAGACAACAGTCAAGAAATAAGAAAAAGACTAGGAACTGAAGTGCTGCTACCAAGGGTCAAAGGATCCTCAAGTGTAAAAATGTATCACTGAATATCAAAATTAGGGTTGTCCAAACCATTATATTTCTAATTTCTATGAATGGTTATGAAAGCTGGACAATGAAGAAAGCTGACATGAAGAGAGTAAGCTCATCTGCAAAACATTAGAAGAGAATTCTACAGATACTACACTGCCAAAATGACTGCTAATGGACCTTGGAGCAAATCAAGCTTGAACTCTTCCTAAAAACCAAAATGACCAAAGTGAGACTATTGCACTTTGCTAATATCATGAGAAAACATGGCTGATTAGAAAAGACAACACTGGGTAAAGTGGAGGCAGTAGGAAAAAAGGAAGTTCACATACAAGTGGATATACTCAATCAAATAAGCCACTTCTCTGAGTTTGCAGGACATGACCAGAGCTATTGACAAAGGGATGTTTCTCATCCATAGGGTTGCCATAAACTGAAGCTGACTTCATAGCAATTAACAACAAAATGGAACTGAAATGTAAGAAAGCCAATTCCAGTTAATACTATTTGCTTCACAGTGTACAAGTGCGAAGGGTGATGTTGAAATAAAGTAGAAAATCTTTTTATACATCTTCATCTGTGAGATAAAGAAGTGACCAACAAGTACAGCCAAAGACAGAGAGCTAACTGAAATCAATGTGAAATTTGCTGTTCCACTCCTATTTTCCAGGGTATATTCTACTTTAGTTTCCTATTCCTACAGTTCCCTACCCCTTAAAATTCTCTTCTTGATAACATCAAAAAGGTTCTTCACTGCTTGGGCCTTATGATATTTTCCTTTGAGCCTAACTACATGTTTACTTTCCTCATAGGACCTGCACAATGTGTCAACCAATTTTTTTTTCCATCAAAAGTTAGAATGTTTGTGAACATCCCATACCACCACAGCAGATCAAGAGGATCTGCTTGCAGACTTGGCACAGATGTGGCTTGCTAAAAGTCATTCAACAGTGGCCTCGACTAGCTTTGTGCTACAGTGTAGGTGGCTTTGCAGAACTACATAAAGGCTTTTAAAAAGAAAAAAGCCCAAAGTACATCCATTAATGCTGTCATACCTTGAAACGTCTGTATGCCTCCTCAATATATATATTTTAGAAATGGAGCTTTCTAGCATTGTGAACAAAACATAGTGCAAATTGGAGGATTTATCATTCCACCTGCAATGACAATAGGAACAGCCATCAGAAAAAAATCCAGCACTTGATGAATGGAACATGGAGAAATCAGTTATACTTACAAAAAGGGCAGCTTAAACAGCTGGGAGGTCGAGTCCTCACTAAAGTGAAAAAGAAAGGAAAAAAGAGGGACAGCGAAATAAATAAGAGATAACAATACTAAACATGTAATTCATATATATAATAGCAAACTCATTCTACATTCTACTCATTCTACATTGTACATAGATCCTTATGTAGCCAAAACAGCACCACCCATGTACAAGTGGAAGGCAGCGAATTTGGTGAACAGTGAAGTTGGCAGAAGTACAAAAAAGATTTAGGAGAAAATCAAACACTATGGAAGGAACCAAAAACAGCATAATGAGGACTGAGCATGCCCAGTGAATACAGAATGCTGACCAAGCATCAGGACAGAATTATAGCCTGGGCCAGTGGTTGGTGCTTAGTTGAATGGTTGGTGCTGATTTGGATGGAGGATCCTAATATCTGAAAGTCACCCTGTCTGATCTTGGAAGCTAAGCAGGGTCAGCTCTGGTTAGTACTTGGATGGGAGACTGCCAATGAATACTAGATGTTGTGTGTTGTATTTTAAGAGGAAGGGACTGGCAAAGCCACCTCTGAGTATTTCTTGCCTAAGAAAACCCTAGAGAATTCATGAAGTTGCCATAAATTGACATGTGACTTGAAGTTGGCCCTCCATATCCATGGCTTCTGCATTCATGGATACAACCAACCACAGCTTGAATATGTTTTAAAAATCCAAAAAGCAAACCTTGATTTTGCTGTGCTTGCCAAGCACTACACTGATATGTAGGCATAGCCCTGCTCCAGCCTCCTGCCATTTCACAGATCCTCTCTCTCCTGCACTCATCTGGGTTGTTCACCATTTTACATAAGGGACATCATTTTACTATACATTGCATATAACAGGATTTGAGAATCTATGGATTGTGGTATCCACAGGGAGTCCTGGAATCAAACTCCAGCAGATACAGAGGGCCCACTGTACACAACACATACATGCTAAAAACAGACATGGCTGATGAGATGGAACACTACTGAACAGAAGCATGCAACACTCCAACATTTTTTTTAGAGGTTACACTTGTAAAAATCTTTTTACATTATTATTTTTAAAAGCCCTACCTTTTTGATGTTTTGTACAAAGGCATACAAAATGCTTGGTGCACTGATTTCCCAATGACATCCTAGAAAAGAAACCATATACAGACAAATAAATTATCCACAGCAATACAGAGAGAGGCTGATTTAGTTCTGTAAAATGCATGCAAGAGTCATTATAGTAAATTAGACCAGTTTAAGTTTTAATTCTTGCACAATTATTGTTCCAGCATATTATAGCATTTAAGACACCCAGCCCTGCCTCTGCTGGATCCACCTGCCAGTGGTGATTTTGAGGGCCTACACAAGGGGTGTCCCTCCTAGGCCTGCTTCATTCTACTGGTCCTTCTTCCCTGCATCTGAGTTTATGGGACACTTTCTGGTCTGTCTGGTCACTCTGCCAGGGTTGCTGACTGCAGTCCACATGGTTCCTGTTGCTAAAAAAAAAATTCCAGACACCATGGCTGCCTTTCACCTCAGCCAAGGCTCTTCAATAGCTATGGTGTGGGGCAGAGGCCCAGCAGCTTCCAAGGATTCTCAGGAGTCTTTCACAGTTCTTCACCAGCTATGTGAAGATGTCCCTTGCTTACATGAAGCCCCAGATGTTTCCTGGAGATCTATGAAACAGCTGTCTCGTCATTACAAGTTATGCATGCAGTTCTTCATATGCCTAAGCATGACCTAATAAATGTTTCACTCAGACAGAGGAATGTAATACTATTACTATACAATAGAGAGCCATGAAAAAGAGAGTTCAGAATCTCATCCAAAATACGGAACATGCACTGAATGCAGCAGCTTCTCCATATCTCAGCTAGAAGATGTTTTATTGAGCATATCAGGGTTGCATGTAAAGGTGATGAACTTATCTAAACATACGCTGGTTCTGTATTTTATTACCTTTTAGTCTATTATAAGACAATAACTTATTACTATTAATTTAATTAATATAATATATGACATTCTATTTTGTCTAATTTATCTTATTCCATGACATTTTATGCATTGCATCCTATGTATTGTGCTTTTACATTTTATCATGTTTGCTGTTAATTGTTTGATACGGTCAATTGACTAATCAATAAACTTTTAACTAACTAACTAACTAAACATATCTCAGCTGAGTAAGAGAGCAAATTCTTCCTTACCATTTCCATTTAGAATAGGGTTGAAAACTCTTTGAACTTCCAAATGTTTTGGACTTTCAGTTCACAGAAACCCTACCCAAAATCATGAGACTTGTAGTCCAATCTATTTGGAGGTTCAAAAATGTCCTATCCCTGATTTTAAAAAAGGGCAAACCTAGGGAACGCAAAAAAGAACAAGCCTAGGAAATTCAGTGATAGTTTTACATGTAAAGACATAGCTTCATCCTTCTAACTTGTTTCAAAAGTAAAACAGATGAGGTTAGCCCCCTAACACAACTGAATACTTACAGCTGGCTTTTGTAGACACTGATCAATAATTCCCTCCATTTGCCTTTTTACAAAATGCAGCGACTTCTCAGGATAGTATGGAAACAGCAAAGGGCTTTCTAGATTAAAAAAAAGAAAAAGAAAGAGAAAGAAGCTGAATTAAAAATATTCACATGAAGAAGTATCGATGTTTATATTTTCTGTTTCATATTAATAGGCATATTACAAGTCAAGAAAAAAATAAAATTATACTTGGGAACAGAGACAAGGAGGGTTTTTTTTGTTTTTGTTTTAACTGTAAAGTCCTACTTCTCTCACATTCTCTCCTTCCCTAGTTATTTCTGTTGCCATTTTTTAATTCAACTACCAGAGCTCACATGTTCCAGCTACAGACAGGAAATAATAACAGCCTACTGCAGCCTGGTGCCTTTGAGATGTTTGGGATTATAGCTCTTTTCATCCCAGTCAACAAGACCACTGTAAGTCCAAAGTATCTGGAATGCACCAGGATAGGGATGGTTGCTATTCATTCAAGGATAATTTTCAGAAAAATCAATACATTTTTCATCACTATAACTGGACAGCAAAATCTCATGCCACTCCAAAATAAGACAAAGATGCAAAATATAGGAATTTATCTTCCAACTTGGCTACGAGTAACACAATTTTTAAACACGTGTAAGACATTTCTTAAAATTGCCCTCTCTCTCCCTCTCTCCACACACACACACACAATCACAGCTATTCCTAACGTTGCAGGATGGATTTATGCAGTTGTGACAACAGTGCTCTTCAACAGCCTCATCATTTAGTAAACTGTTAATACTGTACCTTTGAGGTGAGGCTGAGGCATTACAATAATCCTGCAACACAGGGCAATGTTACTGTACTGATCAAATGCATAGCACCCCCCCATCTCCAATCTTTTTGAAAAACTGCTTTTAGATTCCTTAAAAATCATTTGGAGAAGAAAGGTTTTATAAATGATGTTGTCAGCCAATTGCTGTTGGCTTTGGGAAAGGATTAGTGAATTTTGAGACTGACACATTGTTTGGCCAATCCCTGTTGTACAAATCTGTCCTGAGCTAAAACAGATCAAGTTCTTCTAAGACAGAGCTGGACAAGGCTGTTGTACATGTCTCTAAATAGCCTTCAATATTCTTCTACACCTGGCTGAAGTGCAAAGACAAAGTAAGTAAAATAAAACATGATATTTGTATCCTAAGCCATGCTATTTCATTAGACAGAAGTATCAATGATCATCTCATTCATTTTCCTTTGTATTCCCTAAGTTAGACTTAACATGTAATTTTCAGTTTTACCACTATTAACACTAACTTTAGGAACATTCTGAATCAATACAAAATCTTCACAACATTTAAGGTAAACACAAAATAATTGCTTCCAGCAATGTCAGAATTCTATAGCCAGCGGTCAACACAGTATTATCACTTTTTCCCTACCATTCCAAAGTTTAAAATTTAACATACGGAAAACAATGGTTTTTTTAAAAACAAACAAACTGATTCCCTGTGAATAGTATTCTTAAGAATTACTCCCACATCTAAAACTATACCATCAGGATAATTAGCAAATTTATAAACAAGTGGGATCTTGCATCATTGAGTACTCCTATTCAGTGTGCCAGACAAATAATCACTTACGCCTTGTTTCAGGATACTCAATTCCCTTTCTTCTCCAGTCCCATTTCTGATTTGCTCCCTTCTTCTTTCTCATGACAAAGATCCAGCATTCTCAGCCTGCTTAAAATGCTTAGTCTTCACTGGCCTATTTTGCCCCACCTCCAATCTAAATTGTACTAATGCAAATCTCTCTCAGTTTGCCGACATGTTTCTTCTTTCGAGTGGATGATTCTAGCTATGTAAGGACTTGTGCTCATAGAATATATTCATTATTAGAATACAGTATAACTCAGATGCAAAACACACAAACTCAAGGTATTCTGGTTCTGAACTTCAGATATACTTAACCAATTTTCTCCTACCACCCCATAAAAACTAATTTCCACTTATTTCAAATGCAAAATGAAAAGCTACATACTGTCGTACCTCATGGCTATAGTGCCATCTGCTAACATGCTCTACTTGTAAACTATATAGAAATATTCAACACTAACAGCTTTAGCAGCGTTAGATCACTACCTTGAGGAAGGTGCTGTACCTTTAAGATGACTGCTATTTTGAAGGAAGTTGAACCACTGGTTTCCCTCTGTGTTAGGTGGGGATACAAGGTCATCATCTTCATCTTTCAAGTACTGGAATAAAATTTTATGAACAAATATCTAGACAAGACAGATTTTTGAAAACACAATGCTGGAAAAAGATACTGCATGTCTTTTGACATTTCCACCTTCTGAGTCTAAAACATCTAACTAAATATACTTAGAAGATTAATGAGTTTTCCCCTTAGCTCATTGGAAAATGTTTTATTGCTTAGTCTTCAACAGGTTATCACAGTTTATTGAAAATACCATGTTACTCAAGCAGAGTAGGACAGTTTATCAGAGATGGTTATAAACCTTTGCTCTATGAAACTGGCAACTACAACTAGCATATTGTGCATGTGAGTTCTTCATTAAGTGAGCATAATTTATCTTTTAATTTTATTCACATGCTGTTCATTTTATTATTGTAAAAACAATATTCCTTTCTGAGCTGTAGCATATTTCCAAAACAAAACTGAAGTTTAGGAAACAGACATAGAACCTATGATTGTTGAATCATTTTATCAGCCATATAATCATCACACCTCACTATAATCACTGAAGTACCCAAACTAGACACGGATGCCAAATCACTATCACAAACCTGCTGTGGGGTAGTGAGATATTATTTGCAGAGAAGTAGGAAGCAAGACAGGTGGGGTGCTAATTCTTTTGACACACAATTTTCCTCCATGGAACTCCCTGTTTGAGTTCTGCATCCCAGAAAAGTACTTGCCATGTTCAAGTACTGCAGGGGAAAGTGACAGGCAGGCAAAAAACTCTTATGCCCTCTTGCTTATTACTTCCATTCTGAGGACCACAGCTTTCTCTTAATGCTGTGCAGCTCTTCAGAGGCAACCTGAGTTTCTAGACCTGGACCTGCTGGAAAACATCTAGTTCAGCTACAGAAATTCCATGGAATATAAAATGCAGTCACTTCAAGACTCCTAATAATTTCCCAGTTCTGTTCCATTCTGTGACCTTATATGAACAATTCTAAGCACACATCCAAGGACCTAAACACCACTGAAATCAATGGGATGTCCTCCTGAGTACACATCTTGGGTACAGATCTGTGTCTCCACAAATGCTTCTTTTTGTCTAGTGTTATACGACAAAACAATCTGGATAGATCTAGACCTCTTCTCAAATTCTCTGCGCATAAATACCTCTCAGTAACTGGCATTAGCACTGAAATCACCCCCAGACTAAGGAGTTCAGAGTTTCAAAACTTAATTTTGGACAATAGCTTGCAGAAGTCCGCACCTAGAAAGGCCATTGGCAATGCCACGTGGGCAATTCTGCAGGTAGAAGTCCAGAAAGGTAACTGTTCTAAGCTCTGAGTCTACTACATGACAGGCAAGTATTCTTATGTGATGTAAGATTCAGAAACGAAAACCCGAAAGTTGCTGTTGCTGAGTCTGATCAATGTTTTGTCACTCTGGAGTTAAGCAGTCAGCACATTCTGGATCCCTTTGTCAATCCTGCGGGAAAGCCATTAAGGCTTTGTCAACACACCCTTTAGGGTGTGGAGTAGATATAAAATCTCTAACTTCAACCCCAGCCAATCATAGTACATTGTACATGGTACCTCAGACTGCTGTTCGTTCATGCTACCCTCAGACACTGTCTGAGCCACCCTGCTGTGACCCCTTCTTCAGAACTGGTAACTGTCATCCTTTCCACCCACTCTCTCTCTCTATCCAACCTTTCTGGCCTCACTTTTCAAGAGCCTTGTATGGTTCTAAAGAGTATCTTTAGATACTCAGTATCTGAGTTTGTCAATTCAAACAAAATACTTTGCTTAATTTCAATTGGAGTCCTCTCTACAGTTACTACTGGTACACATAGTGAAAATATCCTGCTACTACCCACCTCTTGCAGGCCACCGTTGAGCTATAATTCCCCGAAATTCTAAGGAGACACTGGTACTGTGGGTGGGACCTAACATCCCCCATCTCTTAGGGTAACAAGGTATTACCTGACCAACTCTTTCAACATTGAAGTATTTTCCTTTTCGATTGTAGAGCTCAGGTGCCTATAAAAGAAAGTCAACACATCATAGAGCTATTGGTTAACACTGCAACTAGTTTAGTTGGGCAATGGCAGGTTTATTAAAAATGGCTACATCTATCTTATAGGCCCCAGTCCTTTTTCCAATATATACAAACAGTCATATTAACCATTTCTCAGCTTCAACAGGAAAGAGTATTTTAAAAAAATATATCTAGCTAGTGATAGTGAGCATGATACATCTGAGCATTAGACTATGACCCTGGAGACCAAGGTTCGATTCCCCACTCAGCCACAGAAACCCACTGGGTTACCTTGGGTGCATGACACTCTCTCAGCCCCAGAAAACCCCATGACAGGTCCACCTGAAAGTCATCATAAGTCAGACTTTAAGGCACAGGACAACAACACCTAGTTAGCACAAGAAGGGTTAAATCCAGCACTGTAAGTGCACAATTTGAAATGCACATTTCAGAATGTTTCAAACTGGAAGGTTATGGGTCTCTGTTTCTTTGGAGGTTTTTAAACAAGTTATACCGCTGTCTATCAGGGCCATTTTAGTTGTGGATTTGTGCAGTCGCAGGGGATTATGACTACATGTACCCTGGAGTACCTTTCAGTTCTGCTGTTCTTCCCTTCTGGTTTGTGGCAAAAGAGATCTGCTTATTTTCCTTTGAACAAATAAACTCCCCAGATCTGGAGAAGTCTCATGTGGGAATCAAATATAAACTGAACCACTTACCTCATTGAAGTGTTCAGTGAGAAAATCCGCAACAAAAGTGATATCTTTCTGAGTCATCTTTGGGAAAAGAAAAGACCAAAATATCCATAACCACATATTCTAAAAACTTAACACTAAATGCTATTTCCCTTGAAACAGCAAGTGTCACTATTAAGCAGTTGGATACATCAAAAGAAAAAAAAAACACCATCATAACCTTTAAAAAGACGTTTTTACACTATGAGTACACAATATGAACCAATAATACAAAACATCAAATGACAAACACAGAAGTACAAATTTATGTCTAACCAGTAATAAATGGGCCAAGTTACTACTTTCCTAGTACTGTTGATATAAACATTTTTAAAACTGAAATCAAAAACCACTGTTCAGATCCTTTTTAATAGCTTAGATATTGTATATATGGCTTTGGACAGGGCCATATTTAGAAGGTTCTATTGTTATAAAGGCCAGAAGAATGTTGTTTCTATTTTGGAGGTCTGGAAATTCATCTTTTTAAAATAGGTTGCAGGCAGCTCTGTACTATTTCACATTTTTTTTTAAAAAAAAAATCTGCCCTTTTTTCAAAGCAAAAGGGGACTTTCTGCACCCACACCTTTGACATTTTAGACAGTGTGTACAGCCCTTCAAGGGTCCCAAGAGCAGAAAACTGTCTCCTAGACCCACTGCAGTTGTGCATCCCTGTTTTAGGATAAACCAAGGCAGCCTACAACACAACACAGAACACAAAAAATAGAAAAAAAGAGCAACAGAACTAGAAGAAGAATTAACAGTTACAGTCAAAAAGCACTATGTACAGAATGTACTCAGTAGAAGCCTAACTAAGAAGCCAAGATAAAAGGTATCTTTAGGGCATACATGAAAGCCTGGCCTGGTGGAAATGAACTGAAACACAGTTCTAGAAGTAGCGAAGACACTACTAAGAAAGCTCTATAAAAAGGTGAATTATTGCCCTTTCTTTAAGCGCACCATCCCCACAAGAAGAAAGCAAATCAGCTGGTCACATCCTAAATGTGTATAGCAACTCAACAAATTCCCTCTTTTTATTGGCTGCTCAAGATTTCAACAACATGGTCAGGGAAGGGAAAGAAGATGTCAAGCAGCTGGAAAGTTGCCCATTTCTCAGATGTAAAGTCTGAATTTGGCTTGGTGGGTCACAAGTTATACAGATCTGCTACAGAACATGCATGACTAACCACCAGTACTACCTTGTTCAGCTCTGGAGGGACATGATCCTCTGACATCCTCAGCATGGCTGGAAAATAAAAATGTGACAAAGACAATCTGAAGATATTATTTTACATTTTCTTCTTACAATTCCACACTCGCATAAAAAATAAAAACCTATGAATTTAAAAGTAGGAAGGTCAATTTTCCCGAAACTATAGCTAGAATAAGAGACCATATAAATAAAATGCTTACAAGTTAGTCAGAGCTCTGCAACCAACCAGTCTCTACATGCTGGAAACCGTTCTTTGTTCTTGAAGTTTTCATTCATTCTCTCAAGTCACAAAATGAAGATTAAATATTTGTAATATACAAGTATATATTGGTACCACTGGAGATTCTTTGTTACCTCAGAAATTAAAACTACCTGCACGTCTGTTTACTTAAAGGTGGAAACTTCAAAACAACAATACAATGTCTTTTATTCCTACCTTGGCCACCATATAATAAAACTTAATGCAGGAAAAAACATCCTAAGGAACAAAAACCAACAGTTTTCAGCATGAGAGGCTGAGAAAGTATTCTGAGGCCATCCAGTGACACCAGTGACAAGATTTAAATACACCTGCTCCCAGCTTCATACTTAGCCTTACTCTACAGTACCTAAGCCAATTCCATCTCAACTCAATGCAGACATAACTTCCCCTCACAACAACTGAACTGTTTTTCTGTGCCTGGATGGGTTCAAATTATCAAGGACCGCTTGGAAAAAGACATTTACCAAGTATATCATTCTGATTTTTTAAAACAGATTTGAAAACTATTTAATTAATTTTTAAAAACTCATTACAGGGCCATGTGTACCCATTTCAGGTATGGAAGGAGACTGACTCCCTTCCACTTTCCTCTAATTCTATTCTATCAAATTACACCATTCATTTACAAATGGAAAAGCACTTGATTCTGCCCCATGCTTCTCCCTTTAGCAAGATGGTGGTGGTAGTTGAAACCTTCTAAATTTGCTACCTCATCTCAACAGTCTTAAGTTATCTTCATGAAGGAAAGGAACAACATTTTTCCAGACATTGGTTTGGGCTGGCATTCAGTGGAAAGGGTACATTGTGACATACTACAAAGGTATCTTCAAGGGTAGATTCTCTGCTCTTCCCCACAGGCATGAAAGGCAGCCATTTACCACTATGAATAAACAGAAAGTTGCTCCTGGTAGTGCCAGCCTTTAAGAATTAAGCTCTGCTCTGTCATCTACACAGTGGCCACTATAGTGTCTGTTTTTTCACTCCTGTTGGAATGAGACAAAATGCTGGGAAACTCATATATATATCATTAGCACCACCTTACTTACCCACATAAAGCCACCGGAAAAAAGCTTTGAAATTTTTCATACTGCTATCTATAACTCTGTAGAGAGAAAGAAGGGCATTATATTATTACTTCTAATATCTATCCAGCAACATTCTAAAAGGGCTACCTTTCTCACTACAAGTTTCCATCAACAGAAATACTCAAAGGAGGGAAAGATTTCTGTGTACACTGACTTGAATTTCACATGTGGGTATAGTAAAAGGCTTTCACAGAGCATATGGATGTTTGACTTGGGGCAGTTTTTACCAAAAAATTTGCTAGACAACCCCAAAGGATGCATTTATGTTGGAGCTTCACATTACTGGCATCAGCTTTAGCCCATTAAGCTTTTCCTACATATACTGATGCAGTGCTTCAGAGTACTCAAAGCATTTTTCATATATTAATCATTACAGTAACTTTGTAAAGTTAATCAGTGGCCACTTAACCAGGCAAGCTACCTTCTCAGTGACTAAACAATAAAACTAAGCTGCATGCTGCTGCAGGCTAAAATGCAGGCATGTCAAATTGTATTTTGGACAGCATCCATATCTGTTTCAACTCCTGAATTAGTAAACAAGGTTTAGAAAAAGAAATCATTTGCATATAATAATCTCAATTAATACATACTGAAGCAGCTCATTTCCTTTCAGGATGAAGGAACCCACTGCAGTAATTGCTTCTGTAAAGAAAGAGTTAACAGTTACCTAAAGTCATCTGAATTTGCTATTAATATGCCAGCTAGAAAGTTAGTTGTGTACCTTCTATTCCTGATGCATCCAATCCCAGACACTCATACTTTTGTTTCCATGATGCCATTCCTTTCAGTTCACTTAAATGGTACAGTAAGGCTTCAGAGCCACTGTCAAAGCAAACAGCACATTGCTGAATAAAAGATTTGCCATCACACTGAATATAACATTAATTAAAAAAATAATAATTTGTAACAGAACTGCCTAATAGACTACTGGAACAGACAAAGTGGAACAATATATAGTTATGTGTTATACTTGGTTTTGTATTGCTTTTAATGTTTTATTACATTGCTGGCTGCTTTGTTGATGATAAAATTTTACATAATTTCTTCAGAGATAGACAGTTATGTAAAGCCAGACCTAAGAGATGCTTGTGTAAGTGAAAACTCATAACTCCTACTATCTAGGAGGCATGTTCTCTACATTAAGAGCCAACCAATATTAGAAATATTCATGTTAATCAATTAAAAAATGAACGCTTACTATTGCCTTCCCTATCCCGTCACCTTCTGTATGTGCACGCCAAAGGCTATGCTATCTGGGGATGGTGGGAGTTGTAACTCCACAAATCTAGAAGGTGTCATATTACTAAGAGGTGGCTTACCAACATTTCTACATCCAAAGAAAGTTGTGAGATTTTTTTTACCTTTGCAAGTGGCTTATGACAAGCTTTTGAATACTGGAGTATGAGGATTCCATGGACTGGCCCAGTTTTTTTAAGCCCTGTTGGAACAAACTGCATTTATCAGTGCAAATTAAATAAATGCCATTAAAAAAATTATTACATACATATTAGCATACCTTTACTGTTAGCTGATTCATCAACAGTGCTTGAAGCTCAAGACTGTGTATTAAACAAAATGAAATTAAATTAAAATATAAGTAGCTACATTTTACTTTTTTGGCTTGAAACATGCACAAATCTGAAAAAAATATAGAATTCTAATACCTACCTAGCCTTGCCCCACAACAGTAACTGCATAAATTCATCTTGTACTGAAGTAGTTGTATTCTTTTCCTGCAAAGCGAAGACTGAAGTATGAATACAGTTTAAGGACTTTCATCTAAATATATTACTCTCTGCCATCCACTCACACTACAGAATGACCAAGAAACAAAATTCAGGACATCACCTCTTTTATCTATCATGCATCAATTCTATTCAATATGATAGATATTTTTTCTTGTTCAAATAGATGCTGGCCTCAATGGAAATGAAAGAAACTCGGTGATGAATCACAGAGCCTGCTAAAATCTTCTGCCTCCTTTTCTTTACAAGGGGTTGACAAAGTGGGAATGATTTTGAAGAAATTTGGAAAATATTTTTGGATAAAGTTTTGAAAAGAGATAGTAATACTACCCTGTCAAAAGAAGAATGGCAATTTTGGAAAGTGGATTAAATAAAAAGTTGGCTCTGGGGGTGGGTATTTTTTAGTTTTAATTTTGTTTTTCTTTTATGTTGTATATTTTGTAATTCTTAGTAGGTGTGTGTATTAAACTTGTGATTTATAGATTTAATTGGATAAGTGATGTCAATGTTTTTTTTAAAAAAAAAGTTAAAAGAATTAACAATAGAAATAGATTAAAGGGGATGTGAAAAATATTGAATTAAATGTGAAATTATAACAGTTGAACAGATTTCTAAATTTAAGGGTAAAGGTGCAAAATAACAATGTAAGTTAGTATTGCTTAAGAAAAGAGAAAAAAAAGAAAAAAAATAATTTTTTTTTAATTCACTATTATGTATATCACATGGTGTTTTATTTTTTTTCTTGTTTTGTATTTGTGATTTAGTTATATAATTAATAAAAATTAAAAAAAAAAAACAAGGGGTTGACAAAGTAAGAAATAACAAGGGTATTGTATTTTGTTAACTGCTGTCCGATCACTTTTGGGAACAGGCATAAATCTAATCAAAATGTAAATCTGTATTCCAAAACTGGAGGTAGAGAATGCTTGGAGGCCACTGGACAGCTTGACTCTTAGCTGGGAAAAAGAAAGAAAAAACCTTTCAGGATAGGTTGGAAAGTGTGACTGAGAAGGCTGAGGGAAGGCACCAAATGAGGAGCCTTTTTTAAAAAAATGTGTCTGCCTTCTTGTGCAGACTATTCCTCATGTTTTGTGCTAGTGAGTTAAGAAGAAAATAAAGTATATTTGGGCTTATATGATTTGATTCATTTTTGAGGCTTTAAGAACTATACTGTTTTTTCCAGGCATAGTTGA
Organism: Ctenosaura bakeri; assembly: GCA_948474755.1. Lineage (NCBI taxonomy): Eukaryota > Metazoa > Chordata > Lepidosauria > Squamata > Iguanidae > Ctenosaura > Ctenosaura bakeri. Next base: position 49,955 of record CAOLHI010003223.1, on the reverse strand, counting down.
CAATTTGCAATTTTGTAAATAAGGAACTTGAAGAAAATGAACCCATGCATATAAACTAAAACCCCAACAATCACCTTCATATAGAGATCATTCTGACAAAGAAACAAGTCACCCCCACTCAGTTCAGAGATGTTGTCCTTTAAAGTTTAAGGAGACAGATCAACCAGGTAACTGATTAATTTAAACTCATAAGTGGTGACAGTCCATAACACTTTCACATGAATTGATGGTTCCTATTCACTTCTATTGGAAAAGGAAAGCATTTGCACTTTGGAGCCTCCAGACAGAGTGAATCTGTCTTTTCATTCTGAAACTGAATGGCTTGACCTTGCTAAGAAGTAGGTAGCCATTTTGATGTTTATGACACATAAGACAACTAGGCCATCTTGTGCCACATTTCTGGACCTACTCAGTCATTATTACATTACATCCTCATGTTCCCACAACAATGCCCCTCTCTAACCTAAATTAGGCAAAAAAGCATAGAAGAAAACAGGAATATATTTGCACACTAAAGTTCTGTGACTGAAAACAAATTTCTGGCCTGAGCATCCATAAATCATTGTTTTGCTTCCCAAGTGACTATTTCTGCACCTGGCTCTAGCTGACAGACCTCATAACTGAAATGAAAAATCAGATCCACAGGGAAACAGTCTGTGCCTTCCTGCAGTAGCCCAGTGTAAATATGTTACTATTGGTGCCTCCAGTTCCCCTGAATCCACACGATAATAAGATAAAGTAGATGTGTAGAGCTTCCTACTACAGAGTCAGCTTTCTGCATGACCTAGATTAGTGGAGACTTGCCTGTCTGAGATTCTGCATAACAGGAGTATGTACGGAATGTGTTGTCCTCCAAAACAGTGTATGTATGGTATGGACTTCCACTTCCAACAGCCCTAGCCAGCAGAGACAATGCTGTACAATTATGCAAACTGTAGTCCAACTATATTTACATATTTATTCCTTATACCTGCTGTAGAGCCTCTTATAGAGTTCTCCTTCAATCTCATTACTTTGTCTCTTTAATTCAAATTCTGCACTCTTTAATTCAAATGCTGCATTCAACAGATAGTTCTACCAGGGCCACTCCTTTTTTCTTAAGGATTAGGCAGAAGGGTTTTTCTTAAAAAAGTTTATGTTTATTCTGCTAGCATTCACTCTTCAGATGTTCCTAAAAGTCTAACTTCAAAAAATGCTACTTGATTTTTGCAGGCATTGTGTGCATGCTAGTCATCTGTATAACTGGGAATTGCCTATTTTTGAACAGAGCATGAGCTACTATGCCGATAACCTGGCTCCCATTCTTAATATGGATAAGAAACATTGCTTGTGACTTTTGAAGCAGCTACATTTGAAATGAAAAAGTTTACACAATACCTGAACAAATTTAGTTAGCCGTGAATCCATTTGCATCAATATTTCCTCCCAAGCTTCACACATACATGTCAGAGAAAGCTTTATATACTATTTACAAATAGGGAAAAACAGAAATTGATGAGTTTTCTCATAAAATTAAAAACCAAAGCCATTTTTACAGAAAAAGCTTAATTACCAAAACCAATCAATCATTATACACATACTTGCAATACCACCCACCACCATATGAAAGGATTATAGATAGAAATTTCAAATGGCATAAAACCATTTGAATTATCATATTTCAAATTATCATATTTAAAACTTGTCTCTAATTCGGAATTGCATTAACAAACAAAACCACACTGATAGCGTGAACCTTACTGCATGGAAGGAAGTCTATTAATTTCAATTAAAATTTACTTCCAAATAAGCAGCTGGCTCTACAAAAAAGGGGCACTTTTTCTACACAGGATTGAATCCAGAGCACAAGCTGTACCTGGGCCAATATGAAGAAGAGGATAATTTTAGGACTATACCTGCAGAAGAGTTGAAATATGCGTAAATTTTCGAGACATTCGCGTCACTTCTGGTAAATACGTGGATAGCAGACTGGTGTCCAGCTATATCAGAGAACAAAGTTCTAATCAGTGGATGTAATATATTCAGCACAGTTATCTACAGTAACATGAAAGGACAAGCACCTATAACTATAGCTCTATTCATCTGTTCAACATCCATGTGCATCAACTGTGTGAAGGGACTGCTGAAAACATCAGACTGGTTCTCCACTCAATGCCAAGACAGTGGTCATGGCTAACTGATGTGTAAGTAGCATCAGTAACTAAGCCTGCACATAGGGCTGTCTTGCCCCAAATGACAGGAAACCTGATCAATTAGGGTTACCACCCTAGGAAGGAAGTCCTATGGTTAACATGTTTCCAAAAGGTGTGATTAGCATGCACCAGCATCTAAGGAAAGGAGCTAGCCCACACCATTTCCTTCATATATTTGATAGCTACAAGTAGTACATTATTTAAAATGTACCTAAGATCATATTTTCTTACTCCTTGGAATTAGAAATATTTTTTCTCATGATTCAAGAAACTAAATCTTTTCAAAATGCTTATGAGAAATCTGACAGACATGTTCTTTTTCTTAGAAAAACAATTATTAGATACCAGGTGTAAGCCTCTAGAATTATTAATTTGTGTCAATAGTTTAACCATATATTTAAAATCAATTCAGGGATCAGCCAAGCAAATTATACTCAATTAGTCAGCAAATACTAAAAATATGCAAACCTGGAACACATTTTGGTAAGACTGAGGAGGCTGGAAGTTTTACACTTTATAGTGAAATGCAACTTGGTTTGTAAAAAGGTTAGCAGTATAGATCCGACCAGTTAAAAATGTTCTTTTACTGTAACACTAAACCTCCTTGATACTAAACCTAGTATTAAGAAAACTGAGAGCAAATTCAGAAACACATTAACATATGGCTTCATTTGCCACAGAATGATTTTTTAAAAGAGTTGCTATGATGGCTGCTATCTTAGAAAGGCTTTTAAAAGGTTAAAAACGTTTATACCATTTATATTAAAGAATGTAGCTAAACAGAACATTCAAGTAATCGGCACAGCTTGACTACCAGACAATAGAGAAAAAGCTTGAGTTTCAAAATATTCATTTTTTATATCACAGTTCCCAGAATCTCCAGTCAGGACACCCTTAATAACTGGAGAATTTTGAGCTATAGACTTTTTAACAAAACATGCACACATTCTCCCCCTCGGGAGAAACCAGGGGAAAATTGCTATCTTGCCCTCTGCTGACCTTCCCAGAAGTAGCTGGTTGGGTATTATCAAGACAGAATGCTGCAGCTTTAACCAGTAGGGTAAATCTTAAGACTGTTGTACAGACAGATCACAACACACCCACTGAAGGAATGATGCAACTGATACTACTTCCAAAAGTATTACCGTTGAGTTTTCCTGCAGTTTTACTCACTTGGAAATAGGTTATTTCTGGCTCACTCTCTGGAGAAACTTCTACTTTTGTAATAACGGACAGTGATTTCAAGTCACTTGACAAGCACAGTGCAAGACAAGAGCCAATTACCTGCAAAAATCCACAAAACATATTACAAACCAATGTATATTCTTTAGGTACAAACTATGCTGCACATGATCATTCTATCCATTTCTTCCCTCCCAATTTCAAAAGTGAGATTATATTCAATCCACAATCTTATAAATTTCTATGTGAAGTAATCCTCAGCATATTCAATGGAGTTTTTTTCTGAATATGAGTGAACAGTGAATTGTGTGTCTCTGTGTGTAAAAGTGTGGAAGTGGAGGAGAGCACATGCACTTTCAAAAGCTGTGTAGCTGGCAGTAATACAGTGTCATTTTTCTCCATACTGTCATTCATAGGAAGACCTATGGAACATTTCCAGCTCACCTCTTTCTAACCAATGTTCATTTTTACACGACAAGACATCCAAAAATGCTTAGTGTTTCACAATCAAGAAGGGATAGATAGTAAAGTGGCCAGTAAGATTAAAGATATCCCAAATGTTTTAATAATTAATTCTGTAATAACAAGTTGAGGTAGCTACAACTAATTGTACAAACACTTCTAAGAAAGTCTGAGACAAAAGCACAACAATTAATCAAAAAACAAATGTTAGATTAGGAGTCTGGCAAGCATGTCAAGGTAAAATGAAGTTCTGACAAATTTATGTGGTTACAGAAGTGTATTTAGTATACCAATTGGTGACCTGATGACATAAATGTAAGTCATGGAACAGAATCTAAACCCATAGCCACCATAAAGGTTTAAGGAAGCAAGACAAGCAAAACCCTTGGTAAGCAAAATCACCATATAATGCCAGTTAAACAGACATCGGCCCCACAAAGCATAAAGCCAGGGTCAACTAAATGGGATTCAAAGAAACATCTGGATTCACTATATCCGCACACTGCCTTATGTAATACAAGAGAGCACTGTTAACAATAATTTCAGAAACTGTCAAGAAGTAGGGACATTCAGCTTTAGAAATCTTGGAGAGAATAGCCTTTGCTGATAACAAAATCCTGTATATAGGCCTGCTTAGCCTTGTTGTGCTATGACTGAATCTCTTCATCACTTCAAAGCTATGTATTGAATTTTCTTTTCTATGCTGCAAGGCATTTTATATGGGAAATATAATAAACTGTTGTCAAGACTGATCTTGATTAAAAAATAAGTTACTTTGTGTGTGCACTCTAGTACAAGGGTGAGCAAACACATAGAGGATGAGGAGTAATTTTTGTTCCCACGTCCATGGACTGAAGTGGTACTCCAAAGCCTCTTTTTTTTCTGTGTGATTTTCCACCCCAAAGGCAGATAAAAATATTGCAGAACACAGCAGTTTTGCTCCACTAATCTCCCCACCTCCACATACCTTGGAACAAAAATTCTAACAGAAAATGAACAAGCAATTTTTGGATAATTTTGGGATGTTCTGGCATGTTTCTAAAGTATGTGGGGGAGGGCGCTAGAGGAGCAACACCACTCCTTTTGCAGTTGTTTTGTGCTATGGGGGGAACCGTCTGGAATTATTTTTAAAATTTAGGGGATCTCAGCACTTAGGGAGGGCTTTGCAGTGCACTTTGGGGCCTGAAGGGCTGAATGCACCCTACATGCCACACTTTGCACACCCCGCTCTAGAAGTTTATAGCATCTGTCCATGGGTGACACTTTGTCTAGAGAGAGGCAAATATGCTAAGTTGACTGGCCAGCCTGGAGCTGCCAAAACCCAGAGGAGGTGCATTCTTAGAAGAACTCTGCATTGAGGCATAATTCACTGCTGCAGGTAAATTATGAACCTCTTTGAGGAGGCCATTCCTATCTATGCTTAGCATATCATCAATACTAAAAGATCTACATACCCCTGTTACTGTAGCAATCTTATACATTCCATAAGCATAGATCTCAATAAGTCCCTCATTGCCTCCAAGCACCAGAGCATTCAGCCTATTTTTAAAAAGTGAGAAAGGAAACATGAATTAATTGAGCTTAAGAAATAAGAGCTACACTACTCATTTCTGCTGCATATTTCTTTTAAAATATTTATACATCACTTGACTCTAAACCTGCTTTCAGTGCAATTTACAAGTTCAAAACAAAATAGAAATCAAATGGCAAATGAAACCAGAGCAATGAACATTTTATAATATGAACAACATTTTATCAACTCTAAATACTTTAGATATTTGAGATAACTTTTTGGGAGTGGAGGAGGCACCGAATAGAAAACAATGATGGTGCCAGGCAACCTTCCCTAGGCGGAGCACTCATAGAAAGCATCAAAGTAGAGAAAGCCTACTTTCTCTCTGCGGATGTCAACACATTAAAAGGTCTCCCAGGACAGTTTTGTAGAGGAACAATTAAGTGAAGTCAGTAAATTAAATTACAGTTTATGTCCAATGCACACTTGTACTGTTCACTCATCCACTCAAGCACAAACCTCCCTCTGCTGGGATGTGGTGGGAGGCTGATTTGGCAATTTGTCCTCTCTTTCAGCTGCACCACCTTGGGTCCTTTGAAAAGCTGCTCCAGCCATATGCCATATAACTGGTGAGATGGGCTCAGAGAGGGAACTTGCTCTGCTCGGTAGAAGAAACTTTTGTGGGTAAGCACTGGATCATCTAGTGCCAGGACTGAAGACTCAGTGCATATGGTGGGTACTTAAGCTGCTCCCTGCCCTTAGTGTCTCTATACCCCCACCCAACTCCCCATAGAAAGAGGGGAAAAAGAAGACACCGCACTGGAAAAGCGCAGTAGTTATTAGTTCCCTTCAAAGCCTCATGTTAAACATCTCATAATGCTATGGAGTTTGATTCATACGTCAGTTCCATTTTCCATACTACACTCTTATAGTGCTATTATTCCACTTTCAACATCCTATGGAATCCTTAGAGTAACATGAGCAGATCAGAATTAAAAGTTGTACTAAACAAAATCCTGCTGCTGTCCACTCCAGCAACTACAAAGACAATTGATCCCTTCCAGCTTGCTTGTTAGGAACTAACAAAACTAATTGCTACAAGGTCAGTCATTTGTTTCTTATTCAACTGATTAAAATTAATCCATCTGATTAAATCACTTTTATCCAAGTGATTATACCTTACCCCAGCATAACTTTAGTACCTTTTAAAAAAAACAACAATGAAGGAACTGAAAGAATATTTGAATTGCAGTGATTGAAAGCTACTTGAAATGCCCTCTTTCCACCCTGGTTTGTCTATTAGCAACTGGTATTCCAAATTATACTGCCTCTGAGTCTGGAAAGTTTGGAGTATCTAGCTATCATGGCCAACAGCTCTCGACAGACCTTCTCTTTCCATTCTCTAAGCTTTTAAAGCCACCAGTTAGTGGCCATCAACACATTCTATGCAAATTACATGTTGGATGATACCTCTCAAGTCAAACAAGAAAAGAGTCAAATGAGAGAATGACAGCTTGAGATTGAGATTCAGACTATTTCCTTGTTGCAGCGACTAACACAGAAACAGACAACTGCTTCCTTAAGAATACAGATTTACCAATTCAAAATTGCTTTCCCTTGGTTTGATCAAATAATATTTGATCAATGTATTAAGTATGGTTTGCTGGGCTGCTTGTTATGCACCATAAATCCAAACTATTTTTCTTCTCTCTTAAACCAATGGTATCATTAAAAAAAAATCTACCTGACATCACCCATGAGTTTCATAATCTCATCTGATTTTTCTTCACTAAAAAAAAAAAAAAATTAAAACATCAGTTGCAACATACATGTTCTCAAAAATTTACAATGAATAAATAAAAAGACAGAAACAGAAAAAAGCTGTACCTGAAAATTTTTGCGGTGGTACTATAGCTATAATTTTTAAAAAAGGAAAGAAATATTAAGAACATCCAGTAATATCCCCTTGGTAAAAGTGCATTGCACATTTATGCAAACAGTAATAATAAAACTGTTTTACAATATCTGGAAAAAAGCACACAGGCAGTATCATCAGAAGTATATGAAGATTAAGGCACAAAAGTTCTCTAATTATGAAATACAACCCCCACACACACACACAAACACACTGCCTCATGACAACTAAGCCCCAGATCATAAGAACACCTGTGAACTAGAATTAAATATTTACAATTAGATAAGGGCTATAGCTCTGTGGTACAACAGATGCTTAGCATGCAAAAGGCCTCTGGCATCTGCAGGCAGCATTTCCAAAGATTTCTATCTGGAACCCAGCCAAATTTGACAATGCCGCTAAATGGACCAATGGACTGATTCAATATAATATGGCTTTCCATATTCCTTCACTCCTGTTAGCCATTTCTTGAGTTGCTTAACCAAGGAAGTTAAAGCAGTAAAGCCTAAGCAAACGTTCTCTGAAATGAACTCTAGTTAGTTAAAAGGAGCTTACATGCTGGTGTGTAAGCTTGCAATCCCATGCACCTAAGAATAAGCCTGATCTATCTCACTATCTCACTAGAAGAGATCCCTGAATAGATATAGATGAGACTGCACTGTAAAAATCACATAAAAGTAAGTAGCAGACAGTGGACCCTAAACTTACATTCGAAGTCATAACATAAACAATTGCCCCAGGAATAACAGTGCCTTGATTTAACTTCTGAAGGCTTGCCATACTTGTTTTGGCATCTAAAAGTCACTACCAAGGAAACTTCGCTGAATCCCAGAGAACATAGCACTCACTTCTTTGGCAAGGCAGGTAGTTTAGGAAGAAGGAGGTTAGATTCATCTTCAGCATGATAAAATGAAGTAAGGACACTGAAATGAAAGAAGAGACTTTTGATTTTTCTGCTATCAGTTCCAAAAATAAAATTACATGTAAAAGGAGTGATAGAAATTCAGATCTCAGGTAGTATCTACATATTAAACATTTGGCTTTTCTCATTAAAATATAGCTATTGTTCAAGAAGTTATTACAGAGAATATTTTACATATGTTAATTACAAAATTCTCATATTCTTGTTCCCACACTGCCAAGATGTATGCATATGTCCTTCAAGTTGCCTGTTGACTGACGGTGACTTCGTGGATTTCATAGACAAGGAATACTCAGAGGTGGTTTTGCCAGCACCTTCCTCTAAAATCTAGCCTACAGCTCTTGGTATTTGTTGGCAGTCTCCTATCCAAGCAATAGCTAAAGATGACCCCACTAAGCTTCCAAGATCAGATGGGATTTAGTGCCTTTAGGGTATATTTAGGCCCTACTGCCAAGATAATTTCCCCCTTTTTTTCAAGTGCTGTCCCTTGATTTTGGAAGTGTTGTGGAATTTTGAGAGAACATAGATGCAAAACCAATGCAGAAACAGCTAGTTCTAACTTTTCTGTATACCCTGAAAACTACAGAAAGCTTTCAAGGTCTTTTGTTTGTTTTCTTTTTGTAAATGTGCAGTTTATGAAAGCATGTTATCAACATGCTCTTGGCCAAATTAACAAAAAACATACTAACCAACAGAACACCTTATACGTACAAGACAGCAAACTGTATTTTCCACACTCTCAGTACATAACCACCAAAGAGCCTTCACTTTAGTGCAATTCTCTTTCTGCAGTGGTGCTAGAGGAAAGATTCTAGAAAGCCCTCCTTTCCGATCAAATGTTCTCTTATGCTTCAGGGAAAGTCAAATCAGTGACTCATGTTCTTCTTTACTGCCTTTTTTACTATAATATTAGGAAAATCTTAACTGAATCTGTCTCAGGCTATTTCCACACTAGACTGTTATAGCACTATTATTCCACTTTCAAAATCCTATGGAATCCTGGGAATTGCAGTTTAGGGAGGGGCCTTTTATAGTCTAGTGTGGAAATGACCTTAGTTAATTTTCCAGGCCACTCAGAATTTTTTTAATGTCCCCTTCCTTCCTTTTGATGTAAATAAATCAATTACTTCTACTCTTGCTAAATTTGGCTTTCCTATAGCACGATCAGCCCCAATACATTTTGTTGCCTGAGGCACAGCAGCCAGTGTAAACTCCTACCTCCAAGTAGTACTTAAACCCCATGGTAAAGGAAGTAGAAAATTGAATAAGCATCTCACACACACCCTGGTCCAAGAGTCATAACAAATAATAACTGAAATAACTAAAAATCTGCAGCCCTTTCAGGTCACTAAAAATATGCTGTGTGAGTCGGGCACTCTGCTCTGACTAATGGCAGGGCTGGTTCTGCTGCTTTGATCATCTGGAATGAATTATTAGATGAGCAGCCACCAGTAAGCATTTGCTTTATACTTACCTGCTTTCTTCTGTAACTTCCATCCAATGCATGTAAGTAACAGGAGCACCCACTGAGAAAGAATGCAAGCTCTCTGGCTTCTCTACGTCACACAGGATAACCCTTTTAGTATCAGCAAGTCCAAAAGCCAGAACTACAGAAGGAAAGGTAAAACATTAAAATGTATGGTGCAAATGAGACAGCAACTTCAACACACGTCAACTACAAAAAGCAACAGACTTTAAAAATAGTTAGAAGAATTAAATTTCAGATGTGACATACAGCCTGTACTTAAATGTAGTCTAGACTACAAGCCAAATCCATAGCTTCTAGTATCAAACCGAATAGCTTTCTTATTTTTTAAAGACTGACTAGCAGGATGAGTCTTTCACATTGAAAGGATGATATGTTTCTTAAGAGTAGTATTTCATTTTAAATATAAGGCATAATATAAAGCATCATTGTTACACGTTACTTTTGCCATCTGGTCTCCATGCAAGGGCTGTCACTTCTTTCCCTGTGCTGTCACTTGGTGGCAGACTCCAGACTCGTTGGAAGTTTGCAAGTCGGTGAAGTAAAACCTAAGAAGATGTTAGGAAAAGGGACAGAAACAATAAAACTTCTTGTCTCCAAAGAAGATGAAATCAAAGAGCACCAAACAGAGAGCTATTTTGTAGAATATGTTAACAGCTGAAAAAACATACAGACTGATTCTAATGCAGCCATTGTTTTCAACCATCTTCTGTACCAAAATACATGTAAAAAGGTTAATGGGAAAGTGAGAAACACAGTAGAGTTTTATAGATGCAAAGCAATAAGTGTAATATCCTAACCAAAATTTTGTGCCGGAAAATCTACATGGATTTTCATGGCAATGTGACATTCTCTATGTGCAATGGTCAATTCTGGTCAAACTCAACTCAAATAAATACAAGGCAATTTAATATTATGTTCGTATCCATGTGACCTTAACAGAGACCAAAGTGGCATGCACAAGATTCCCACACAATCTCTAGTTCTGACATAGATGGGAACCCATTCAATTTAATTTCAGCAAGGCTATTGTATCACATAGTTTTACAGCATGTTGTAGGCTTGTCATAGCTGCGTCAACCAAAAACATCCTCTTTTCAATAATTAATTTCTTTCTGCTCTTTGATGCATCAAATTCAGTTTAATTTATTAGTTAGGATTTGGTTCTTCTACCCTAACACACACCAGATTTCTTCCTCCACATTAATACACAAATCATAGAAGTGATTGCCCCCGCCAAATAGCTGATCACACAGAAGCCCCATGTCTATGGTTTTTCTTCTTCTGCCCTTGCAATATATTTAAAACAGTTATTACATATCAAATGGTTACTTTCTCTGGCATGAGTATATCATATTATATCTACCAAGGATGTTTAGAGAAATCAACTAATTTCACATTTAACAAAAGCACAGAGAGCAAAGCCTTTCAGCATCCCATCATTTCTACATACCCCTGTCTTCATGATTGTTCCTTTTCCTTACCTCTCCAACTTTGTTTGCAAGGGCAATCAGATCCCTCTTGGGAGACCAGGCCATAAAAATGACCTCTTGGGGGAGTTGCTTCTCCCCAACTTGCCGGAAGGCAGGCATGTCTGCAGATGTGGCAACTCCCTAAAACCAAAAGATACAAACCAGAATGAAGTTATCTTCGCTTCTTCTTCTCGAACACACCATATTGAAAATCATGCCAAAATAGCATGCCAAAATAGCGACCTTTCTACTGAGAATCATGATGATGAATATAATATTCAGCTCCCCTCTTTATATATTGGGAGTTCAGTGGAGCATTAAGCAATCCTATATTTGCATCTGAAGTTCCTTCTGGTATCTACTTGTCACCAAAGTCTCCTGTCCCCAGCTCCTCATATTTCAATGTCTGCCACAGGATAGACAAGGTAGGCATTGGCCTAAATCCTATTGTTAGCTCAAACTAGAGTAAAGCCGTTGAAGCAATTGCATTTACCTACAAGTTAACTCATCGCTTAGCAGTTGATTCAATCAGTTATCTCTAGTTCATATTAACTAACAGGATTCCAGCTACTCACGTGTGTTTGTGTGTGGGCGTGCACGCACGCACACACACATATACATCTTCAAGCCACCTGTAAATTTATGGCAACCTATGAATTTAACATGGATTTCTTAGACAAGGAAGACTCAGAGGTGGTTGCCATGGTCTTCCTCTGAAATACAGCCTACACCACCTGATGCAGGTTCCGTACTCTAGTCTGCTGCTAGTCTTCAGAGAAGAGAAGATGAGGAGACAATGCTTCCCTCCAGCTTTCAGGTCAAAATTGTTCTAAATGGATAAACAAAGAAGTTGAAGAACCCCTTTCCATTGAATTCCAAAGAAATAGTCCAGGCTCTAGGGGAGAAGAAAAGAGACACGTGACTATGCGTCTTGCCTGGTTATAAACACAAGCGGAGGACTTACTAGCAGCTTGTACAAAAAGTTAATTAATGTGAGCAGCCTAACATCTGAAACTGGGAAACAAAAAAGATAGCAGGGCTTGTTTCCCCTGAAATCAGAGAAAAATACATTGCAACCTGCTCTCAACGCTTATTTCAAGTCTCTTCAACATAAAGACGATGCTCAGGCATTTGCTAAAATTGTGTAGCTGAAGGAGACGTACATCTAAATCCTATCTTCAGGGCTTTAAATATTGAGAATGAAGGTCTGAAAAGTGTTTTTAAGCACATTAGGCTGAATACACTTAGCGGCCTCCCATGTAGTCAGAAACCTGGAAATCATACATGCTGCGGTCAGAAAGCTACTGACATCAAGATTTGTTTCATGGCACCCATTCACTCATGGAAACCCGCTGGGTGACCTTTGGCAAGTTACACTCTCTCAGCCTCAGAGGAAGGCAATGGCAAAACCCCTCTGAACAAACCTTGCCAAGAATAATAATAATAATAATAATAATAATAATAATAATAATAATAATAATAGGATTTTCTTAATATCAGGCCGATTCAGCAGGGTAACTTCCTGCTCCCTGCAAGGAGAGCTCCTATACATTGAACAGTGCATGTTAGATACATATTCAGTTATGAGCTTGCATTGCTCACTATGAATAGCGTACCTAGTTATTTAGTGGGAGAAACTAAATGTTTGTCAATGACAGGAGAGATTATTCTGTCTAAGGCTCCGGTGGCACTCTGGAAGGGTTGCCAAAGTGGCTCTTTTGCAGAAATCTAATGCTGGGGTAGGAGCTACACATCTGCTTACTCCAAGCATCCTTGCCGTCCTGACATTCTGCACAACGATTTGTAAAAAAAGAAAATACTTGATAAATCGCACTACATTTCCAACACCCTTCCATCAAGTGAAGCAAAAGATTGCAGCCTGGCCTCTTGTAGGTTGCAGGATATATAACTAAACATGAGGAAAACAGTACCAGACGAAGTGCTGCCTGTCATGGACCTAATAAAGGCAGACTTAAAAAAAAAAAAGCCCCATCGAGTCTTTCTTTCAAACAGCTTAATATTTGGGAGTGGGGAGGGATCCCTTCTCTGCCTTTAGCTACCCTATGGCTGCAATTCAACAGGTGCAGCTTTGCCACCTTTCCCATGCGAGGGCAAGCGGCTCCTGGTGAAATTCTGCTACTGAAAAAGCAGCCAAAAGGCATACAAGCAACACACTCCCTTTCCTTCCCCCTCCTTTTCCCTTCTCATGGCTGCCTGTGGTTTTAATGGCCTTCCATTAACCTCGCTCCCATTAACCAAGGACCTGCAGTAAACAGAGGGAAGGAAGCCCAGTCCCTACCCGGTCTCTCCGCTCCTCCCGCCTCCTCGGCGCCACTTCCTTCTCCGGCTTCCGCCAGCATCGAGGACTTCCTGCCAGAGTGTTTATGGTGCGCCCCCTAGTGGTCAAAAGGCCGAAGTGCATGCTTAGAAAGTTTGCAACCGAGGAGACTTCCGCACTGGACGGTTAGAGCGCGATGATTCCACCGGCAACATCCTCTGGAATCCTGGGGTTTGCAGTTTCTGGAGGGGCCGGCCGGATTCCATAGGATGTTGCCGGTGGAATCATCGCGCTCTAACCGTCCAGTGCGCAAATGGTCCCAGCAAGCTCAGATCTGTGTTTGGAGCTGGGTGTCAGAGACCGAGGCCATTTCCGCACTGGCCTGTTATAGCGCGATGATTCCACTTTCAACCTCCTCTGGAATCCTGGGGTTTGCAGTTTCGGGAGGGGCCGGCCGGCCCCTCCCGAAACTGCAAACCCCAGGATTCCAGAGGAGGTTGAAAGTGGAATCATCGCGCTATAGCAGGCCAGTGCGGAAATGGCCTGAGGTGCGTGTACAGAAAAACTCAGAAATAAAAAAAAAAGCTCACGAGATGAGTCCTTGCCCTTCAGGTCAATAAAAGGAAAGCACTTTTTCTACATCTGGAGCTCGCCTGGGCAAGCACCAATAGTGGTTCCTTTGGAACATACATGATTGTTAAGAAAACATCTGGCTATCGACCAAGGGTCTGAGCCCTTCGGAGGGTGTCTCTGCAGCCAGATGCTGAGCCCTTCCCTCCTGATTCTGCCTCTACTGTTATCATAAGGCAAAGCAAAAGGTTGACCAGAGGCAGGCTAAAGGCAGTATGAAAACTGTTCGGTTTTTGGGTGGGCTGCCTCTACCGTCTCTGGGCTGCAGGCAATTGAAGGTAGGAAGCTAGGTGGAGACTACAAAGTTACTGTGAATCCCAAAGCAAAGCTGGTTCGGGGAGAGGAGGACATTTGCAAAATCCAGGTGGAATACTGCCAGAGCCACCATTGGTTGGTATTGATCTGAATGCAGAAATCAACCACTTCTAGAGGAGTAGTTATGTTAGTTTTTTGCAAAAACAATGAAGTCTCTTGTGGGCTTCTTAAAGACCAGCACACTCATAATGGCATAAGCTTTTGTAGGCTGTAGGACACAAAAATGCATATTAAGCCTTTCAGATACTGCAAGGCTTTTGTTAAAAAATTGCTGTTTTGCATTAGGGTAAATTGAGAGATACCCTTCAAAAACATTAACATATATGCAATAGACAGTCCTGTTCACGGCGAGAAAAAAACATTTCAGTCTTCCTCCAACACTTTTCTACTTTGATTCTCAAGCTAGTAAACTTCAGTTTCAAAGAAGTCCCAGCTTGAAATGGCTAAAGTAAAATGTACCAACAAATGTGATCTTAAGGTCAAGCATTGGGGCTATTCTAACACACTTACCCAGGAATATGAACCACTAAACTCTGCAGGTCTTACTTCTGAGGAGACATGTACAAGATCGTACTTTTATTCATAACGATAATCCTGCCACCACAGGTAGTAAATTAGGTTAGCAGAATTGGAAAACAGCTATAACAGGTGATACAGTTGCAATAAGTGATCCCTCTTTCAACATGTCCCAAATTACATATTATGAAGGGTAATATATAAATATTGTTAATACATTGTCTAGATGGGAAGAACTGCCTTAATTTTTTATTATTAAAATTCTCAAGAGATATACCGTGTCTAAAACCACATTGTCAGAATTACTAGAACAGATGAAGTGATTGACGAAGAATTCCATTTGCAGCATGTTCTTCCCATTTGCACAAGTTAATCTTCACAAATATAACAATATGAAGGGCCTTCAGGGCAAAGGACACAATTTCCAGGCAAGTTGGAGTCCTAGTAACTTTTTTTAAAAAATAAGCAACCACTGCTTTCCAAGAAATTATAACTCAACAAGAACATGATCATCATCACTATTTTAACAGGAAAAACTGTACAATCTCTTTCAGCATCCACATTTGTGGCTGTGTGAAGCAGAATTCAATCCCAAACACTAGAGGGCTCTGAACTCAAGTAGTAAAGTAAATATGTGGTCCTCCAATAAAATGATTCAATGTGGAGTGCTCCTGTTCAGAATGCCAGCCAGTCAGATTTCTTTCCAGCTGCCATTCCCTCTTACTTCTTCCGCCGTCAATGAACAGTTCAGTCCTCTTTGAGCTGTCTTTGGGGTTTTTCTTCCCCTTTCAAACTGTTTCTGGATTTTTCTTCTGAAGATATTTTTGCACTTCCACAAACATTGAGTTTACCCAAGCCCAATGATACCTTTTCTCTTAACCATGGATAACAGAACATTCAGCAATGTACACAAAGAATAAATTTCCTATTAGCCTATAGAATGATTCTATCAAATAGTTCAGTGATGAATTTGGGGGATTCTAGCCTTCATCCAATTGCTAGTCCCAACTAGGGAAGATCCACTGAATGAATGAGATTTACTTAAGTGTTGATTTACCATTTTGGCAATTGATTCAATGGGTTTACTCTGAGTCTAGCAATTGGATTCAGGCCTGCTTGCACTGAACTACACAGAAATAAGCCCTTGACAGGCTGTTGTGTGCCTTCAAGTTATTTCAGATTCATGATGACAACAAAGTGAACCTGTCACAGAGTTTTCTGGGGCTGAGTGTGTGTGATGCGCCCAAAGTCAACCAGTGGCTGAGTGCACAACTGAACCTTGGTTTCGATGGTCCAATGCTAGTCCAATGCTCAAACCACTATACAACATTGCTCCTCTGGTTAAAACTGGAGAGGCTTTCTGTACCTAATTCTCATTTAAGCATAATATAGCAAATGTACTACCAGAAGAGGATCCTATAAAGCTCTGCAACCATTCAGGAACTCTACAAGCATTCAGTATCCATGGATAGTGAACATGCATGGGAATGGGGGGCAGAACTTGCTGCCCCTCCTCATTCACAGGGATAATTTACATCTAAACAGGACTGCATTTAAAAGAAATATCAGCTTTTGCAGCCACACAGTAAATCAAAGACTAATTTCCTATACAGAATATGGGCAATCACAATTTACATTACTGTTTCCAAACACACCACAGAAGGAAGCCAATTACATAGCTCATGTTCATATGTGTAAAAACAGAGGAACTGTTCCGCTAATCATTTGATAAGTGCAAAATATCTATCCAGGTAATTTACAAAAGGTATTTTGTTCCCTATCCCATTTCCTTTCATGTTGGACGACTCCGGAGACCAGAGCTCAAATCCTCACTCAGTCACAGAAACCCACTTCATTACCTTGGGCAAGTCATACTCTCGGTTTCAGAAGAAAGCAAAGGCAAACACCTTTTGAACGAACCTTGCCAAGGTTTGCTTTAGGGCTGCCATAAGTCTGAAGTGACCTGAAGGCATAATAGGAAGATGTACACTGAAAGATCTGAAGTAGACAAAGACTTGCAGTACTTTGTAACACACTCTTAGCAAGTTATAGTTTTTTCAAACTCTCCCAGCTGTTGAAAGAAAATAGTGAATACACTGAAGACATAATGCTTTTTGTATAAAAATATATTAACATTTATATATTATTGAATTGCATTATTTTGCATTATTAGAAGCACATCTCCAAAACACTTACATAATTAGTGATTATATAAATCAATGATAGTGTTTACATTTAGCACATCAACAAGCTGACCTTTTTGCAAAGCCTATATTTGGTGACATATTTATTGAACAGTACATTATTACAAAAACTAGGCTTTAATTCCATCAACATCTCAAATTCCAGTTTAGTAACTGGAAAACAACGAAGGAAGGAATGCTGTAAACAGCAAGATTGAGTGAGTTTTCCTATTTCTTGCTCTTCATTTGTCTTGCAATTCTTGTCTTCTTTGCACCTTTTCTTTTCATAACATTCACTTTTACCTTCTTTTGCTTTGTCTTTTTGCCACTTCTGTAAAAAAAAAATGAAGCAAGAAAAATTGAGGCATTCGCCAATTCAGAAAACTGGAAATATGAATTCCACAAATAGTTAAAAGCTCCAGACCTTAAAAAAAAAATACTTTCCAAACCTCACAGCACTATTATTAAGTTCTTTGTGTGATCTTGGAAAGCACTCTGAAGGGCCAAATAGAAACACTATGTGTGTTCTAGTCTAACTCAAACAGTTTCAAAACAATTGTCAGCTAAAGAGACTTTCCATCTTTCTTTGCTTATTTAGAAAGGATGCATGGAACCTGTTCCCTCAATTATTTTGAATCTTTCCATCCTCCATGTCCACACATGGTAACATCATATATTTGACATACACACTCCACACAGATATACAGATTTTTCTGAAATAAACCTTGATAATTGTGGAGGACAATATGCACATCAACATCTGCAATTCACTGTGCATTTTGAGTACTATGCCCTAATTTGGAAACATCTTGAAAGCACACAACTATAAACTCAATAGAACGAAAAGCATAGTTTTAGGGGAAAATCTAAGTTTAAAAAATAAATACTTAAACATATATTGTGAAGCTTTCGTTTATTTTTTATAATGCACATTTAACTGACATAGTAAAACTGCTACATAAACACCAAAAGTAAAATGTAGTAGCTTATCATAGAGTTATAGAATCTCATACAATTAACCCTTTCACTGGGGTTCCTTTTTTAGCCTTTGCAGGAAAAACACTTGCAAATCTACTTCAGTTTTTTGACACTTGCACACACATGTGTACATGCAAAGAAAGAGTGACCATACATGCAGCTTTCACTATGGAAGTGAAGTGGGACCAAAGCCTCATATACCCGCCGTATCTTAACTCTCCAATGAGTTTCACATGGCTTCTCTTTTTTTCATGAAAAGGATACTAGACTGGTTGTTCACATAGAAAAGAAGGGGAGAAGCATTCACATGACAAACTTACTGATAACCTCTCCTAGGTACATGCAGATTAGGGCAGCCAGTGCGTTTATGGTCTGCTGCTCCACAAATAAAGCATCCAGCGTCAGAATCCTTACAAGAGTGGTTTGGAAGAGCACACTTATCACAAGTGTTGCAGTGGACCCAGGCTGAAAAACAAAAAGAGCACCTTAGAACTCTAAAAAGGAAAAGTGTGCACACTGTTTTAGGAGAATTCCAAGCATGAGAGCAGTCTTCCCCAATTTCTGTAGTCCAATTCATCTGACATCAGGTTGAGGAAGGTTGCTGTGGAGAGCTCAACTTCACAGGCATTTGAAAAGCACACCTTATAAGTATGACTTGCAGAAAAATGTTACAGTCTGTTCCCAGCCCCTAAAGAGAGTGCTCCTGATCAGTTTTTTAACTTGCTCACTGGAAAAGAGTGGGCAAAAAAGAGCAAGGATATGTGGGATATTCTATGACAAAACAAATTTCTTGACTGTAGATTTCAGGTCTTCCTTCATAAAGGTTGCTTCTTCTTAAACTGGTATGGAATGTTATTCTTTAAATATAGTTTGTTACTCCTCAGCTGTTCTTGTTTTGCTTTTGTATGTGATCTTATTATTTAAAGAATATTGCCTTTTCATCGCTTCATTTTACACAATACCTTTAAAAATATAAAAATGGAGCCCCCAAAAGTATCCCAAAGTCTCTGAAGAGTATCCCAAAGCAATGGTTTAGGAGTACTGAGTAAACATTATTGGCTACACTAAAGAAAAGCAACACAAGGAGTTCTTACACACCCTTATAATCCTGCAAAATAACAAATCGCAGGTGTTGCAGTTATTTGTACCACGTTGTTTTCAAGATCTGCTAGTATATAAACTGGCCTGACTTTTAGAAACTCAAAATTTTAATAGCAGTGTGACATTTGTTTCCTTCGGTGGCCAACTATATACTGAAAATTAGGTAAAAAATTAGGTAAAAAAAATACTTACTGGGTTTTACACATTTTTTGCAAAGATAGCAATGCGTCCATCTTCTTCCATCCTGTTTCAGAGGGGGAAAAAAATTTTTTTGTACAGATTTTAGAACAAACTTATCTGAAGTATCATTTGCCATTTACCCTTATTATATTTCTGTTCTCTTTTAAGCCCAAAGTCTCCTTATCCTTTGTGTATGTTCTCCAGCTTCTAAAAATATATATTCAACTGGAAGGACAAAATGATTTCTGTAATATATACCCTAATACAGGATCAAAGTGAGCAAATATTTATTTATCCCTCTTTACTCCTGACATGGGACCCACGGCTGGTCACAAAAAGTTTAAAACACAATAGAGTTAAGAACATGATGACAAAAAGTTAAAAACACAATGAACACACTATTATATTAAACTGCCATTAATTTTTTAAAAATAGTCAGGGTAAACCCCTAAAAAGGACTCACCCACAACAAATTAATTATCAAATCCTTGTATAAACAGTGGAATGAAGGAAGGGGGTTGTCTTCTTGAGGGTAACGCAAAAGCACTATACCAGAGCAAGGATAATGTAATACAGTATAACAAGGACAATAAAAAGGCTAGATCATCTGTTTTTCTCAAGAGCATAGACCTCTGGCACCTTGCAGAAATACTCACAGCCCTTGACTTTATCACATTTTACCATGTTACAAACTGGAACTGAAATGGATTTTACTGGCATTGTTACCACTTTAGGTATACAAGATACTCTGAGCTGTGAAGGTGCAAGCTATTTTTACTCTGCCATATGAGCTGAGTAAACAAAAAACTAACTATAAATCATAGGGCCTCGGGGTTACTTCTAATAGCAGAGAGCTACTAATTTTCTTACTTAGAAAGAAAAGAGGGCCAGCTTCCCCTATCTCGTGTTTTTCTATTAAATGGCTTATAGAAAGCACATACATGGTGACCTTTTATGCCCAACAGGTCTGTCCCAGAAGCCAATACTAGCACAACTTACACAAGCTATGAGGTGGTTGATGGGAGGGAGGGTGAGGAAAGCCCGCTATGATATTTTGTGTAGTAGCCAGTTAAGACCACTGTTATAGATGCAGCAGTGACTGTCTACCTTTGAAGATATTTGCAACCCTAACCTATCCAAGTTAACACTGACTTATATTCCATTTGTTTCAGTTGAATCTATTCCCAAAGTGAACATAGGACTGCAGCTTTTGGCTTAAATCCAATATCTAGTTCTAATTAGTGTGAACTAACTGAGTCAATGGGAATTCAGCAACTGATCCAGTGTGTTTATTCTGCTTAGGACTAGCAACTGGATTCAGGTATTAGCTTCTTATTTGAAATCAACTGCCTCATCAAATCAATAATCCTACACCCCTTCCACATCTGAAAACATTCATACCAGATCAAAGTTAAAGTCGTACCAATCTCTTCCCAAACACACTTACTTTAGATGTGCATGAATTGCAGATTTCACAGTGCTGGTTGTCTAAACTGACATATCGCTGACAGACAGAGCAAAATCTGGCAAACAGAGGAAAAACCAGTTGAAAGCTCTAGCAAATGATTTTTATTTTAAAAAGTGCTATTTAAAGTCAGAATGATCATCAAAAATGTTACCTATATCCTTCTTCTGCAGGAAGCACTATCAAATGTGGTGAAAGGTTGGTAAAAATACGAACTGGGGACTGTTTACGACCCGTCTTCCCATGTTTATACAGTGCATGGTTGTCATAGTCTACCTATATTATGAAATAAAGGTGCAGGGTAGGTGGAGATGGAGACGTTATGCTTTGAAAAATGAAGTTCCAAACCAATGTTATAGGGATGGGCAACTGTGTCTCCCTAGGTATTTTAGACCCACAACCCCACCCAACAAACCCCAGGCATTACAGCTAATAGCAAGGCATTTTAGGAAATGGAGCCCAACAAACTTTGAGAGGCTGAAGTTGCTGCTATCTCAAGTACTGGAAGGAAGCAGCCACATACACTTCTTCCATCTATTATTTCCTCTACACACACACACACAGAGAGACAGAGAGACAGAGACAGAGTTGGACAAGTTTCTACTTCAATACCAGTTATCTTCCAGGCCAAGAAAAGAGATGGAGTGGACATATTATTCTGATTTTACCCACAGTGCAACAGAGCCACTACTTCCCTGTTTCAGTGAGTGTGGATGATCAACATAGTCATAAACTACAGACCCCTGTATAGTGGAACAATGTCTCTAGAATGACTTTCTATGTGTAAAGAAGAGGGATGCGCTCTAGCGAGTCTCCTCTTCCAGTGCAAGAACATAGGAAGCATACTGAGTCAGGCCACTGCTCTATCTAGCCTGGTTCAACAACTCTAACTGGCAATGGCACTCCAAAGTTTCTGGCAGGATTCTTTCCTAGGCCTACATGGAGATCCCTAATAATCACATATCCAGGGCCAAATAAGGCCTCACCTTGCTTAAGTTTCAGGCTGTGTTCAGGGTAAGAAGGTACAGCTAGTTGTAAGAAGCTGCAATCAGTCACCAAAGCAGCCTGGTCCTAGCTCCCAGCCAATATAAAATTGGTCAGTGAGAATTATTACCACCATGAAGGAAGCCTATTATGCTTAGGAGCTTTTTTTTTTTTTTAAACATTTTTTGCCTTTCTTTTCTCAGAAAGACAAAAAAGGACTCTGGGGAAAAAATGAGGAGAAAAAAATTGAAAGCAGATCATCCAGAGAGAAATTTAATTGTGAAGAGGGAGAGATCCAGATGTCCCAAAATAAACAAATCAATAGCAAAGTAGTTTTAGGGTAAAAGTATTAAATAAACAACTGGGTAATAGTGGCATGGAGAGCTCAAACACATTGGCACCCAAACGTTTATGACAAAGCATGTACTCTTCTCCTACCTCATAATGCCACTAATTCCCTTGGTCCATACCTGATAATCCAGCATGTTGAAATGTGGGAAAAACTCAAGAATACGTGACTCAAAGAAATAGGGAAATATCCAAAGTATGGGTAATTCTTTTCTGGTAGCGTCTAGTAAAGAAAATAAATATGTATGTACTTTTAAGAGTTTTTTTTAAACGAATGGATTTTTTTTAAAAAAAATTACAAGCAGCATACATAAATGTTTGTCTTTGAGTTTCAGAACTGTTGGATCCTGGTTATTGCTACACTCTATTTATCTGAAATAACCTACAGCTGGAATAAGAGCACAATCACAAGAACTGCCTGTTGAAAAATAGGATTTAGAAGACAAAACAGACAATGAAAATAATCTTTACCTATTCTATTTAAAGAGTAACAAACAGTATATCTATATCAGAACAATATTCAAAAGGGAAACACAGTCAAAGTATTAAGATGAACAAGAGCAATAAGGCAAGTAAATAATACAAAATAGCAAAAATATCAGAACAGTAAAAATGCCACAATGAACCAGGGTCAAAAAGGATACAGTGCAAAAGAGAAAATGGCCACAGGTAAGCTCACAGTAAAACGCTAGCCTTTTAAAGGCTCTGCAGCTGATTTAGGTAACACATACAGCTGAAGGTCATTTCTATCTCAGTAACACACCATCAACCCTACAATGATCAAAGCTGTAGATCTTGCCCATATGCTAACACCCCTTCTCAAGATCTATCAATGATGTCATTACAGTCAATGACATTATTAACTGAAGTCAGACATATTCAACATTTCATGAAAATGTATAAATGTTTCTGTCATCAATGGCTTAATTAAAATATGTGCTACCATTTCATCTGTAGGATAGTATTGATCCCAATCAATCCCTTTTGATACAAATATTTTACTAATTTGACATTTTAATCCAATAGTTCTACTTCTAGCCTTAATACTTTCCCCTTTACACATCATAATACAGGCTTGATTGTCTTCAAACAGTGCAACTGGTATAGGTGCACTGATGCCAAAGTCCTTTAACAAATGAAAGATCCATTCCAATTCATTGCATGCATTCACCGCTGATATACTTTCTGCTTCTGCTGAAGACTGAGGCACAATATTCTGTCTTCTGCTGGTCCAGTCAAGAAGATTTTTCCCACAGTAAAACACATATCCACTAGTTGATCTATAAGCTTGTTGACTCTGTTTCTCAGCTAGTGTACATGTATGCCACTAGTCTAGGATTCTTACGAGGTGATAATTTGGTTTTAAATCTTCTGTCCCTTTCAAGTAATCTTGCCAATCTCGTTACAGCACACCAATCATGATGATTTGGTGAATTTGTTTTTCTACTTAAAAATATTAACAGCTACTACAATATCAGCTCTTGTGATTTTACTCAAGTAAAGTAACTTGCCAATAGCTTCTTGATATTCACCATGATTTTTAAGTGGTTGTCCATCTTTTTATTTCAAATAAGTTGGTTCTAATGGCATACTCATTGCTTTACAGTTTTTCATACCAATTGACTCTATAAAGTGCATAATCTTATGTTTCTGACTTAGAAGAAAACATCCATCATTAACTCTTTCAATTTTCATCCCAAGATAATATTTTATTTCTCCAAGCCATTTAATTTCTATTTTCATCTTTAGCTATTTCATCAATGTCCTCCTTGTATTAGAATATTAATAAATTAGCTACATAAATCAAAATATATTGATACTGTCCATTCTCAAATCTTATGTATAAACATGGATCAGCCTTTCCTTGTTTAAATCCCTGTTGACATAAAAATCTGTTTATTTATCACACCAACTTTTGGCTGATTGCTTAAATACATACTTGTATTGAGTTTACAAACAAGATTTTCTTGTCCCTTCTTTTGAAATTCTTCAGGTTGTTCCATATAAATCTCTTCTAAAAGATCTCCATTAAGAAAAGCTGTTTTAACATCTAAACATTCCACAAACATGTTTCTTGAACTTGCCACGCTAAGGAGTGTCCTGAATGTTGTATAGTTAACAACTGGTGCAAATATAGCTAAATAATCAATTCCATATTTCTGGGAAAACTCTTTTATGACCAGACATGGCTTATACTTATCCACACTCCCATCTGGATTCCATTTAATTTTGTAAACCCATTTATTTCCAATAGCCTCTCTATCAACAGGTAACTTAGTAAGACTCAAAACCTGATTTTGCTGTAAAGATTGATACACCTCCTCCATAGCTTTCATCCACTTTTCTCTTTCTAAAGAATGTAATTCATTGATTTCTTTCCAATTTGCCAGTTCCTTTATTGTTTGCAAATTCTCATAAAATCCATATCTCTCTGGAGGTTTGCCTTTGTTAATTCTATCGAATCATCTTACAGTAGTTGTTCCTTCTATTTCTGTTTCACATCCTCTGGATCCTTCTTCCCCTTCTGTTATAGTAACATCTCCTGAAGTTGGAACAACTGGTTGACCAGCATCCTCTACAGGTAACCAACTGACCAGTTCTTGTGAAACTGTATCTGTATACTTTAGATCAGTTGCCATTATAGACTCAACTGTCTCCTGCATTGTATTTCTTTCATCTACACACAACAATACAACATTTAACTGCAAAGGTCTTAGGGTTCAAAACTCTATATACCCTTTTCTTCCAGATATCCAACAATGACTCCAATTTCAGCTCAAGGATCAAGTTTCCCTCTTTTTTTCTTTTGGAATGTAAGAATATGCTTCAGCACCAAAAGTTTTTATATGCTTTAAACCTGGTTTCCTTCCAAACCATAATTCAAAAGGTGTTTTGCTTGTCTACTGGGGATTCTATTATGTAAGTAAGTTGCTGTAACTACCGCTTCAGTCCATAAAGACTTAGGTAATCCAGTTTACATTAACATAGATCTAGACATCTCCTGTAATGATTGATTCAATTTTTCAGAACATCCATTTTGTTGAGGGAAGTGAGATATATACCTTCCTGTTCCATAAACCTTTTAAAGTCTATATTATATAGACTTCAAATATTCTCCACCCCAATCAGTTTGTAACGTTAAAAGTGCTTTGCCACATTGGTTCTTAACTGCAGCCACATAGTTTTTAAACCTTTCAAGAGTCTCATCTTTACTTTTAAGTATATATGTATAACTATATTTGCTCTTGGATCCTATAAAGGTAAGAAAACACTTATTCTTGCCTGCAGATAATGGCATAGGACCCATTAAATCTGAATAAACTTCTTCCAGAAAATCCTTATCCTGTATATTAGAATGTCTATTAGGAGCTGTTCCCTTTGCTTTTATACAGATTTCACATCTTTCTTTTGCTTTATCACATTTAATGACATTAATTCCACATTCTGCTAGTAATTTTCAATATGTTGCATATTCCTATGTCCCAACTTTGCATGCCATGACTATAGACAGGCTTTATGATCACAAACCTCTTGTCTAGTTTGACATACAGGCCTTTCCACATTTGTTACAGTATTATAATTAGCATCAATAATATAATGAAACCCACCCTTTTCATCAACCTTAAGTACAAGACCAGTTCTATTGATAATTTTTAGATATTACAGTACAATCATTCTTTACAATCCTTCTGGTACCAATCAGATTATTTGAAGCATCAGGAACAAAAACAACATTTGTTAATGTAAGATTTACCACTTCATTTTTAGAAGTGAGAACTGTTAAAAGGCACAGTTCCAGTTCCAAGCACATTTAATCTTTGCTGATTTGCTTGTAATATCTCTAATTGATTTTCTGTATTGAGTTCACTAAAACATTCTCTAAATTGACAAATATGAATGAAATTAGCACTATCAAGAAGAAAATGCCCTTTATCATTTGGTAATCAGATATCTGAAATACCTGATTATTCTTATGAGGATTCATACTATTATTAAACCTTTGCTTGTACCTTTTACTTGATCTTTCACCATTTGATTTAAAGTTTCCATGACCATTAGAGTGCCCCTGACTATTAAAAAGTGTTCTTTCTCTAAAAACATTTGCTCTTCTGGGCTTTTGATTTTGTAAACCTTTAAATCTACAGTATTTAGGAATATGCCCAACCCCTGAAGATACATAACATTTCCTTTCTTTGTAATCAGGTCTTGTTCTCAATACTGACATTTTCTTCAGGTGTATTATTCATTGTCTTTGTAAGTCCAGAATCTCTTAGTAAGCAATTGTATAATCTATATCCACTTCTGCAATACACTCAAGCATGACCTTTTGATTTGCAAAAGACAGTGATAAGCTGACCAATATACAAGTGTGAAACTCAGAGTCAGATATCTCTGCTCCTGCAGACCGAAGCTCTGAAACAAGCCTTAACATTTCATCTAAATGCATATCTATGCTAGTTCCTTCTTTCATCTTCATACTATATAATTTCTCGTTCAAAAATACCACATTCTTATTTGATCTATTGAAATATTTTCTTTTAAGGGCACTATATAATTCTTCAGCTGTCTTGTACTTAATTACTAATGGGCTTTCATAATCTTCTATACAGGAAGATATTATCATTAAAGCTTTTCCTTCTTTCATTTTATATTCATCCTGTTCTAACTGACTTTTAGACACATCTTGGTCTATAACATTTAAACAATCCTTATAGTGAAACTCTTCATCTTACATCCCACATCTGAAAATTATCCCTATTTAACTTTGGGATTGCAAATAAGCAATTGTTAGTACTTACACCCTGTTGGAATTTCAGAGTAGGTATAATAACTTCAGGTGAATTAACTGAGGATACAGACATTTTAAACTTATTCTATATGAGCTTTCCTGCTAATATAATCCTTCAAATTTAAAACTTTGCCACAAAAATTCCTCTGCTGGATAAAAGGTTATTTTATCACTCAAAAAAATTCTGGCCATCAAAAATCAATTGCTCTGTTCAACAGTCATAGCCAGGGGCAAATATAACACATCTCTTATTTAAAATAAAGAAATGTTTGCCAAAAATCCTCTGCTGCATTGTATGAATCAAAAGAAAATTCCAAAAAAGAAAAATTCCAAACACAAAATAACTTTTAATGCTTTCTGTTCAAAATTTGAGTTATTAATCTACTATTTTGCCAAACCATCCTCTGTTCCAAAATTTGTAGAAAAATAGGATTCAGAAGACAAAACAGATAATGAAAGTATATCTATTCTATCCAAAGAGTAACAAACAATAGGGAAACATAGTCAAATTATTACAATGAACAAGAGCAGTAAGTCAAGTAAATAATACAAAACAGCAAATACAGTAGGACCCCCATATCCACGGGTAGGATTGGTTCCGGGCCCCTCTGCAGATACTGAAATCCCCGGAAAGGAGCAAATGCCGTCCTTTGCGGGAGCCACCATGGTCCTTTCCTGCCCACCGCTCGATCCTTTCCTGCCCACTGCTGCTTCCATTGGACCCCAGGCAGGGGGCAGGAGACAGCAAGAAGCGCAATCCTACACTCCTCACTTCTCTCCTGCCTGCCACCACTGTGATCACAGTGGCAGCGGGGAGCCAACTGCAGATAACTGAATCAGCGGACAATGAATCCGTGGACATGGGAGTCCTACTGTATATCAAACAATAAAACCACCACAATGAAGCAAGGTCAAACAGGATATAGTGCAAAAGAGAAAGCAGCAGCCGGTAAGCTTATGGTAAAACATCAGCCTTTTAAAGACTCTACAGCTGATTTAGATAACAACCTTCAGCTGTATGTGTTTCTATTTCAGTAACACATCACTAACCCTATAATGACCAAAGTTGTAGATCTTGCCCATATTCCAACAGTCCCATCATTGCTGAGAAATCAAGCAATCATTTCAGAACTCCATACTTCCATACACCATCTCAGAAACAATTACCTGTGCTTCCTGTTTGCCTCCACATTTCAATCAGCTTTTTGAAACTAAAAGCCAAAGCTTCAACCAAGCCTCCAAATGGAGGATCGGCCACCATTACAACATCTTCACCATTGTCTTGCTGCAAGAATTTCTGACAGATTTTGTGTGCAGCCTATAAGAGATAATGGTTAACTTTTAATGTAAACTCATTTTATGGGATCTGAAGAACCAGGTATACATTGAGGCCAAGAATGCTCCTGGGAATCTTGACTTCTTTCCTTTAAGAACAGCCTCCATCACAAGAAAATCCTATTGGGTATCAAGCAACTGAGTATGCGGCACAGGAAGCTATTGATCAAGAACTATCGATCAAGGTCATGTGTCCTACTTTATAAAGGACAATTCTCCATTTAAAGAGCTGTCCAGTCAAAACTGGTTTAAAGACAGAGAATAACAAGGGAGAGCAAAGGCTTTAAAGTTGCCTATCAAGAGCTGGTAACTGGACACCAGACAGGCATACAGGTCACCAGATACAGTCTCCCCACTGTGCTGAGGTAAACTGTATTTCTTATTCAGATTCTAGTAATTATTTCTAAATGTAATTCTAAATATTTCTAAATATGTGCAGATATGTCCAAATTTGTGCTCACTTATCTTCTTGTTCTTCTATCTTCTACTCATATACAATCCATTCTATAATGTTTGTTTGTTCTGCTATAAGAATATCCACAGGCTTGATCACAGTGTCAATAAATCTGGAGCAATATCCAATAGGACGAAAATAAAGACTTTGTAAACTTTTGTGCCCAATCTGTCAACAACTTAGGGTACTTCTCAAACTTCAGATTTCTGTTTTTTTTATTCTAGAATGCACGTGTACTAACTTATTTTGACACAGTCATGTAAACTTGGAGTCCTTGGCAACTTCTGGAGGAGGGGTTGCTGGTTTTGCTCTATTGTGCATAGAATTTGGGTAGAAACACACTTTACAGATTATAGGGATTATACATTAATGTATATGGGAACCTCTAATATAAATGACTTTTGTTTCTCCAACCTATTTTTGATTCATTTTGATTTTATTCATATATACCTGATTCAGAATATTTATTACATTTTTATTTAGTTCCCTTAAAGAACAACAAAAGTGTACTATGTGAGCCTTGCAGAATCTGCAAGAGGCAGGAGCCACATATTAAGGGCATGGTTATACTTTTGACAGCATTAGCTTTTCACATTCATTTCACAATATATTTTATAAGTGCTACATTCCACAGTGATAACATTTTTACAGAACTTTGGTATCTCTTACCTCTCCAGCAAAAAAATAATGGTTAAACATATTATAGTGGCAGAATTCTTCTTCTGTGTAAAACTGAGAATACCTGTAAAAAGCAATATTGTAATTACACTCAAAATCGAGACAAAATCTACAACCAAGAACTGACTAGCCCAGGTCAATATGAAATGGCTTACTTTCAAGTCTTTTCTGCCATTGTATTTTAAAGCCCCACTTCTTTGGTCTTTCCTAATCTGTATCATTTTTTCAGTCATCTTCCTTATCTCCAAAGACATTGTCTCCTGCTTATGCTGCCCCACAAAGCTTCTTCTCAGCAAGTGTCACATATTTCAGTAAAACTTCTCTCACAGACATTTTGACTACCTTACCAATTCAAGAACCCTGGAAAAAAATGAAATAATGTCACAGATATTCTGGCTGCTACAGAGACCATAGCACTCCATTCAAAGTGCTTTATATGAACTATAAAGTCTTATATGGCTTGGGTCCAAGCTATCTGAAGGACCATATTCTCTTACATGGGTCTACCTATGTTTTGAAATCTTCTGGGAAGGCTTTTCTCTCTCCTCTCCTTTCACAGGTACATGTGGTGAGAAAATGGGAGAGAACCTTCTCTATGTCTGCTTCCAGGATATGAAATGCCTGTCCTAGAAACATTACACAGGTGCCTTCCCTGCTACCCTTTTATAGGTAGCTGAAGACCTTTTTATTTTGTAAACATTTGATCACTGATTGCCTGGAACAAAAAGGTCTTTCAACCATACTGTTTATTTGTTTTCTTTTGAAGTGCTTTTAATTGTATTATTAGTTTAATATATTTTCAATTTTTGTATGATATGAATTTTAAAGGTGTATCTATTTTGTTCTCTGTAAGCTGCTTTGAATCCTGGACCGGGGGAAAAATAGGATGACGATGATTCTTTATCCCTTGAGCAAATGAATATTTCTGAACATTCTGTGCTACCATCAACTTAGCCGAACTGGTAACAGAAGTGTCACCATCACAAGAACAATGAAATCCAAGAATTGCTTAAATGTTTAGTTGGCTATACATCTGTTAGAGTAACAAGATACAAATGTTGTCTCCTACTGTTTAAGAGGACTTTCATGAACATAGAGACAAAGCTTGGAAATGAAGTAGCTTCTGAACAAGAGAAAAATGAATATCAAAGGAAGACAGCATCAAACTGAATATAAATCCCACCTGAAATCAATATCTAACAAAAGGCTCTTGATCTTCTGTTTGCATGGTGCTTGGAACTTGATCAATTCATGAAGCCTGGAAGAAAAATGATAATGAGGTTACTAAAAGAAATAATGCAAAACAATCACACAATAGCCAGTGAAAATACAGAATGATCTTTGTATTTAAAATTAAAATTTCTTTTCCAGACTAAAGCATAGACTGGAACTACAGCAGCAACAATGTTAACCCTGCACCACCTTGATCAATTACGCTAGCCAAAAATCAAAACTAGAAGTTCATTTCTAGTAAGGCCTTTTAACATGTATTTCAGGGTGTATGAAGAAGGATAAACCTCTTTGCCTGGAACAGCAGTTTGTCAACTTTGGGTGTATAAAACGAGAGAGAGAGATTTTTAAAAAAAATTGAGGAGATACAGAGGGTTTTGGGGGGGCATCTTGGGGAGGCTTCTGGGTTACAAAAAAAGCTCCCAAAGGTCACATGTGGCCTGTGAACTGCACCTTGCTTATTCCTGTTCTAAAGCCATGACATGTTTCTCATACAGCATTAGCTTGGATGATGACTGTACAAGTGTCAGTGTACACACAAGGCACAAGTATTTTTCCAGACTAAAGTGGTACCTGTAACAAAACTCTTCCTGGGTCAGGCAACTTCTGAACATCTCAAGAAAAGTTTCTTGTTACAAACCTATCAATTTCTGGAAGCCACAAAAAATCTCTGTGTTCATCAGCAAACAACTTTCCAGCATCAAAAAAAAGTTGTTTAATTGTATGGTACACTGAAAACCTGTAATATACACTACAAGGACTCTACAGAGATTAGAGTAGAGCTTTTCAAACTTTTTGTGTTGGTGACATACCTTTTGGACATGTATCATTTCGTGACACAGTGATTCAGTTTTACTGACAAGCCAGAGGTTAAACAGCAGGAAAGGCAGCCCCCCCCCCACCACTCGATCCTGGCTCACTGCCTATGCCTTCGCTGAAAAAAGAACCTGGCGAGGGTGGCAGCAGTGGGAAAGGCAGACTCCCTACCTGATCCTGGCCCACGGCTGCAGTGGCAGCAGCAGGAGAGGCTCAGGTGGGGAGGTCTTTCTTAGTCTGGGGAGTCGACACACCTACACATTTCAGGTGACACACTAACATGTCATGACACACCATTTGGAAAGCCCTGGATTAGAATGTATGTTCTTACTTTAAATAGGATTCAAGTTTAATTATTTAATTAATCATAGAGATTATTGTAGTTATAGCATATTTTATAAATATATTTTATAAATGCCATTTATATTGATAAGAATAAGGATACTATATGAAAAGAAATACATAAATGCCTATTGGTAGATTCTTTTTTCTTTTTTATCTCAAGAGATGGGTTAAAGTTAAGGCAGCAATGATCTCATGGGCTCAGAATATTGGATATTCAATTCAGTTAGAATCCTAGGAACAGAGTTGGAAAAAAACACAGAAATTTATAGTAGCCTGGAATTTGAAAGAGAACTATTATAAGCTGTTCCATAGATGGTACATGATACCAGACAAATTAAAAAAGATTTATAATACAGGTACTGGACTTTGTTGGAAATGTCAGAAAGAGGTTGGTACAATATATCATATGTGGTGGACATGTCCTAAGACTAAAAAATATTGGAGTGAAATACATAACAAAATTAGTGCTTTAATGAAAGTTCAGTTTGCAAAGATACCAGAATTGTACTTATTAAATACGACAGATGTATTAGAAGGTACTGGTATAAAGAAGTACTGGAGAATAATATTGTATATGATAACAACAGCTCATAATGAGTATGCAAAGCTGTGGAAAACTCAGCAAATACCCACAATAGAACAATGGTGGGGAACACTTATTGAAAATAGAAATGCTGATATGGTCTCTCAGAGATTAAAAGGGAAATCAGATGATGAGATTCAAAAAGAATGGCAAATTGTAATGGATAATTGCTGGGTACTGTCAGATGGAAATGAGTAATTCATGATTTAGATAATTAATGAGGGAGCTACTAGATATATATATCATGAAGCTGGAATGTAGAAACAGAAATGCAAGAACCAACATGTAATATTAGCAGTAAATTGTGGTACAATAATATAAACATGTAAAGAGATAATGAAAATGAAATCTAGATCAGTGTGGAAGATCAAAAATAATTCATGTAATCTTACATTTACACTTGTTTGTTTTATACTTGAATTTGAATAAAATGATTAATAAAAAAAGAGATAGGTTAAGAAATACATTACTAAATGCATCTTATGTAACATATGCATATATTAATAAAATAACAACAACAACAACAGCAACTAGTCCACAGTCAACAGTGAGGGATCATGGGAGTCACAGTTCAACAACACCTTGCCCTGAGTCACAAGACTACAGAGATATGAAATACATCTCTTAAAAAATGCATTGTCACTTTACCTTGGGGTGCCTACACACAGGACTCTTTTAAATCCCTGGGCAACTATCAGGTTGAACAGGAACTGGCAACTTCTGTCAGCAAAGAGATATTGCGCATTTGTCTTCTTATTCTCCAAAGGACTGAGGAGCTGGCTAGGTCTTTTTAGCTGGGCTGCAGAGATGCTGTTAAGTACTTGATGGTGAGAGTGTCTTCCCCACTCTGGGGGCAACAGGAGTTGCTGGCATTCTTTACAAAACTTCCGTTTTGATAGTGGCAAGGTAAGAAATTCCTTGTACCTTACATAAGAAAACAAATTAGAAAAGTGACACAACTGTAACTGTTTTTGCTCAACTTCATTTCTTGGTACACTACCTTTCAGTGTGTATATCTCCAGGTACATCTAGACTGAAAGCTCCCTGTCCATATCTTTCTGCTGACATTACACTGAAAGTGCTGTGCCAGGAACAGCAACACTACTTCCAAAAATAAGTGCACTTTTTGTTGGAATTCAGATCTCATTTATCATTTAGCAAGTTGTAGACATGACTGAAGGCCTTTCTGCAATACAGTGCTATTATTCCACTTTCAACATTCTGTTGAATCCTAGGATTTGTAGTTTACTGAGGCCAAAGAACTCTCTGGCTGAGAATTCTAAATGCCCCTCTCTAAACTGCAAACACCAGGATTCCACAGGGTGTTGAAAATGGAATAATAGCACTGTAATGTAGTACAGAAAGGCCCCAAGTCTTTTTCTGAATGGAATAAAAGAAATTTGAAGGTAGAATTTTGGCTAGACTATATCTTTAAAAAAAAACATTATCTCACACTATGATCAGGAACAGGGAAACTGTATGAGAAACACCCTCTAATCTGAAAGCTGGGTGTTAACTTGTATATTAGGAAAGTACCGTATCTGCCGGCATATAAGACACACCCCATTTATACACTGGCAAAAACTATTTGTCAACATATAAGATGCACTGGCATATAAGACGCACCACATTTTCAAACAGTATTTTTCAGCAAATAGGGTATACATAAATTCCAAAAATACACAAGCATATTTCAATCAATTATAACTAATATAACATTTACATACAACATTTACATATAACATTTACAAAATGAATATTTTTGCATATATCTGGATCTATGAAGCTAGACAACCTGCCCAGTTTAAAAGGTTCAGCTGAACATTCAACTTGGGCCACTTCAGGAGTACACCGTTATAGTACAATTATTCCACATAAAACATCTTGTACAGGTGAATTTCTCTGTGGCTATCTCTCCTCTTAGAGGTCATGGTTTAAGATGGTGGGGCTTCTGTTCAATCACTGACTTCCTTGGGAATGGAGCTAGTAGCTCTATATAACTGATGACTCTGTCTTTCAACTTCATTCCTAGAGGAGAAGTCAGAACATGACCTGTACCCTTGGAGGACATACTTGATTCTTTGACTACAAGTTTTTAAAGGCTTACACAGGTGAATTCACTGAACTAAGATTTAAAAGGACCATGTACCAGAAATGGAAAAACAGGGAAATCACCAAAGAGGAGTTCAAAGTAATATCCAGCAAGTATAGGTAAAAGAAACGCTAAAGTGCAGAATGAGCTCAGGCTTACTGGAGAAGTTTGAAAACAATAAAAAGGGAACTTTTTTGTTACATTTGTAGCAACAAGAAAAACAAGGAGATGGTAGAGCTGCTGCGAGAAGATGGAGAAGTGGTAGTAGGGGACAGAAAAAAGGTGGAACTACTCAACATCCTCTTTCCCTCAGTCTTCTCCTAAAAGAAAAACAGTGTTAAATCTGGAGAAAATGGAAAAGGTAATGTAGTAGGGGAAATGCAACGCAAAATAGGTAAACAGGTAATGCAGGAATACCTGGCTACTCTTAATGAATTCAAGTCAGCAGGACCAGATGAACTACATCCAACAGTATTAAAAGAACAGGCAGGAGTAATTTCAAAATTACTGGCAATAATCCTTGAGAGTTTCTGGAGATCAGTAGAAGCCCAGCAGATTGGAGGAGGGGAAATGACCTCATCTTCAAAAAAAGGGAAAAAAGAAGACCCAAATAATTACTGCCCAGTCAGCCTGAAATCAACCTAGGAAAGGTCCTAGAGCAGATCATTAAACAGGCAGTCTGTAAGCAATTAGAAAGGAATGCTGTGGTCACGAGAAGTCAACATAGGTTTCTCAAAAACAAGTCATGCCAAATTAATCTGATCTCTTTTTTGATAAGAGTTACTTTCCAAGCTTGGTGGATGAAGGAAATGCTGTGGATGTAGTGCATCTTGATTTCAGTAAGGTCTTTGACAAGGTCCCCCATGATATTCTTACAAACAAGGTAGTAAAATCTGGGTTAGACATGCTTCATGTAATTGGCTGACCTTCTGAACACAAAAGGTACTCGCCCACAGCTCCTCTTCATCCTGGAAAGAAGTGACCAGTGAGCTGACACTGGTTTCTGAGCTGGGCCCAGTGCTATTCAACATCTTTATCAATGACTTGGATGATGGAATATTGGGCATACTCATAAAATTTACAGATGACACTAAATTAGGAGGAATAGCTAATACTCCAGAGGACCGGATCAGAATTCAAAATGACCTTGACAGATTAAAGAGCTGGGCCAAAACTACCAAAATGAATTTTAAGAGGGAGAAATGTAGGATACTACACTTAGGAAGAAAGAATGAAATGCATAGATACAGGATGGACGACACCTGTTCGAAACAGTACATGTGAAAGGGATCTAGGAGTCTGAGTAGACCATAAGCTGAACATGAGTGAGCAGTGTGATGTGGCAGCTGAAAAAACAAAAAGACAATGTGATTCAAGGCTATATTAATCCGAGTATAGTGTTGAGATCAGGGGAAGTAATCAGAGTATAGTGTTGAAATCAGGGCAAGTATTCTGCTTCAGTTAGACCTCACCCAGAACACTGTGTCCAGTTTTTGGTACTACAATTCAAGAAAGATATTGACAAACTGGAACATGTCCAAACGAGGGTGACCAAAATGGTGAAGGGTCTCAAAATTATGCCATATGAGAGGTTGCATAGTGAGCTAGGTAAGTTTAGCCTCATAAAAAGAAGATTAAGAGGTGACATGATAGCTATCTTTAAATATTTGAAGGGATGCCACATTGAAAATGGGAGCTAGCTTGTTTTCTGCTGCTCCACAGACTTGGACACGGAGCAATGGATTCAAATTACAGGAAAAGAGATTCTCCTTAAACATCAGGAAGAACTTCCTGATGCTAAGAGCTGTTTGACAGTGGAACATGCTGCATTGAAGTGTGATAGTCTCCTCTGGAGGTTTTTATGCAGAAGCTAGATGGCCATTTGCTGGGAGTGATTTGAGTGTGTGCTCCTGCATGGCAGAGGGTTGAAGTCAATGGCAATTGTAGTCTCTTCCAACTCTATGATTCTAAGTGCAAGAGCAATTCTTATGGGGCTTCAAAATACAAAAAATTATTAGAACATGAATTTTAAAGTAAGATCAAATAATGCTGGTTAATTCAAACCTAAAATATAGTCAGATTACCTTGCCACATTGTCTGCATGTGAGAAAGATGGTTGTTGACTTTGGTTGTATTTTTCCCGTGCTGAAAGTCTTGCTTCTGATATCTGAGAAATACATACATGGGAAAAAACATAAATGTAAAAATCATATCTGATGGTTTTCAAGAATTCAGTAAGATCAGGTTTCAAATCTTCCTTTCAGCATTCAATATCAGGAGGAAAAGAAAAAAAAATCTACACTGTGCTTTTTAGCAGTCTTTATTCCAAGTGAAACAAGGCCTTACTTCCACATACTTATGATTTTCATGTCAGTAAGAACTGCTAGAAAGCAGTGCATCAAGAGTATCTTAATGGGGGTACCATCTTCCCAAGAAAACCTCATGAATTTATTTTGGCAAAGACTGTTTTTCTTATTTTAGTCTGCAAAGTATTATGTCTCTCACTGGCAATATAAATAGTCTATATTTTGATTTATGATTGGTTTCAGTTATATCTCATTTTTGTTCCAATAAGCTGAACCTGATAGATATATGAGGGTCCTCCTTCCCACCATGTTGTCACAACATTCTTTAGAGTAGGTTATGGTAAGAGAGAATGGCTAACCCCAAATTACCTGGTGAATTTCATGGCTCAGCGAGGACTAAGTTCCAGTCCAAAGTTCCAATAACTACAAGATAGTGGCTGTCCAAGTCTTGTTATGATCCTCCTGTTTTCTTTCCTTTTATATTTATTTCTAACGTGGACTTCATCACATAACTGATTTTTTAAAAACTCATTTGCAGAGTATATAGCCTTTTCTAGATACACCAAATATTACTATAAGCATCAGTTCCTTTCACTCTGCTAAAAAAGAAAAGACTGGGGCTTAATAAGGACCTCCAACAAAGTAGGCATACTACTTTCATTATACCATGGTTTAGGACTATGATTTGGCAAGTTTTAGCTATATAGCACCTAAAAGATTTTCCAGATATAACAGTACAGAGACTCCTTGATAAATTCAGTGTTCTCTGCCTAAGAAAGGCGTAGTTAGCTTCTCAAAGGACAGTGGATATCAAGAGAAGTTACTTTTCTGTTGCTAATGGAGCTGAAATGATATTACCTGTTTATTGTTGTTTGTCCATTGTCTTACAGAATCATAGAGTTGGAAGATACCACAGGGGCCATCCAGTCCAACCCCCTGCTATGCAGGAACATATACCAAAGCACTCCCAACAGATGGCCATCCAGCCTCTGCTTAAAAACCTCCAAACTCCACCACACTCCAAGGCAGCATATTCCACTGCTGGACAGCTCTGACTGTCAGGAAGTTCTTCCTGAGGTTTAAGTGGAATCTCTTTTCCTCTAGCTTCAATCCATCGCTCCTTGTCCTAGTCTCTGGAGCAGCAGAAAACAAGCCCATTCCCTCCTCAACATGACATCCCTTCAAATATTTAAACATGGCTGTCATGTTCCCTCTTAACCTTCTCTTCGGCAGACTATACCCAGCTCCCTAAGCCGCTCCTCATAGGGCATGGCTTCCAGACCCTTCACTATTTTGGTTGCCCTCCTCTGGACACAATCCAGCTTGTCAATATCCTTCCTGAATTGAGGTGCCCAGAACTGGACACAGTATTCCTTTGCTTTACAAAGAAAATAAGGGGAATGGCCTTTTCCTATATCAATCTCTCAATACCATCTTAATGATGCAAAACAGAACGCAGGTCTACCACTCTAACATAGTCATCAGTTTTCTTTGCCTGATGAAGAAGCCAGGGAAGCTTTGAAAGCCTGCATAATGGATTTCCAGAGGAAGATGTGGCAAGCTACTTGCCCTTCTTGTGAGGAGGAGACTCATCACATAGTGTTTCCTGGTCTCAATCAAAGGAAACTAGTGAAAATTGCCCCCGGACAGAGAAGGACACGGATGATCAGTGGATGTACCCTGGGATCCCCTCCTGGCAACTGAATCACCATGTAAGTGGCAAACATCTACGTGTGGAGGGAAGAAGGAGTGGTGCTGCCAGCTAGCCCTGCAGCGTGTACTCTTAGCTTTTAAAGCCACACATGCCACTTCAGCTTGTTCGTTGCACTTAGGGCCTTTAAAGTTAAAAAGTGAACTTTATAAGGAACTTTCTGACTACATGGATGCAACTTCTACTTTTTGGAATACTACTCTCTTGGAAGACCAAGGCCTTATGAGTAAACTGACTAGGATTTTTTAAAAGTTTTTAAAGCTTCATAACATAGTGCAAAAAGCAACATTTGAGAGCTTTTAAGAATTGATGAGACTTTGAAAAAACATAGACATTAAAATATTGGATAGACTTCACAAAACAGAATTTCTATGACAATCAAATTGTATTTGTTTGGGACTGAAATAGTAGCAAGGACATTCCTATTAATCTAAAGTGAAAGTAAGCCAGACTTCTGCATACATGTTGGTATGCTATAAACAATACCTTCATAGAGAAAACTGAGCAAAAAGTGACATGTGGTGGCCAAAAAAAGTCACTGCAACCACCTGATTTTTTTCTTTTTTCCTTCTTGGGATTCCATGCAAACTGCTTTTTTCTCCTAATAAGTTTGGGAATATAATATTTGTGAGTTCCAGTACGAGCTCCAAAGTAAAAGGAATGGAAAAACGGGGATCTGCAGCTCTACCAGTTAAGTCTACAGATGTGCCTCAAAAATATATGGAAGAGTTCCAGTCCTTAAAAATGCAGATAGGAACACAGACAAATCAGATGGGAAGAGATTCAATATCAGAATTCAAAAAGGGAAAAAAAGCAGATATGAATTAAGTGAAATTACAGATGAGAGAAATGAATCTGTCTATGACACAGGTGGCATTGGAAATGAAAGAATAAATAAATGAAAGAGCCAGGAATAGAAAGCAGAGAAGATGGACATCAATACAGAAACTAGACAAATACAAACATGACATAGATGTTTTTCCCTTAACAGAACAGCGGGAAAGGCAGAATTGTTTGTGTTTTAGAGCTATCACTGAACAAGCCAATGAAAATATTTGAGAAAGAATTGTGGATGCTATAGCAAACTTATTGGAGAAGCAAAAGAAAGACACAGAATCTGAACTGGATTGTATTTATTGCATTTCTTCATGTGCAGCAAGGCAGAGAAATTTACCAAGAGATGTGATTTTTGTCCAGAAACAGAGATCAAGTGCTGCAATACTTCTTCAATAATAGACTAATGCAATTGAGGTTGTGGTATTAAGGAGATACCTATCAGGTTTTTGCATAAGACAAGTGAATAGTTTTTTTGATAAGTTGAAGCAGAATAAAATTGAAGCAGAATAAGATCCCATTTAGGGTGAGGACAGCTAGAATGCATTTCCTTCAACTTTATGCCAAGAAGATTTTTAGTGAACACTGAACATAAGGCTGAAGAATTTGTATGAAAACATAAAGAAGTTGAGCAACTAGGAGAATGAGAGGAAGAAGAAGGTCAAGAAGGTGCATCAAATCAAGATTTGGCCAAGAACAAGGAAAAGGCATCAGATGGAGAAGAGGAAACTGGAGGGATCACAAGTGCAGACTTTTCTAAATTATCTGCCTGACACGGATTTGGGATGTATGCATGGAAAGTATGGGGTATAAGTATATTCTAGAAAAAGACTAAAATAGTCCACTACCTGAAAAAGTTGAAACAAGATGAAATTTATATCTCTGAGACACATGTAAGAAGAGATGTTAAGCACTTATAGTATCCCAGACTAGGAAGATAATTTACTGTGGAGTCACCTAAGAAGACAAATTGAGTTGTTTGCATGAATCCTAACTAGTCACCAGAAACTGAATCTGAAGACCAAGAGGGCAAGTATGTGGGGATTCAAAGTAAAAATGAGACTAAAATATTAGTGGTGGGGGTTTCTGCATCTACAGACAAAGGGATTTTTTTTTTTTTAATAAGAGGACAATGGATAAATTGCTGAATTATTCATCTGAGATCTGGATCCCTTGGGGATTGGAGTCACGAGATTCTACACAAATGGACAGATCTTTCAAGAAAAATTTTATGATTAGACAAGGAAAAATTCTAAGAGTTTTTTTATTTATTTAATGGATAAGGTGGGGGTGGTGGATGCCTGGAGATTTAAGTAAGGGAATGCTAAAGACTTTACATCTTTTTCCTAAGAAATATAAATATTTTTTGAGAATTGATGTCATAACAAAAGTGGATACTTTACCAAAGACCTTTTTGAATCATAATCCTGTGGTTTT
Source organism: Ctenosaura bakeri (assembly GCA_948474755.1). Taxonomy (NCBI): domain Eukaryota; kingdom Metazoa; phylum Chordata; class Lepidosauria; order Squamata; family Iguanidae; genus Ctenosaura; species Ctenosaura bakeri. The sequence continues at coordinate 9,223 of CAOLHI010003223.1, read as the reverse complement.
AACTTAGAGGGAGAAGAGATCAGGAAGGAACTGAAGACTAAATAAAGCTTTGCTTCAAGATGAAAATGTTTTCAAAATCCGTGAAACGAAGTTTAGCAAAATAGATCAAAGATAATTTGGAAAAAAGCACCAAAATTAAGTAGTATGTGATGCTAGTAAAGCATTTGAGAGGTTGTCTTATTCAACAAAGTACAGAACTAAAAAAGAAGAGGCAAGAAAAAACACACAGTTACTTTTAGAGTATAAGTAGTAAAGAAGAGCTGAAAAAGTTCCTTATGAACAAGTCAGTGTACAACCAAATTAAGATACTTCAGAGACAGCTACCTATGATGACAATATGCAAGACTAAGGCTATTTCTGCACTAGCTTGTTATACTACTATCATTCCACTTTCAACATCCTATGGAATCCTGGGGTTTGCAGTTTAGGGAGGAGCCTTTGAGTGTAAAAATGCTTGATGACAAAATACGAGTGTCTTTATCTAATATTCCACCAAATATTGAAAAGCTGTGTTCATACTATCAACCTCATACATCTCATTAAAATGGTAAGTAATTGTTTGTTTTATTCAATTTTTTAAAATTCTTGCATATATTTACATATTTTTACTCATAAATAACAACACTCTTGGAAATTATGTTACTTATAAATGATATATTTTTAAAATATATTAAAGGTTTTCAAGAGATATGTTGTGTCTCCATACATTTCGTAATTACAGTTTATGTGTTATCTTTTAAAAGGGGTTAGTTTAACTTCCAGTTTGCTAGTAAAACTGAATTACTATGTTGCAAAATGATGCATGTCTAAAAAGTATGTAACCAACATGAAAAGTTTAGAAAGCACCAACTTACAGCAAGTGAGCTTCTTGAGGCCATCAAGAAAATCAAGCCTCTTAAAGATCCAGGCCCAGATGGCTTATTAGCAGGTTATTACAAGTGTTCAAGGAACTGTTATTTTTCCCATGACAGAAATTATTGAATTCAGTACTATGAATGGGGAAGATAACTAGACTTGGAAAGTAGTAACAATAGTTTTAATTCCCAAGGAAAGTCAAGATGGACAATCACTAAAAATTATAGGCTTGTTTCATTACTCAGTGCTGACTATACATTTGTCCCTCCACATTTACAGGGGTTAGGGATGCAGGACTCTCACAAAAATGGAAACAACACAAGCATCTATCACCTCCCCTAAACCATATTTAACACACACACATGTGCACGCACACACTTGAATCCATGGTGAGGAGCATGCCAGCTGCCCAGTCCTGCCTTTCAGGCAGCAGGGTTCCCTTACAATGCAGAGGCAGTTGGCTGGCAGGGCTTGTTATCGTCTCTGCTACTACCCTACATAATTTTTAACAGGATCTTAAAAGCCTCATCTCACTTGGCAATCTCTCATAGCTTCTCAAAACCTGCACAGAGACTACAAATGCAAGACAAGACTTGTAAGTCCCTATTAAAAATGGCATAGGACAGCAGTGGAGGCAGGAGCAAATAATTCATGAATAATCAAATCTGTGAATGTTAAATCCATGGATGTGGAGGACCAGCTGTAAAATCTTCACAATGATTTGAGCAGAAATACTGAAGAGGATATCACAAGACTTCTTCCACACAGAGCAAGCTGGATTTTTGCCAAAAAGGCAGTTACATAACAATACCAACTGCATCCTGGATATTTTGGAATATTTAGACAATGACAATGAGAAACATGTGGTACTTACATTTTTAGATGCTGAGAAAGCTTTTGATAATTTGAACTGGGATTTTTTTGTTTGGAGTTTTAGGTAAGATGAGCTTTGGAGATCATTTTACTACATGGATCAAGCAATTTGTAAAGTACAGAAAGCACAGATTTTGGTTAATGGTGAGTTGAGCAAACCATGCGATATTCAAAAAAAAAGACAAGGCAATAATGCCCTCTCTCCCCTTAACTGTTTCTTTTAGCTTTTAAAGTGCTGAACAGAACTTAAGACATGATGAAAGAATAAAAAGTATAGGAATGAAAAAGGAAGTGTATCAGTTAAGAGCATTTACAGATAATTTAGTGATTATCCTAAAAAACCCTATCAACTGTATAGAATTGTTGCTGGAGAGATTGAAAGAATTTAGAGAGATGTCTGGATCTAAGATAAATAACAAGGAAGTTAGAGAAAATGAGAAAGAAAGAAGAAATATAAGTTGGATTTTAAAACTGTGAAAAAAAGAAAAATACTTAGGAAATACTATGACAAATACGAACTATGTTTTTGAAAAATAACTATATTAAACCATGGAATGATATTAAGATGCATCTGCAAAGATGGACTCAGCTCCTCTTCCTCCGCCAGCTGAGGATGGCTCACACCCCGATTTTCTCAGCACTACAAACCCTCTCCCAATACCCTTCTAAACCCAAGGAAGGAAATGGGCAAGAAAGAGGAAGGCCACCATGCTGATCTACACTCTTTCCTTTGCCTGACCTGGTTTGGATCATGGGTATTCATTCTCCCCACCATGTCTTGGCTCCCTTCCCAAGGCAGACACGCACAGTTTAACATTTGCAATTTTTTCAGTATGCGACTCACGTTCAGCTTGCGCCCTAACCATAGCAAATGTGGAGGGACAACTGTATATATTTTGAAAATTCCCAATACATCCAGGGGAAAAAATGCTTGCATGTTTTTTATGCATTGGAGTCAGCTCAAAAAGGGTATTGCTGTTGGTGGGTTTTGGATTTTATTGCATTTTGGTTCTGTAAAGAAACTGTGAGGTTGAAATCTTAACCATACTTCCCTGGGAATTAATCCAACTGGCTCATTGTATGTAGAGGCACATAGGATTCTACTCTGACTGACCAGTTGTATTGGGGAGCCAGTTCTCCTCAATTATTAGTCTCTAAAGTGCAACTATTAGAGCTCATAAATAAACTGCATCTTAGATCTGGAGTGGAGATAAAGTTGGACTCTAATTCCCATCATCCTCAGCCAAGATGAGCAGTGCTGAGAGATCAGGGGAAATGCAGCCCAACACATGGAGGGATTCTGTTTTCCCATCCATTTTGTATTTTAAGGGAGAAATGATTCTGTTCCCTGGCAGCCCCTCTGTACATCAAAAGTTTGTAATGAACGAAGTTACTTCTGATTTCAAGTGGGTGGGGGTTGACGCATATCTGTTTATTTACTATGAAATTATTATTCAATTATAAATGTGCTTACTCTCCCATTGAAATCAATTCAACTAAACAATGTTCAACTTTGTTTTATCTAGGATTAACAGAGAAATAATTCTGTTCAAACATTGTGTTTTACCTTTTCATGTTCCCACTGAAAGAAGTTACAGTCTTTTCTTTCTCTGCAAGCAGAACAAGCATAAAATCTTCTTCCCTCTTCTTTTCCTTGAACAATCTTTGCAAACAGAAGAGTTGGACCTAAAAATGAAAAAACAGGCAATCTATTTAATCTATTTAATGGATGCAAAACTGGATAGAAGACTATAGAAACTTGAAAAATTAATAATAATGATCAACCTGGATTGTGACTCATAACAAAGCCACTTTTAAGGTGATAATCCAAAGGACATAGGTAAGGCTAGCTCCTGCTAGTCAGTGGAATGTTTATGCTTAAATACAATTGCAGAACTATAAAGTACTGATAAAATATTGTTAATTTCTTTCAAAGTGTAGTAGTGTACAAATTCCTATTTGAATGATCAACATTTAAAGTGCTGGCGATAGGAAGCATAAGGAAACTGTGATGAATATAGCACTTGCAATAAAGTACTGAAAAAATATTCTCTGCAGGGATCCGGATGACACAAATTTCGTTGGCATAGACTATATCCAGACCGAAATCTAAACTGTAATTTGGTGTGACAGGAATGAAACTTCTCTCCTCCCCTCTGGTGAGAGCAGAAACTTTAGTTCCCCTTGTAAAGTATGATTTGTGTTTATGTTGAAGGACAAGAGAACCAGCATAGTATGTGGTCTGACTGTTGTAACCCTGGAGAACCCAGGGTTCAAATTCCAGCTAGGCCATGGAAACCCACTGGGTAAACCTAGGCAGCTCACATTCTCTCAGCTTCTGAGGAGAACAAGCACAAATCCCCTCTGAACAAATCACAGAATCATAGAAATGTAGAGTTGGAAGAGACCACAAGGGCCATCCAGTCCAACCCCCTGCCATGCAGGAACACCCTCAAAGCACTCCCGACAGATGGCCATCCAGCCTCTGCTTAAAAACCTCCAAGGAAGGAGACTCCACTACACTCCGAGGCAGCATATTCCACTGCCGGACAGCCCTGACTGTCAGGAAGGTCTTCCTGAGGTTCAGGTGGAATCTCCTCTCCTGCAGCTTGAATCCATTGTTCCTTGTCCTGGTCTCTGGAGCAGCAGAAAACAAGCCCTCTCCCTCCTCTGCGTGGCATCCCTTCAAATATTTAAACATGGCTATCATGTCCCCTCTTGACCTCCTCTTCTGCAGACTAAACATCCCCAGCTCTCTAAGTCTATCCCCATAGGGCATGGCTTTCAGGCCCTTCACCATTTTGGTCGCCCTCCTCTGGACTTGCTCCAGCTTGTCAATATCCTTCTTGAATTGGGGTGCCCAGAACTGGACACAGTATTCAAGATGGGGTCTAACCAAAGCAGAGTAGAGTGGTACCAGTACCTCCCTTGATCTAGACACCATAGTCCTATTGATGCAGCCGAGAATTGCATTGGCTTTCTTGGCTGCCGCATCACACTGCTGACTCATGTTCAGCTTGTGGTCTATGAAGACTCCTAGATCCCTTTCACACGTACTGCTATCCAGCCACGTGTCCCCCATCCTATATTTCTGTATTCCATTTTTTCTACCTAAGTGTAGGACCTCACACTTCTCTCTGTTGAATTTCATTTTGTTCGCCTTGGCCCAGCTCTCCAATCTATCCAGGTCATTCTGAATTTTGATCATGTCCTCTGGCGTCTTGCAAAGAAAACCCCATGATAGGTTCACCTTGGGGTCACCCTGAGTCAAAAACGACTTGAAGGCCTGCAACAACCACCAAGGACAAACTTGTACTGTTCAGGTTCCCAAATCTTTACATACATAAAGTCTCCCAAACTTAGGTACTGGATTGTCCAAGGAACGGACTGGAGGCAGGATAGGGTGTGAATATGAGTGTGTAAACAATGTGTTATTGTTGTTTTTTAAGAATAGTTCAACTGGGCCACAGCAAACAAACGGCACTATAAATGTTCTGGAACCATTTTATTTTATTTTATTTATTTGTTTGTTTGTTTGTTTGTATCCTGCCTCTCCATATGGATCGAGGCGGCGAACAACTTACAAATAGCATGTATTTCGATACATTTCTAGACATGCCCCCAACAAGCTGGGTACTTTGTTCTTCTAAATCAAACCAAGTTAACTTTTTTTTTTTGGACTCCACCTCCCAGAATTCCCTGCCAGCATAATCAATGGTCCGGAATTCTGGGACCTGAAGTCCGAAACCTCTGGAGGACTGACGTTTGAGAACCACTGATCTGGAGGATTTAGGGGCGCTCGCCTTTGGCTGAGTAACACCCAGGGCATCCTTTTTTAAAAAACAACAACAACAGTTGCTTGGTAACAAATGTTCATGAAGTACGTTTTTAATAAGGTTTAAAAAAAAGGTGTCCCTAAATTGCACTGAAAGGGAAGAAAGGAGGTGAGGAAACCGCTGGCTCGGCCTGACTCACCGTGAGGGCAACGGGGGGCTGGAATGGCGGCGCCTTCATTCAGCACGACAGACACCCCTGCGCGCGAAGCCGCCTCCATCCCTCCAAAGGGCCCTCGCGCCACCTCCTAGAGTTCACGCAGCCTCAGTGGAACACTCAACGTCCGGTTCCTAACCGAATCCCTGGCGGGGCAGCCAATGCGAGGAAACTCTCCGAGGGCAAAGCATGACGGAACCGAAAAGCGCCTTCAAATATTTTCTCAGCGATGTTTGTGCCCTCGAGTCGCATGGAAACCGGAAGTGATCATTATGTTTATTTCTGAGCTTTTTAAAAAAAACTCTATGTTGTGTTCGCTATTCTCCGCGGCTGAGGGGGGAGAGGGAAATAAGCCATAGAGTTCGGCACCAAGCGGAACTTGGTAGGCTAGAGGGGAAGATACGGCCCGCGCGACTGGCTTTCTGTTTGATTTGGAGCCGTTCTTCCGTGAGGCTCGGCGGAAGTCTCGCGTTCGAATAAACCCGGGGATGGAACGCAGAAAGAGGCCATTTCCGCACGAGGCTGTTATAGCGCGATGATTCCACTTTCAACCTCCTCTGGCATCCTGGGGTTTGCAGTTTCGGGAGGGGCCGGCTGGCCCCTCCCGAAACTGCAAACCCCAGGATGCCAGAGGAGGTTGAAAGTGGAATCATCGCGCTATAACAGCCTCGTGCGGAAATGGCCAGAGTTTTCGAAGGGGTGGGCGCAGGCGCGGCCTTTGTTCTTGTTCGACTGCTTTTAAAAAGAATTCCTTCTACTTTCCCTTTATCTGTCTTTTAATTTTGATAATCCTCAGCTAGCCGTGGTGTTCTAGAATGAAGGCCAATGAGGAAAAAAAGACTTGTTCACCCTGGTAGAACTTATTCGGCAAACCCTAGCAATCATTGTGATTTTACCAGTAAACTTACTTTCATTGTTTCACGTTAATTCGACTTGTTTTGCGCATAAGTTTAATTGCTGGAATCGAACTACGGTATTGTCATGTTTTACCGCCTTACGCTTAACTTAAGAAAAAAAACTTGTGTGCCTTTAAGTCGTTTCTGACTTATGGCGAACCTGTGAGGGGGGTTTCTTAAGATTTTCCCAAAGGGACTTTGCCTTTCCCTGAGGCTGAGAAAGTGTGACTTGTCCAAGGCCACCATGGTAGTATTTGGCCAGTTGACTGACTTTCTTATACACATCAAATGCCTGGTGTTGAGCGAGCTCGCCAATTTAGTACCATTCTAGCCTCTGCGATTTCAGAGGCAAAAGCTCAGGCCAGGGAATGGACCCCAGGGATATTATTAAGCATGATATATTAAGCACGAACCACAGTTCAGTATGTCATTAAAACAGAAAAAAATACTGTTAAAGGAGAATGCACACACTACTCAAGGCGGCGTCAGGCTCTGAGATTCCTCCATTCGGCCTGGGGACAGAGGACCTTAAGTTTTAGTTCAGTGGTTCTCAACCTTCCTAATGCCGCGACCCCTTAATACAATTCCTCATGTGGTGGTGACCCCAACCATAAAATCATTTGTTATTATTTATTTATTTATTGTTTAGTTAGTTAGTTAGTTAGTTACTTCCAACATCAAATAGATTGGAAACACTGCCCTAAATCACTGCTCTGGATAGACTTCTAATGCCTAAAAACTGGTAACCCTCCCCCCTTTTTTTAAGCACAGAAAGCATCCATCAATGCCAGAATTAAGGCAGTAGTTCTAGTTCTGAATGTTGGGTTTCCACAGTTCAAAAAGCCAGTCACTCCCAAAGGCAATGCCGAAACAGCCCACATTTTACACGAGGCGCAGGGAGGAAAGGACAGGGAGAGGGGAAAGATGGCGGCAGCATAAGCAGACGCGTTTTGTTTCACTCCCTCCCTCCCTCCCTTAAAGGGAGTGCGGACGCTGAATGTACAAAAAGCAAGGAATGCAAGACAGTCAGGGCGAAGAACACAACATGTGCATGTGGCAAGCGCCAAGGGTCCATGCACAACAAAAGTGAGAGGAGAAAGTCATCCTCGCTATTTCTGCACTAGATTGTTATAGCACTATTATTCCACTTTCACCATCCTATGGAATCCTGGGGTTTGCAGTTTGAACCCCAGCGCAGGGGTCTCAGAAGCACTGCTCCCATTGGCTGTGAGGCCACCTTCTTTTAAAAGGGGGGGCAGAATTGAGGAACGGCGACCCCTGTGAAATGGTCGTTCGACCCCCAAACGGGTCCCGACCCCAGGTTGAGAACCACTGCTTTAGTTAGATGGGGAAAAGGTTGCTTGTGGGGTTGCAAGTTCTCTAAAAGCTCAGACAAGAATTGGAACTTGGGAGCACCATAATGTTGGGAGCTCCAAGAGGCAGAAACAAAGGCAGAGTTTGATGGGGGGTACACAGAAAACAAAGTTTGGAAACAACTTTACATGGATTGTATGACTCTTTTAGTGCAAATTACAGCTTACTCCCTCCTCAACACCTGAAGGATAGGCCCAGAAACTATTGAATAATCATGGGAAGATATGATCGGATTCTTCACTTCTGGTCCATTATCCTTCTGGTCTCATCTTCAGGAGATCTTAAAGCAGTGGTTATAAGATTCTTGGATCTGTGCCCATTGTTTGCCTTACCTTACATTAAGTCCACTGACATTCATGTTTATCTTCAAGTATACTACCAAACTGAAGAGGAATTGCACCCCAATTAGAGTGCACTGAACTAGAGACGCAGATTGAGATCATAGCCAAGGATTTCCAAACTTTTCGCTTGCTCATTTTATTTGAGCAGATCTGTTTGAGCCATGCTTATGCCCAAGACTTCATGTAGATGCACATATATTCCCACATCCTGAGTTACACTTCTTGTAGTATATAAAGTTGAATCAATTTGGTATCATGGAATAAAACTGTACATTGTTTCTCTCTTGGGGAATGGATTTGCCAATGCCAAACATGCACATATTGCCCCCTTTGATTGCAGCTATTACGTAATGAAAAGTAACCAATGTACTATAGGTAGTATACAAGTCTTGAAAAAAGCCACTAAAGTTCAAATGCATATTCAATCACAAGGTTTATAACCTTAGACTTCTCACATACCACTTGATTTCACATGATTGCTGCAAGGATTTTTAAAAAAAGGAAAATGAGGGAGAACATGCCACCCTAATCTGTGGAGAACTGAGACACAGACATCAAACAAATAAAAGGTAACTAATAATACACTTCTGGAAAAGAGACATGCATATCAGCCCATGATCTTTATTGTTTTAAGAGTAAAGTGTGGTAGTCTTACACATTCTTGAAAATTTTGATTTGATAAAAATTGAAGCCACAGTAAATACATAAGCATGTCTGTCTTCTAAACCCACAGTAAATTTTACATTTTAAGGCTTAGCATATCAAGTGAATTGTTCCAACAATGCTACATTGTTTTACTACCACCCTTACAAATAATTAAAAATAAACCCATTTGGGGAGCTCATAAGTATTGCTCAGCAGCTTAAGATACAGCATCACTAGAAACAATGAAAC